>JAPWTK010000083.1:615000-997500 GCA_029963805.1 Aromia moschata
CAACCAACAACATAAAATTGATTATTGATAATTATTAAATTAGGTAACTAAGATTTTTTTATTTAAAATTAAAATTAAAATTCACATTAAATTAAAATTAAATTCACCTTCCCCGTTTGTAATTTTCAAAAGTCAGCAAACATCACAAAATTAATTATTGACAGTTATTAAATTGGGGAACTACGATTTTTCGTTTAGTTAGCTACCTAGGACGCAAGCGGGGATAATTACATTAGTATTTGTTATTTATTTTTCCGCAAACAAGTTGTGGCGGATTTTTTATGTATCCAGTATGCAGCAGAAAGTGCCCCCTAGAAATTATTAACAAAAAAATTATGTTTGATGCCCTGTGCCTTGGACCATCTATTGGATTAACTGTCATTAGTCCAAAAAAAGTTTCAAAAGTCAGTCAACAACATACAATTAATTACTGATAATTATTAAATTTGGTAAAAAAAAAACTGATAATTGAATAATTATTTAGATTAGGTAAGATTAGCTAAGATTTTTCTTTTTGTACTTATTTTTACACAATTGATTCCAATTTCAAAACTTAGCCAACAGCATCAAATTGATTACTGATCATTGTAAATAATGTTTTATGCTGTTGGCCAACTTTTGAAATTCTATTCTACCAATAATTGTTAGTCCAATAGTAAAGTAACCAAAATAGAGGGTGTCAAAGATATAATTTTATTTTTTTTTAATAATCTTGTTGAAAGCACACATTTTTGCACAAAATTTCGAAATTGTGTTCTTTTTTTGGGCGAAAAATCTTAATTACTGATATATATTGTATGAAGCGCTTTCAGTGACAATTATCAATAATCAATTTTATGTTGCTGGTTGACTTTGAAACTCTTGGACTAATGATTGTTAATTCAGTAGATGGTAGTACCTAAGGTGCAGGGTGTCAAAGTTATAATTTTAAATTCGATTTCCTTAAATAACTTTTTTGAAAACTTATGTTTTTGACAAATTTTGTTGTCACCTCAAAAGATATTCTGCGGCATACAAAAATACAGTACATAAAAATACAATTTAATACATAATGTACAATTATTACGTTAATGTTAATAACGTTAATTAATACGTTATGTACAATTTAGTACATAAAAAAAATCGCGCAAACTTTTTTGCCGAAAAATTAATAACAAATGGTAATGTAAATATCCTAACTTGCGTCGTAGGTAGCTAACTAAAAGAAAAATCCGTTACCTAATTTAATAACTCAATAAGTATTTTTTGTGATGTTGGCTAAGTTTTGAAAATTACAAACGGGGGAAGGTGGATCTAATTTTTATTTGAATAAAGCGTAATCTTCATGTGAGGTGTCATTTTATAGGTTCTCATGGTAGAAAAAATGCAGATCACGTTATATAATTATTAAATAAGGTGATTAAAAATTCTCTTTTTGTTAGTTAACTACAATGTAAATAGTTATTTATTTATTTTTGCGGAAAAAAGATCGACTTATTTATTTCCCCAGAGTGCCACAAAAAGCGTCCTCTCAAAATAATTAACAAATTAACATTTTTATCCCGAAAACAAATCCCAATTTCGAAATTTTGTGCAAAATTGTTTGTTTTCAAAAAAAGTTAATAAAGCAAATCGACATTCATACTATAACTTTGACACACTGTACCTTGGCAAGCAATAACTTTTGGACTAATAATTATTAGTCCAAAAGTTTCAAAAGTCTGCCAACGGCATAAAATTAATTACTGATAATTATTAAATTAGTTTTCTTTTTGCTAGTTACCCACGACGTTAGTGGAATGTGTACCTAATTATTTATTACTCATTTTTACGCAAAAAAAATGCATAGATTTTTCTATGTACATATAGGTATCAATATGGTTATCAAAATATATGAATATTATTAACAAACTATAATTTTTCACCCCAGAAAATCCTAATTTCGAAATTTTGTGTAAAAATATTTGTTTCAAAAAATTATTAAAGAAAATCGAAATTTAAATTATAACTTGATACCCTGTACCTCGATTACTATTAATTTTTGGATTAACAATTATCAGTCCCAAAAAGTTTTAAAAGTCAGCCAACAGCATAAAAATGAATTGTTGAACTTAGTATTTGCCGCGATCTCGTATTCATATTTATGGCACTTTTTGATCAGATTCGTACACGTGTTTATCACTGAGCAAAACTGGTAAATGGTTTAGAACCTATAACGGAATATTTCGGGTGCAACGTCGCAATTTTATTGTAGGGGCGCCACCTTTATGCCACGCTGCCCCCGGTGCCACAATTGGGTGTGTGAAAACATACATAATCCTTAATTGTGGTAACATAATACATTGTATTATAAAGTTGTTGTAGAAAAATATATATTAAATATCTGTAATGAAAATAGTACTGGATATTGTTTTAAAAAATGATATGCTGGAATCAGTAAAATAGAATAAAAATAAGGAAAATAATGGGGAAAATAAATTGTGGTAACGCGTGTATGTTACCACAATTCCGTAAAGCAACATAGTACAGGCTGTCGGTACACACACGTTACCACAATTATACGGAAACACACACACACACACACACACACACACACACACACGCACACGCACACGCTCAAGCACACGCACACGCACACGCACACGCACACACACGAACCTCCACGCGGTTCGCTTCGGGTAATGCTAATGCCGACGGTAGTGAAAAATCAGAATTTTTTCAAGTTTTAGAAGCCTTTAACAATTTTTTTTCAATTTCCGAAAAAAAATTTATTATTACTTTTGTAAATTTCAACTGTATTTCCGAAAAAAATTGTGAAAACGCTCGAAAAATTTTTTTTTCATATGATATTTAAGCTCAAAAAAACATTACCCTTTATTTTCTTCAAAAGTTTGACCGTTTGCAACAAGAAACGGTTCGTTAGATCGTAATGTAACTTTGCATGGTTTTTTGGGGGAATATTCAACTGTAAAAGGCACACGCAACATTAGTCATTTCATGAAGATTTTAATTTCAGCCGTTGATGTTCTGAAAAACCATCAATTACACGTTTTTTCCTGTTTTTTTTTCAAATTCATGTCAAGGATTAAAAAAAGTCTCAAAAATCGCAGCAGAACCTTATAGGGGGTTTATTCCAGTTTTCAGAACTGCCCTTAGATTTTCTGTGATACCGTTGGTTGCTGAGATATGGTCGATCAAAGACAAAATAGTCCTTTTTGATTTAAAGTTCGATATCTCAGCAACAAATAGTCGTATCGAGATTTAAAAAAAACGCAAATTGAAGCTGAATAAACAAGCTATCCGGATAAATCCATACCATGGATAAGTTCGAAAAATTTTTTCCAAGCTCGTGGACTTGAAAAAAAAGCAAGAAAAAATCGCAAAATTTTCCTCACACTACTTCCTAAAACTGCGCGAAACATGTAGCGCTAAAAATTGTTTGCCGAAATATCTCAAAACTAGAAACTTGAAGCTTCAAAATGCTTTTTTTAGACCTCGATAAGACCATTTTTCACTGAGATACAGCATTCTGAAAAATCACTAAAAATTCGGAAAAATGTTTTGACCCTTTAATTTTTTCTATTAGTGTACATAACCACTACATTTTGATAAAAACTAATATATCAATACAGTTAAACAATCCAAGTCTATGCGTGTGTCGGCGATTTTACAGGTATAATGAATCCGTATAATGCGAGTTTTTCGTAATTCAGATTGTACTACAGGGTGATTGATCGAAAGCATTCATTAAAAGTATTAGGGTTTGTAAAAAATGATTGATTTTTGAAATTTTTGACTTCAGCTAATAAGCCTATGGCGACCTTGATGAAAATATTTTCAAAGTTGCTGCACTTCCAGTTATGCGGAAGTCGACATCAACTTCTTTATTTCAAACGGAATAGTGACTTTTTTCGCATATTTCGCTTTTGTACGTTATTTTAGGTAGATTTTCACGGGGTTTGCTTGTACCTATATTTTAATGTTTTGAGTTATTGTCAGTTTTTGTATTATTTTTTTTTTCATTAGCAACATAACAGTTGAAACTATCTAACTAGCGGGCATTTTAGAAAACTAAATAACGATTTGGTACTGTGGTTAGCAAAACCCTAAAGCTTTGCAATAATGCTTATATTATTTCTTAATTGTGTACAGGGTGTTTAAAATAGAAGTAAACCAAATGGCAATATAGAATTTTTTTTGTAAAATACTATGCAAATTTGTTTTCTGAATGTATAACAAATTGACTTTTGTGAAACATTTATTGCAGAAAAAGTGCCAAAATGTTTGTCATTATCGCAATCGGCGTCCTACCGGCTAATTGATATCAAACGTAGTTTGACTAATCTAATCATGTATGCCGTGGAAAATAAAAAATAATATAACAAAGCAAATAAATGTCATTTCAGCGTCCGCGTCCCAGTCCTTTTTCGCATTCTACTTTATCTCATTTCTGCAGTAGGTTATTTTTTGTGAAATAAGCTTAGCAGAAAAAAATATTTCACAAAAAGTCAATTTGTTATACATCAGAAAACAAATTTGCATAGTAATTTACAAAAAAATCCTATATTGCCATTTGAAAAAAAAAAGTTGACTATCGCGTTTCAGAAAAAAAAGTTGAAAAATACTGCAGTAGTCTCCTTATAGTTCATTTAGAGCCACTTCATCCGTTAGAGCCGTTTTTTTGTTTTTTAACATCAGGTTACAAATAACGGAGTTATGGCTCGCGGCGTTTTTATCAGACAGACGGTATATTACATGGAATCTCCAACTGGTCCCAAAAGTTGGTGCGTCTATTGTAGCTTCCAAAATGGTAATACAAGTAGTAGCTTTAACTGTAAAAAAAAACAATATATTGCTATTCAACCACAGCGAGTCACCAACTTCGGAGGTAATTTCACGAGCTATATTTTTTCTTAGAACTAATTTTATAGAACTTGGGTGGCTATTATGACCCGACCAATCTCATTCCTTGGTCTGTACATCGCGTTCCACATATGAGAACATTACCTCAAAACTGGTGACTTTCTATGGTTGAATAGCAATATTTTTTTAACAATAATGCTTTTATTACCATTTTGGAGTCTGCATTCGATGCATCAACTTAGGACAGTTGTAGATTATATGTAGTACATTTACACTTACCCTTATTATCACAAGGGTGAATAGTCAAATTTGGCTGTGATGATAATAACCAAAACTCGCGATTAAAAATTTGCACCCTCGTACAGAGGGTCAGATTTAAAAATTTTTGGCCAAAAATAGGGGTGGGTTTCAGGGGGTAGAAATTGAAATAATTGTATAAAATTGTGAAATTTAGGATAAAATGTGGAAACTTAGGATACTAATAGAATTTAATCTCAAAAAACATTTTAATAATGTATTATTTTACAAAATCAAAGGATGACAATCTTAAAATAAATTGAATAGTTGAATCGTCAGTTCTTCGGCTTTTTTGCCACCTTCTCGACAATTTATCGCAAAAATTGAAGACAGTTTGTCTAACTTGAACTAAATATTCTTCGGACATGCATTCTGCTTCTAATCCTTTCGATACCGCAGTTTGAACATGTTGACATTTCTCACTGGAACTTCCAGATTTTTCTCTCCAAATATTGAATAAATCAAGTCGCTTGGGTATCTAAGATGGAACATGGGCGCTAGAATCTGAAAGAAACGCAAAAGAGGAGGTATTATGTTCGCCAATTTCATCTGTTTACTTATCTAATATAGGGGTTGAAAAGAAAAGGATGGTATACATTAGATATGTGTATTGAGAGTAAAATGCACTTTGAAATAGTGATTAGTGAATAAATTGATGAATTGAATTAAATCAGTGCTGCAATATCGATAATAAATAATCATTACTACTCCTAAAATTGGGTGTTTTCCACCTGCATCAACTTATTCAAAACGTCTTTATTTAAAAAAAAGGCAGCTATAGGCAGCTGCAATTAACAGGAAATGTATTGAGCACTGCATTCAATATCATCAAAAAAAATATAAGGCGGAAGCTTGCGGGAGTAAAGCGTAATAAAAATGTAAAGTTTTATTTTTCATCAAAATTCACGGCAAAAACCGCTCACTCCATAAAAGGCTATAACTTAGGTACCAACTGATAAGCAAAGTCGACTAACTGCTTACAATAAAGTTCTTACCTTGTGCTGTATCAGACATAGTCGATTCATTCAGTTGAAGATAAAGAAATCAAAAATTCACAGTAAAACACTAAATATTCACTGCACAACTTTAACACGTAACGCATATTTCGTTCTCGAGTCGTAGAACGCAAATGAAGCCGGTATAAGGTTCGGGGTCTTGTGTTCCCCTAAGTGTAACAGTTACTCTTACAAAGAAGCTTGTTCATTACTCATTTCTCGGAAATCTGTTAAAACCGGTTCATTTGAGTTTTGGCCAGAAATGAATGAAAATGACCCACTGTGCCTCGGTATTAAAAATTCACTTTAGTCCTTCGGTACATAATAATTATACCATTAATTAAAAAAGTGCAATATTCCTTCTTTTCATTATATTCTATAACATTTACACGACTCTTACAAAACGGCAGCTAGCTGAAGTGTTTAATTATTAGGTTGAAATTACAACACTCTTAATCACGCGTGTAGAATTCATAATGGCGAAGTAAATATTTCTCTAATTGGGTCGGCCAGGACTAATCTGGATCGTGCGGATGACCACCGATCACGTACAGTGCCATCCGAATACCTAATTAGACAAATTTTGGGATTGCTCTCTGGGGTACTCCATTATCGAATTTCTCTTGAATCCCCGTTATCGAATTGTGGACGTTGGTGGACGTGTTCGGACAAAATACAGCTAGTTGGGCTGCTACGTAATCAGTTACTTCCACATCCAGGTAGTAGAGCGATATCACCAAAAAAATAAGTAGAGATTCACCAACAATCCAAAAAATATTTTGTTGAAAATTGTACCCCTCCAGGGGTTAAGAGGGGTTGTGGAGAAAAATTGACTGAGAACTGAGAAAAAAATTAAAAAAACTATTGATTAGGGCGGTTTTAGCAAATCAAAATACAGAGAAATAGTGGTAGTCTACTCTCTGGGAGAGAATGTATAGGGTGAGCTAGATTTAATGTCGGCCTCGAGAGTATGTGATAGTACATCAAAAAATTGATAGGGTTTTTTATATACACGTTCTTAAAACGAATCCTTTTCATGATATAAAGTCTTGATCTATTAAAAAACAAAATATTTGTTTTTATATTTACTTACATAACTAAGAGATTGTTTGCATTACGTAACAGCGTTGGTTGCTTTGTTTTACAAGATATATTAACTAAGTTAGTGACGTTTTTTTTTTTTTTTAAATTTCACATCTAGATCTTCAAACTAATTGGATCAGTGGCGGCCGGTGGAATTTTACATGGTCGTATTTTCGTAAGGAGGCATGGGACCCACACCATAATGGCAAAATATCTTCAGGATTTTTTTCCAAAAAATGGTTGCCTCCGAGCAGATCTTGAAACGGCTTGCAAAATATTTGCGAAATATTTTTTTTTTCATAATCACCGAGTAAATAAAATACAAAGTTTTTTTATACTTGATTTTCTGGACATTTTGAGATCTGTAAAAGTTATGGTAATTTGAGTTTTTATTTCATCCCAACATTTCGTTTGTGAGATTTTACAATAGTTGTATCTTTAAGCAAAATAAGAATTTTGTAAAAAATCGCGTATAAAAAATTGTATTTACTCGGTGATTATAAAAAAAATATTTTGGAAATATTGTGTAAGCTGTTTACAAGGTCTGCCCGGAGGCAGCCAGTTTTGGAAAAAAAATTGCAAGTTTCCCCTGACTTGTTTTTGCCATTACAGCGTCCTACTTAGGTCTAGTAACCACCCACTAAAATATGGTGTAGGTCCCATGCCTCCTTACGGAAATATGAGCATGTCAAATTCCACCGATCGCCACTGAATTGGATGAACTGATTTAACAGTTACTATGGCAATGAAAAAAAATTCTGGATATTTTCGTACTGCTGGATATGCTAGGCGAAATTATACTGGAAAATTTTCTGTCAAATGGTGATGCGACATTAAACTGACGGTTGATTATTATTGACGTCCTATTTTTACACGAGCATAAATTATAAACAAATAATGTATCTATTACTTACCATAATAGACACAATAGTAAAGTACCTAACCAAATTCTAAAAAATAATTTTCTGACCGAATCTCCCACGTGCTTGAATGAATTAAGTACAGTACATTTTTTATTGGTTTCGAATGAATTTTCATAGTATTCGAGATCTCGAAAAAAATTTCGGTAATAAGAGACTTGACGCCTTTGCATATTCTGGCAACCCCTTTAGGTATGGTGTGTACCAAATTTGGTACGAATACTGTGAGTTAAGTATATATTTTTTTCATAAAACTCTGTATCTCGAAAAGGAACCGTTTTAAGGGGACTATAGCACCCAACCATATTTTTGAAAATTCATATCTTCGTTATTATTCATCGGAATCGTTTCAAAATTTTACCAGTGGTATAATATTATATAATCTAGGGCTGTCTGCATTCATGTTTGAACACGTTTAAGGAGACCGGAGATATAAAAAAAATATATACAAAAAATTAATATTTTTTCTAAACCCATGCACATGCACTTAGAAAATATTTGTCTCTATAAGGTGTTAAAATTTGAACTGTTTATCTGCTGTCGTTTGTGTATAATTAATTTTCAAATTTGATGCAATTTTGGACTCGGAATATGCTGGTCTCTAACGGAGGCGCTGCGAACCACAGGTTTGTATGAGCCTGTACAGTACCTGCGGCAAGTATTTATTCATATTGTTGATTTCGTAGGGAAGTTCTACTTAGATATAGGCCAAGCCCATTATATCTTTACGTGCCAAAATTAGTTTTAGCACGAAAATATACATAAAAAAATCGGAAAAATTCCGTAGAATTGAATAAACTACTTTTCCACAGCTGAATTTCGCCGCGCACTTTATTTGTATACGAAAGTACTGTAAGTCTTGAAGAAAGTTTTAAGCCCTAACTGAACTCTCTAAGTGCATTTGTGTATGAATTATTGGAGTTTAAAAAAAAGCATTTTTTTGCGAAAAAAGCTTATTCTACTTATCGAGGACTACACATTCCTCCAGTTTCATGAAAAAAATATTATATCTTTTTCAAAGATATAAGCAACTGAAAAAATCGCGATTTTTAGCTGTTTTTTGCAATAAAAAATGTATTTATATATATATTTATTTATTTATTAGTCGAATTAGGCTTATATTGTCTGTTCTACTAAGTTCTACCACTATTTGAAACTTTTTTTGTAGGACGCATACTTTTTTTTTAAACGAAAAAAAGGGGTTTTGGCCAACTTTGGACGCCGTTTTGAATGTGACGCGGCGAAATTGAGCTTTGGAAAAGTCATTTATTCAATTTTACGGGGTTTTTCCTATTTTTTATGTATATTTGCGTGCTGTTACTAATTTTGGTAAGAAAACGAGGTATTTTTGACAAACGCCCTGGCCTAATATATGTCAAAAGGAATCTTGTTATTTTATCGTGTGGTCACCTGCAGAATAAAATCAAACCAAACTTAATATCCTTTTTTTCAACTGCTTTTATATCAGAAATAATAAAGAACAAATTGTAACAAAATGTGTGCTTTTTCCTGTAGCTTTCCAATTTTTTATAAGACACGATGGAAATTTTGTATCAGAACAAATATGAGGTGAAATTATGAAAAGAAGTTAACGTCGAAAAACACGGTAAGGAGTTACAGGTAATAACAGTTACCATAAGATATGAAGCGCCATGGTAAACCTTTATTTTATGTATTTGATTAATTGATTTTTAGAATTTTTAACCAGTAATAACGTCCCATTTGAGTATGAGCATATATAATTTCGATAAGACATAAGTTGTATGATTAATGATTATACATAGGGTAAATGTACCAATAAGAAAGTTGAAGTCTTGTGAATTTTTATAGTAACGAACCACTTTTGTATTTTTACATGGAACTTAATAAATCGTGTATATTGTTCAAATTTACTCAAAAAAAGAATCGTATGTCTCAAATTCTTTAAAAGGGTCCTAATAATCCTTAAAACCAAAATTTGTAACACGTTTCAACCATAGTGTTGACAGTTATTAGAAATATAACATTGCAAAAAGTTTGACAAATAGCTCGACAAATCACTCTGTACAACATAAAGCTAAATAATTTCAGTGTACAGTTTGTATTGTTCAATAAGAGAAGAACTCTTTCCCAAGAATGTCCATTGAAATATAAAAGACCGCTTTCAAATAGAGGGAACCATCGCGAAAAAAATCCGCCGCTAAACGAAACTACATATTTAGGTATATTATCTAGTCGCGGTGTTTACGAATACTTTTCTCTCCCGATTGTACCGGCCAGCTCGCTCCGTATTTTTTGCTCTCGTTCCGTCTCACTCAGAACTTTACTGCTTTTACCAACACGAGACTTTGCCTCGCGTGCTATCATCCCCTTAAGAAAAGAGTGTATAAAAAAAACCTACCTATTTTTTTGAAATCACACACTCGGATTTGGCGTTAAATCTCAACAACGTTTTTGAAACTCCAATTAGCATTTAGTCCAGAATATGTCCACGGAATCAGGATACGTCCATCATCCCTCAACTTTTCTTTCATTGTGGTTTGTAGTAAATCTGTTCCTGAAGTTGAACTCTACCCCATAAACATTTTTTGTTGTGTAAACACCATTTTAATGTTTTCGTAGAATCTACGCAAATTGTTTTGGTTTAGAACTTTAACCCTGACAGTTTGAAAGCTGTCAAACACCAGATCGCAATATAACAATTATGGAGCCGTCAAAACCTATTAAAAACCTATTTGAGTTGACAAAGTTTACTTTGAGGTTTTTTTTTCGTTAAACGTATTTTATAACAGTGTAATCATTCTAACCCGTGACGTACCCTTTATTGTAATGCACCCTGAAAATAATGAGTAGGTAAAATTACACTTGGTAAACTGTTTCGTCGAAGAAACTATATTTTCGACTGCATGTTTGTGGTATTGAATATTTTCTATTGATTCATTCACAAACCATACACTTATACCCCCAGAAAGTTGTTACTAGAACCAATAATATAGGGGTCTTTACAAGGGAGGAGAAAATCCGACTTTTGGCGTGTACATTTTAAATTTTCATCATCGCGAAAGGCGTAGGCGCGTCGGCAAAAAAATATATTTCTTAAACTTTCCTTACTTCTCCGTAAAATATGGCGAGATGGGGTGTTAAACCTTTCACCGTTAATGGAAGTATTTAAAACTTTGGGAGTAAAAAATTTATTGGACGGAAGGTGCAAGGAGCCGCGCCTACGTTAGATTAGAGTTTTATTACGACTTTCGCGGCGTTAAATTAATAATGTTCAATGAAACAGGGTGCTGGAATTGATTGAAGATGCGACCTTTTATTAAATCGTAACCAGTAACATAAAAAACAGTGCACCAAAAGTAGCTTTGCATTTGGCCGCATCGATGAAACTTGAAATTGTGCTCATTTATTTTATACTACAGCTACAAGTACATGACTTGTTTGGAGGTATCTGTTATATCTCTAGGATATGGTCGTACTACCTCGTACTGCGTTCGTCGTCCGTAATTCGCGGGCAAAGCTATTCTGGGTGTACTGTAGCTACTACTCGTATAAGGGTTACTTACCTAAGGGTAGATTTTACCCCCACGTGCATACGGCCGCTGCTCGGCGTTAAAGATCATTCATGGGTGCGGTGTCGGTATGAATTATTTATTTAAGGAATTATTTATTAAAATTAAAAAAAATATTTCGACTGGTGGCAACATTGTTTTGTAAGTTGGGTTTTAGGTCCGGGAACAAACAACAACTATTTGATTTTTGCCAACGTTTCGGAGATTTATTTCTCCTTCTGCATGGCTTACTACAATTTTATATTAAATTATGTACATTATGTGATATATCAATATGTTCTGTCTATAACATATAAGTATTAGGGTGATTCGTTTTGAACGACTATTTTTTTGTTCTCTCCCACAGCAAAATATTGTTCTACATACCAAAAAAAAAATTCCCTGAAAATTTGAGCCCTTAATCTTACTTCTAAGTACTTTTTTTTTAATTTCAAAAATTTCCCATTTAAAATACATAGAAAATTTAAGATTTTTTTTTCAATTTCCTACAACTTGGTGGCATTTTACGCTACTGCAATTAATTTAGGTGTGATTTAAAGGTAATTAGTTCCTGTTTGAAAGTACTTACAGCATTTTCAACTTACCTCATATATTTTGATATGTACAGTTCACTGAAATCATATTAGCACTGGAAAATCATATTTTTCGCATTTTTCGGCGAAACCTTACAGAAAAACTGCAAACACGTTTTTTTTGTAGGAAATTTAATTCCCTACAAACAAAAATCCCTACAAATATGCATTATAATGATAAAATGCAGAGTTTAGAATATATAGAGTATTTTATAAATTAACCTACCGAATATTAATGAAAAAGTCAGTTGGTGTAGATAAGTGAATTGTTAACTTATTTATCTATTAATTAATTGTCATCGTTAGGTAATTTATGAATCACACAATATTTATATATATTTGTAAATATTAGTAACGATAAAGAAGAATTATGACTGAAAAAATTAGTAAAAAGTCATTTAATTATTTAATTGGATTCGAGTCTAGTGAATTAAATGAACAAAAATTGCCGACTAATCGTGATGTGATAAAAATAAAATTTATCAAAAAAAAAAACAAAATCTTAATAATCACTTTTTTTAGTTTTAAAGACGTAAAACTAACATTTTCATTAATATTGGGCAGGGCAATTTATAAAATACTCTATATCTTCTAAACTCTGCATTTTATCATTATAATGCATATGTAGGGAATTAAATTTCCTACAAAAAACTTCTTTGATTTCCTGTAACTTTGACGGTTTCGCCGAAAAATGCGAAAAAATATGATTTTCCAGTGCTAATATGACTTCAGTGAGCTGTACATATCAAAATATATTAGGTAAGGTAAAAATGTTGTAAGTACTTTCAAAGAGGAACTAATTACCTTTAAACCACACCTAAGGTCATTGCAATAGTAGGTCATTGAAGTTGTAGGAAATTGAAAAGAAATCTTAAATTTTCTATGTATTTTAAATTGGAAATCTTTAAAATAAAAAAAAAGGACTTAAAAAAAAAGGAAGTAAAATGAAGGGCTCAAATTTTCAGGGATTTTTTTTTCGGTATGTAGAACAATATTTTGCTGTGGGAGCGAACAGAAAAAAAAAATAGTTGTTCAAAACGAATCACCCTAATATGTATAGCATATGTTCCCAGAAAGGAATGAAGCTCCTTGAACGTACCAAAAAAACGCACCTTAAAAAACTACTCCAAAAAAAAGCTTGTTTTCAAAATGGATTTCCTAATTTATAGAAAATATTCCTACTTTTAAACATTCCTCTCATAAAATATTCCTCCCATAAAACCCTACAAAAAAAATTATACAATATGTACCAACTAAACCTATATAAAAATATGGACACATGAAAAAAATGTAGAAAAAAACATCTCGACTTCTGCTGAAGGGTTTTCGATACGGAATTTAGTAAACGTGTTAACTTAAGATGTGTTTTTCGCAGCTGATACAGTGCTGCTCACTTTGACCGGATTTTTTGTATATATAATTTAGTAAGTAATTTCTTCTATAATGTGCATTATAAATATTATGTACATACAATATGTGTTAAGAGTAGCAAGTCATATACAGAACGTTTAAATGTTGATGACACACATTTACATCTCACGCAACCCCTTTTTTTCTCGCTGACATCGACCCCCTGCAAGTCTAAATCGACCCTTCGGGGTCCATATGGACCACTTTGGGAATATATGGTATAAAGTATGTACAACAGAGCAACCGTAACAGGTTGCTGAATAAATTCCAGGGTCGGTCTTAGGTATTGTGCTACGATAGACAGTGTGTCTACTTCCATATCACGGCAGTTGGTTAAAAAACTGGTTGATTTTTAGTTAGCTTTACTTAAATTGATAAAATAAGTTTATGCATACTTTTCAGTAAAATATTTGATGAAAAATGTTTTCATTATCTTCATATATCATATTAAAAATTATTTATTCATTATTACTTGTGCCATTCTAATGTTACTCAATGTTCCTTGGAAAAATTAAAAATTGTTTACCCAAATTTTTCACCCTAACGGTTTACTTGCCTTCGAACCAACCCTGCGCTGGGACAAAAATTTAATAAACAAATTATTCCCCGAATGGCCAACAAAAATGTGCAGTCCTAATATATCGCCGCAGATTTCAACCTGTTCTCCTCTAGCGTGTGGGTTTTCTGAAAAGCCGGTAAGATCAAATTTAGAATGAATAGGTGTTGATTCATTATCGGGAACCGATGCTATTTTCACACGGTATCCCGTTTAATAAACGAGCACGATGAATTTATTCAAAATTACCGTGAAAATCAAAACCTCTACACCTCCGTCAATTAGTTCTATTTGTTCTATCTGCGGGGGAAGTGGAAGAGAACGGACATGGAATTAGCTCTAGTTCGGAAACGAAAGATGAAGCCAATTAATGCATATTAAATCGTTTTCGTATTCCGTTACGAAAACATTGAACAGAAAAAAAACTCGATCCGTGACGTCAGAGGGGTGTAAATATAACCGGTTAATTACGGCCTTGGACGTGGGGTCAGCCGCGGTAATTATGGAAAGGGCTGGCTGAGTCGGAAATCGTCTCGGAAATAGTGTAATGTCGACTTGTTTTATCGCTATTTTTAATTCTTCTATTGATAGACTTTCTTATCTACTGCTCGTACTTTATTTTCGGTTACTCGTAATCATTTATGTACAAAACAGAAAGGGGGTTCGTCAACCCCGATAACCCGCAGTTCGATATCCTAACCTAGAATTGATACAAACACGGTTTTCGTAATATTTCAGGTTATGTTACATCACGAAGTAATATTTCTCTAAAAAACTGTTGTGCATCTCAAAGTACTAATCTTTCCATTTAAATTACTATTGAATCGTCTGCATATTTTCATTTGTATCCAATAAATCGGCTATTGAATTTCATTTCAGTTTGACATATTTGTAGATTTTTTGAAAATGAGTAGCAACAAGTGAAAACATAAAGAGAGGAAATTCAAAGTTCATATAATTTGACGATCATAACATTGAATTAAACAATGAAAATTTGAGAGAGGAATAATGATATACTAAGGTTTCAAACGGGACTTTGAAGGGGATGAGTAGTATTTTTAGATACCATAATAAGTTTTGTGGAGAAAAATTGCCTCGTGGAAAAATAACGTTAAATATAGGTAAAACAGTGGCGGCTGGTGATAAAGGGCACAGGGGCACGTGCCCAGCCCAAATTTCAATAGAAAATATTTATTTTGTGTTAATTTACTATAAATTACTGTTACAATAATATCAATTAATAATTGATATTAACAATAATATCCTTTGCCCTTTATTACCAGCCGCTACTGAGTTAAAACGGTATTTTTCACATTTCTAGGTCAGGATATCTTGAAAAACTGCTGTGATAAATCAATTTTGAGGTCTGATTCGTATTCAGTGCATCAAAAACTTCATAATGGTTGGGTATAAAATACACAATATTCTACTTATTGTTAAGTGTTATTATAATACTTATTTATTATTAGACTTGGCTGATCGTGCCGCAATACAACGGCGCGCGGCGGGCGGATCATTGAAACTCCAACATTATTATTAGTGTGTTCGAGGTATGTATGTCGTCGGCGTCGGTAGTACACATCAATAATAAAATGTCACACGTGCAAACGCCTAAAAAACTACCATTTGCTGACAAAGTGTATCAATTTACCGATGATTTCGAGGATTTATTTTATGATAGCGTGACCGTAATGTGTAGAGTCTGTAAGAAAAAAACTGCTGTGTAGGGACAAACGCGGTTGTAGCCGTCACATAAATAGTGTGAAACATGAACATAAAAAAGGGGGGTATGCCCTCGAGTAGTCGGTTTATGTTCGACTTACTTTAAATGCTAAGTGCCTGCGCTGCACCCCTGAATGTACTCGATAAACAACCATTTCGTGAGTTCTGGAACAAATACGTTTCAGAGATGCCGTTACTAGGTACACGGCTGTGGTTATGTATTGACGAGATATTTCCAGTTAATAAAAGCTGTTATTTTACAATGCAATCCTGCCGAAGCTGCAGCTATTAAGGAGAGCCAGACCAATTTTCAAGATGTGTCCGTTGAAGCAGATATAAAAACTATTCATAGTAACTATAGGGTGGGCCATCAGATGGTTTCTTTTTTAAAATTGCTATTAAAACTAAATCGTTGAATATTTTTAAATGAGTATTGCTTTATTCAAGAAAGTTGCCTTCCCATTATTTATGAAAAACAATTTCAGTTAAATGGCCACCACGGCTGGCTTGGCACTAGTTCAATCTTTTCACCCAATTTTGCAGTACATTTTCGATTATTTGTGGCTTTGCTTCAGTGCGTCAATTGTTTGTGGATCGTTGGAGTGACAACGGTCCTTAACACGTCCCCATAAAAAATAGTCCAACGGTGTTAAATCGCAGCTGCGCGATGGCCAATTAATGTCTCCAAAACGGCTGATAACACGGTTACCGAATTTAGTGTGAAAAAGATCGATTGTTTGACGGCCTGTGTGACACGTTGCTCCAACCTGCTGGAACCAAGTCCAAAACGTCCAATCGCGGCCATAAAAAATCAGTTAACATGTCTCTGTAACGCATTCCATTTACTGTAACGCCGTTACCGTTTTTACTTTGAAAGAAGTACGGACCAATGATGCCACCACTTCAAAACCCACACCAAACAGTCACTCTTGCAGGATGCAATGGCTTCTCTATGACAACGCGTGGATTTTCGGAACCCCAAATCCTACAGTTCGGTTTATTACCATGTCCTCCAAGATGAAAACACGAAATATTTACAATTTTCGATCACAGATGACAGTTGGCAACTTTAAGAAAATTGCCTGTATTTCATCAGAGATAATTATTTTTACAACATGATCTTGTAAATCTGTATAATATACTTTATTTTAGTAAAAAACACACGTATCTGACTTCTTCTACTGGGTGTTTCGTAAACAAAAAACTGAACTTCACTGGGTTCAACGAATGTACAAAACTTAAAATGAAATTTAATCGTTTTCATTTTATTTTTACACGAAGTTTTTCGTTTGATTCAAATACATGTTTTTTTTAATTTTGAATATCTGAACATCATCCAGAAAACAATTAAATGCTTTAGAAGTGTCAAAAATATTACAGTGTGACATTTATAAACTGCACGACGTGTTTATGAAAAATCCTAGATACAGCCATTTGGAACACATGTGTTCATTTCTAAAGGGAACTACAAATCAAGGATTATCTGCTATTTTACTAAAATATCCAATAGTCCATAAATAGTTAACTTCAAGTACTGTTCATTGGTGACAGTAGACGTTAACGTTGAAAGGACTTTTTCATTGTGTAAACTAGTGCTAAGTGATAGGCGTCGCGGTTTAAGTGCTGAAATGAAATTACCTAGTGATACAGTGTCGTTATTGGTACACGTCTCTATATGAGTCAGAAGGCGATACCGATACATGTGTTGATATTTTTTTTATTTAAGTATACATTTCATTTTCAATTTTATATGTTCATTGGAGTGTTCTTTATTGCATTTTGATGTATTTTCTTTGAACTCTCGCTTTATAATAATAGTGACCTGACTCCGACTCTGTTGCAGCTCGCCGGTATTCAGGCTATAATTGACATCTATTTAAATATGTTTCAAGTACCTATTTTGTGGTTTAATCTTTAGAAGCGTGGAAAGATTTTATGATGTAGTAATGAGTTCTTAGACAGCCATCTATTCAGAGACTTTGAATTTAAAATTTCAAATATTTACATTTAAAATTTTCGTACGGAAGTACTGTGTATTAAAAAAACTGGAGAGTGAAAGTACCCTACGCTTATTTGAAAGGAAAGGTCTCTAAATAAATGTTGATATATTTTGCTGATCCATATTTATGCGGGTCCCTTCAATTAGACAATTCAATTTCCAACGATATTTGAAATTCTAAATGTGTATGCGGTGAAAATTTTGTGGACGACCTGATTACGTTGACATTTCAGCTGCAATCCGGAGGCTGAATGGAAGCATTAAACTGCTCGATATACAGAACGAAACGCTGATCGAACAGAAATGGAAGCTTACCATCTCCTCACTTCAGAGTGTCGTATCTTATTTTCATTTTAAGTGTAAAATACAAGGCGATATTATAGTATTACGGCACTGATAATTATTTACAATTAGCCATATGGATATATTATATATCCATATCCATATAATATGGATATATTAAATGGATATGGATATGGATGTTTTATACAAAAATATACAATGTAATATGACTATCAGTAGTAGACGTAATCCGATATACTATATAATATGCCTAGGGTCCGGAAATGTGTGTTATAATGCACGGTCGGCAGTATACAACTCTCTGTTAATTAACCCTCCGTCTGTAAAGGTGGGTCATTCGTGTCCCGGGCAAAATTACTTTCCCCCGTATATGAATAATACGCGTTTCAATTTGCCAATTTTCGTTGTTCAAACTTAAGCACTTGAAATTAAATTAATCAATCGGCACATTTTTTTTCTTAAAAAACTACATCCTTCAGCTTCAATTTGCCGCTGGTAAATTAATTTATCTCTATTTTTCGCGAAGTTACGGCTATTTAAGTGCAACTTCATTTTTTCGCGAGGTCGTTCCAATTATTTAAAAAAAAAATTGTTAATTTTTTTTTTCACTAATATGATTATTGTTTCATCAAGTACAAGGCTTAAAGAGGTAGCATGTCTTTTTTCAGATTTTTTCTACCATAATAAGTTGGGGAAAAAACGGTGGGAAACTCACGTAGCTTAAAAATTTATAATTTTTCAAAGTTATAAGTAAAGCCGGCAGATCCGGGCGGCGGGCCATCTCAACGGGCCATATCTGAACGTAAATAACAGGGTAAGTTTAACACATCTCTTTCTAAATTGCAACAGTTTATAGTTTTCATGAATTTTGTTTTGCACATACAAGTAGTAAGTAGTATGACGCGTATGGTTATGACCTGCTCCCGGATCTGCCGGCTTTAGTTATAAGTTTTATGACCCTTGTACGTACTGTTTAAAACCGCAAATTCATGCATTTTTTTTCCACAAATGTCT
Source organism: Aromia moschata (assembly GCA_029963805.1). Lineage (NCBI taxonomy): Eukaryota > Metazoa > Arthropoda > Insecta > Coleoptera > Cerambycidae > Aromia > Aromia moschata. Next base: position 634,265 of record JAPWTK010000083.1, read on the forward strand.
CGACTAAATTTTCTATTAAAACATTTTTTTAGGATAATCTGCACAATTGCTGCTGGGTTAAACTGCAAATCAAAAGCTTGAAGCTGATGGTGTTTTTTGTTGTTCCACGGGATGGAAGGGGAGAGGCGAGGTTCTATTTCAGTGTGAATTAAGAAATATATCCACTATTAATCTCCCTAGTGCTTGCATTATTACCGAAAATGTACGGTGACTAATTCAAGAACGTGGAAAGTTCTAAATATTATTAAAAAAATATTGACATCTTGTTGACGTTGTTATTACGCTCTATACATAGATAACACGAAATAAAATTACGTAGTAGGTTGGGCATGCTAACTGATTTTTTTTATATGTGACGTTTATTGCTTATTTTAATTGAGATTTACATTACATTTGTAGTTTGATACATGAAAATATACTATGTTTTTTTCGTTTTAGAATTTGGTTATTTACATGAGAAATATATTTAAGTTTTGTTTATAATTTACATATGTTCATGTTCATTATGTTCATTTTTGTGATTGATAAATAATTAGATTTGCAATAAACAATTTGAGGTCGATTTTTTAAGAAAAAAACGAAAAAAAAAACATTGATGTTAATTTGCGAATTAAAAAAAAAAATAAAATCTTGGGTACTTCCAAAGAAACTAATGTAGATTAAGAAAAAAAATTTTTGTTTAAGTGGTGTAAGAAGACTGCTACAGTGTACGCTGATTTCCACCTCCAGAAAAAAGTTGTTTCATGTTACTTGGACCTACGACGTTATTTTGTAACTTTATTGAAAATAAAAAATACTTTTGTATACATCAATACCCATAGAATCAAGTGTCAAAATTTCATTTTGATCCATTACATATAAAAGTTCCCACAAAAAAAGCTTCATTCTTCAGTGCGCCTGGGTAGTATATATAAGCGTTTTTTACAATATGGATTCAGAAAAGTGAGCTTTATTAATCAATTCCATTTATTTCCGTAACAACTTCAGCCAAAGGGCTTTCCCATCACATATCATAAGAGTTGGAACTTATCAAATATAACCCTAAAACGGATGCAGCATGCCGTTAGTTAGAGAAAAACGACAAAAAGGTCTGTACGTTGTTGCAGGTTTGATATTATGGATCCTTCCGGCTACGGTCTGACCAATTCCGATGAGCGTCGGCGATGACACGTCTCTGGCGTGGGTGTGCCTCGGTCGTTTCGTCCTGCATCAGTTCGTTATACGACAACGGCCCATACTTTTTATTAAGTGCACACGGAAGATTGAGTTTTCTCCGTTAAAGGAATACTGAATCGCTTACTCAGTGCCCTGCACAAATACGTGTTTTGGAGGACAATGATAAAAAAAATGGAATCATTAAAATATACAGTATGTCCCCGGATCGAGTTTAAAAGAGGACAAAACATTGTGTTTTTTGATTTGTCAGAAAAAGTCACTCTTGATGATTTGCCCTGCTTGATTTCAAACTTCATAATTTGGACTTTCACAAAATTTTATAAGTAATTCTAGTTATTTAGGCGAATTTAACCCAATAATTTCGTTGTCTAGGATACTATATGCTATAGAAACTCAATTAATTAGTTAGCTAAAAAAAATGGTTGGAATACTTAGTCTTATGTTTTAATCATTAAATTACAACAACTGATTATAAAATGAAATCAAAACTAAACCAGAATTTTTTTATTCAAATAATGCTCCTCCTTTTTCTGCACAAATTTCAATTCGAGCTCTAAATTCGTTAAACCTATTTCTAATTTCCTCAATTGACAAGGACTTGACTGTATTTTGAATCATTGTTTTTAATTGCTCTTCATCATTTTCTAGTGGTTCACGATACACAATTTGCTTTAAACGTCCCCATAGATAGAAATGTTCAATATTGTCAAATCCGGGCTTCTCGGCGGCCATAAAATGGGACCATTCATTTCCGTTCGATAACTTAAAGGAAGTTCATCAAGTTTATCTGTTAAAACATTTTGTAGCATCTCCTAATATGTATTACGATTTAAATTTTCTTTGAAAAAATATGGACCAATAATGTCATTTGTATATGAAACCGCACACCACACATTAACTTTTTTTGAAATATTGTCTTCGACAAGAAATAGTAAAGTGGGGATTTGTTTCACTTCAATACCAGCAATGCTGAGAGGAAACGACGCCGTTTGTTGAAAAAGTAGATTCATCGGAGAACAAAATTCGCTTATGAAATTCTACGTCATTTAAAACTCTATTGCCCATCTCCAAACAAAAATCCAAACGTTTGGCTTCATCACCCTCCTCTAAGGTGTGCCTGAATTTTGGTTTAAATGGTAAAATCCCGTTCTGCTTGAAAATTCTCTGTAAATGCGATTTACTTATTTGTTTCAATTGCACTTCTTCTAAGTGATTTTTTGATTTTTTAATGTCTAAAACAGAGCCTGTTTCTAAGAACTTGGTCACCAACTTCTTCGCTCCGACATTAGAAATGCTAACTTCCGGGTATTTTTCGTTAAATTTATTAATAACAACACGATAGCACCCTTCCCCAGTTCCGTAACATTGAATCAAATAAATTATTTGTTCTAGAGTCAACATTATAGGATATAAATAGTAGCAAAATGACGAAGATTCGATTTGAAGTTATACTGACTTATTAGTTGTCAGCAGTCGTCAGTGATATCTTGCAATGAAATCCGCCTACTAGAATTTTTTTAATCCAAATTTTTAGTCCAAATTATGAAGATAAATGGTATTATCTCGAGAACCGTTTCAGTTATATAAATGTAATTTGCGTTTTGGGGGGTTTGATATCAAGCAGGGCAAATCATCAAGAGTGACTTTTTCTGAGAAATCAAAAATACAAAATTGTTTCCTCTTTTAAACTCGATCCGGGGACATATTATATACGAGGGTGGTTTGATAAGTCCGTGACTTTTAGAGGAAAACATTTTTTTTTTCGGCAAAAAATAATTTTATTTTTCTACATAACCTCCTTTTAGCTCGATACATTTAGTCCAACGTGTTTCTAATTTTTTTATTCCTTCTAAATAATATGATTCCAGACATACCTATCTTAGCCTTCTTCGGTGCACGTTCACCTGTAGAAACCCACTGTTTCGATTGTTGCTTGGTCTCTGGTGTGGTGTGATGGATCCATGTCTCATCTAAGGTAACGAAACGGCGAAAACTCGTTCTGATTGCTGCTGAACATCCCCAAACACTCCTTTGAAGTGGTCACACGGTTGTGTTTATCGTCGATCATGAGCAATCGCGGCACCCATCGCGCGGACAGATTTTTCATATCCAAATATTCATGCAAAATGTGATGCACCTGCTCAGTTGAGATGCCTACAGCCTCAGCCAACTCACGCACTTTCAATCTTCGAACGTTCAATATCATTCCATGGATTTTGTCGACGATTTCTGCCATAACGACTTCTTTCGGACGACTTGAACGTGCAGCGTCACTTGTACTGGTGCGGCCACAACGGAACACAGTAAATCACTTTTTAACCATTGAAATTGACGGTGCAAAGTCCCCATAGTATCAAGCCTCTCCTTGGTTTCGGTAATGTTTTTTTTTGCGCAAAGAGTAATGCTTAATCAGCACACGAAATTATATAAATGTATAAATTATATAAATTATAACATAAACTAAATGACGTAGCTTTCTCAAAATTTTACATTAGTCCACCGATAGATGGCAGTTGAAGGGAGTAGTGTTGCCATTAAAGTTACTGCGCGGGAAATTCAAAAAGTCTCGGACTTATCAAACCACCCTCGTATTATAAAAAAAAATTAGAAAACGCGCTTTTTTAAATGTAAGTAACTTTTATATGCAGAAAAATTATAATAATTAATTATGATAATAAAAATCATTCATTGATATCAAAACATAAGAAATGTTTACATAGGTAAATAAGAAAAAAGTTTTGCATTACTGCTATAGTAGGTACTAAAATTATTTTAAAATAGCGATAAATATTTGCAAAAAAAAAAACAGCAGAAATATATTTTTTAAATGTAACTTTTATATGCAGAAAAGTGATAATAATTAATTATGATAATAACAATCATTCACTGATGTCAAACCATAAGAAATGTTTACATAGGTAAATAAGAAAAAAGTTTTGCATTACTGCTACAGTACTGAAATTATTATACAATAGCGATAAATTTAAAAAAAAACGCAGAAATATATTTTTATCTCCAGAGCACTTAAATTAAAATAAAACATTTATTTAAATATACATTTACAATGGCTCTCGCATTGATTCTTCTACCAAATCATTTATGCTATAAAAAAGCTTTCATTTTGACATATTCCTTTAATTTATAGTAAGTTTAAAAGCGTCAAGGTTTGACGTATAATATTATTCGGCAGCTTATTAACCGGTTCACTGATATTGTATCACATAATATGATAAAAGAATATGCCAATTCTGTTATTGTATCATATATGATCAAATGGAATAAGTTTCTTAATTTCCTAGGGATTTTAACCAAACTTGATAGATAATAGTTCTTGGAGGCACTGAATTCATATCATCAGAATTATAAAATTCAATATGGCGGGGTAAATATGGCGTCTTTAACCTTCTAGAGCGGAGCAGAATTTTTTTATTATTATTTTTTTTAATCTAAACCGGAAATTGTTTTGATAAAGATTTTTCGAGGTTTCGATCGCATATCAGATCAGATTTTTTAAATGTCAAGATCCAAAACGGTGGTTGAAAATTAAAATATTTTCGGAATTTTAGAAGAATTGCATGTAGTGGATTTTTTAGCTCACTCATTACGAGTCTGGGATCAAATTTGTGAAAATTCAAAATGGCGGATCTAATCCGGCGGACGAAAATTAAAAATTTGTGCGAATTTGAAAAGCTATATATAAGAGTTTATGAGGTCACTGATAACAAATCTGAAAACAGATTTTGAAAAAATTCGAAATTTCATCCTACCCAATATTTTTCACCCTTTGGGGACGGCAGAGCAGAAAAATATCTCTTGCAATTGATTTAAAGTCAGAAACAATTCCATATATAAAATTTGGAACGGTTTGGTAAAGAATGGAAAAAACTCAAAATTTCACCCCCAACCCCTATTTTCAACCTTCGGTGGTTTTCAACCTTCCAAAAATAACCCTAGGAATCGATTCAGTGACTCAAATAAACCATATAAACTAGATATTATATGATTTCGTGAATTATTCGAGTATACCAGTTTTGGCACGAAAACTGAAGAAAACCGCCAGTAAACCGGTTATGAGTTTAACGTAGTATTACTACGAGATATCAGAATAATTACTTGTTACCTTTGTTCCTGGTTAGAAATTAATATATATGTTTTTATGCCGAAACATCTTTACTTTATTTCTGATAGAAACCAGCATACAAAGATCATAAAAACAATCAGACTTTCTCAAAACAATCTAAAAATAACATACTTTCTATTTTGTTTTTCCCCCGGCAACACAACATCGCATAACAACTACTGGTCAGTATTGCCAATATAAAAACATAATCAGAGTTTGTGTCTAACAAATAGTTTGTCTAACAAATAGTTTGTTCCATTTATAGATCTAATTACTCGATGAAAGTTATGTTTTGTATTGTGCCTTGTGAAATCTTATTTTTTGTGAATATATTTCACTGTGTTCAACATTTCGAACATATGAATATTCCGTTTTATAAAAAGTAGATATTCCAAGACATGCACTCTTAGCATTGATAGTATTTTGAATTTTTTTGAAACTATTACGACAGCAGTGGCGACCGGTGGAATTTGCCATGCTCGTATTTTCGTAAGGAGGCATGGGACCCACACAATATTTTAGGGGGTGGTTACTAGACCTAAGTAGAAGACTATAATGGCAAAAAATCTTCAGAGAAATCTTGCGAACATTTTTTCCAAAAATGGCTGCCTCCGTTCAGATCTTGGAAACGACTTGCACAATATTTCAGAAAAATTCATATTTTTTTCATAATCACCGAGTAAGTACAAAGTTTTTTTATACTTGTGATTTTCTTGAAATTTTGAGATCTATAAAAGTTATGGTATTTGATTTTTATTTCATCACAACATTCCGTCTGTGAGATTTTGCAATAGTTGTATCTTTAAGCAAAATAAGAATATTGCAAAAATCACAAGTATAAAAAAATTGTATTTACTCGGTGAAAAATACGACACTCATCTCTGTAGTTTAAATTTGCTAATATACTTAACCCTGCAGTGGTCGCGTGCTTTCTACTTACGTGAGTAGTCGCGTGGCCCACTATTGTACTCCAGATACGGTATTTATTTTTTTAGGCATATTGTCAAATAAATTTAATCATATTATAAGACAGTTAATAGTAATAACTATATTAATGTTGGTGCAAGCAGTTAGTTAACGCCTTAATTTCTTTAAAGGACTTTATTACGGACTGATGCTTCTTGAACCCGATTCTACCTCTTCGACATCTGGACATTCTTCTAACTACTGCAACAATATCTCGTCAGCTCTTGGGTCATCAACCTTAACTCTGTTCCTACTTGACATTGCTAAAAAAGAGTAAAAATCATTACATACTCAATTTACATAAGTGTATACATACGAACATAAGTGTAAGACGAACATAAGTGTAAGACATACTGAAGCTATTTTTAGCCAGACACATACCTAAACATCTAAGCGGAAGGTAGGGAAGGCCACGCCCTCAAACGTTAAACATGGGCAGAGGGACAATGTTCTAAACACAGCTGGAATACAATAGTACGGGTTTTGGCTATGGGATCCATACTCCCCCGCTTAGTATAGCATATATATGTCATGTTAGTATTGACGTACCATAATAGGTGGTAATAAGTACCTACTCCGGAATAGTGTTCGCTAAGTTTCGTATAAGATTTTTTTTTAGCTAATGTTGTATGTTGCTGATAAGACATTGACATGTTCGTGCCAAGTCAGGCTCTCACCTATGTATATGAATTGTAATAAATTTTACTGTCATCATCGATATGACGAAGTGTTAAGAGTTTAAGTCTCAGTTTTATATTGGTTTTAAATTTAGTTTATTTGCTTGCAACCATTGTTTTAGATTTCCTCGTATGCTTAGAGCATCCTCCTTTAGTTGAGTAACCTCGTCGTTGAAACTGAGAACGGTCATATCATCAGTGAATAGGGGAAATTCATAATTTTTGTCTCAATTTAAGTATATAATAAATAGCACCGAAGGTCTAAATATCACCGAAGGAGGGTCGAAGACCGATCCCTGGGGCGCTGCATGTTGTATTTTACTGAGATTTTATTTGTTTGTAATGCACAAACTTCTTTCTGTTTGATAAATACGGTTACATTATTGCCGCACTGTTATTATTAAAATTATAACATGTTTTAGTTTGTCTAGAAAAATACTATGTGACACGCAGTCAAATGTTTTTGTCAAGTCATAGAATCCTGCACTGGTAACGTTTCCAGTTCTATAAAGTTTTGCAGAAAAATGCAAAACTTTACATACGAGTTTATTGCGATAAGTCGGTAAGTAATTTGATTGAAACCGTGTTGGTAGGATGGAAAATAGAGTTTTGCTCAAAGTAAGTAACTGGAAATATCTTCAGTGCTGCTTCAAAAATGTTTGCAGTAACAGGAACTAGAGAGATGGGTAATTTGATATGTTTTCTGTTTGACTTTTTTAAAAATAGTAATTACTTTAACAGCTTTTAAAATATTAGGAAAGATATTCCTTTGGATATATTGATTCATAAGGTTTCTTAGTCTGCCACTAACAAACTAATACTTCTACATTTACATATAATTTTACGTACAACTGGTGTACCATTTTATGGAATACATTTTACTTTTAAAATACAGGCTGTCTCATAAAAAAGGGCCACAGCCATAACTCTGTGAATATTTTAAATAAATTTTTTGAAAATCTGGAAATTTATATTTGCCTAAGGGGCGCTCTTTTTTAGCATATAACACATGACGATACTACTTCCGGTATTCCCGGAAGTGACCTCATTGTCATTTTTTTTAAATGACACCCTGTATATTTTTTTCGATATTTCCACTAAGTGTAAAATTTCCTTTCCGATGATATATCACAAGTCGATATTTCCCCCTCAAAAAAACCCCAAAAAATTTAATTCTTCCTGGGGTAAAACATATTGCAATTAAATTATCGAATGTGGCATGAAACACAAAAACAAACACAGTTGTCAACAAAATGACATTTAATAAATATTTTACAATTTCTCTGATAGTCTTGTTAGTTGTCGCATCTTGATTAATGATTTATCAGAATTCACAAAGCCAAAAATGAATTATAATCATCTAACTGATATGTTACAAGTGGATTTTAAATGCAATAAAAGCAGTACTTAGGCAAGCGGTGCGTCTTTATAGAGATAGGTTTCCGAATAGAGAAATTCCACAACACCAAAAATTGCAAGACATGAAAACAATTTGAGAGCCTATGGTGCTTTCAAAAAACTCCCTAATACGTACGTCAATTTCAAGAAGAGGTGGAATTAAATGTTCTTCTTAGTGCAAGAAAATTCAAGGACTTCGACTAGAGAAATAGCCAGTAACATTGGCTCATCAAAACTAACTGTTTATGATATACTTAAAAAGCATAAATACCAGCCATACATACCACAAAAAGTTCATGCACTAGAAGATAATAACCAAGTGAGAAGAATACGGGTTTGTCAGTTTCTTAAATATGGTGGAACAAAATCCACTTTTTCCGCGAAAAATTATTTGGACAGATGAATGTACTTTTAGCAGCAGTGGCATTTTTAATATGAATATTCATCGATATTGGAGCCAGGAAAATCCTCGAATTATCGTTGAACGGTAATGTTCAAAGAAGATTTAGTGTAAATGTGTTGTTCTGGGGAATATGTTGATTGGACCATTTTTCATAGATGGTGGGCTAAATCGTGAAAAGTACTATCAACTGTTGACCAACGAATTTGAACATTTTCTTGATGAATTACCCCTTGCAACGCTTAACACAATATATTTTCAACAAGATGGGGCTCCTGCCCGTAATGCCAGATTGAATATTAATTATTTAAATGACTAATTTGGCAGAAAGTGGATAGGAACATCTGGACCAATTGGATGGCCCGCACGTTCGCCGGACCTTGCCCCACTGGACTTTTGGTTATGGGGTTATCTTCAAGATATTGTTTATTTATCACGACCGGAAAATGTGGAAATTTTAAGGCAGAGAGTTATCAATGCTTGTCGGCAAATACCCCATAATGTTATTCTGAATGGGGCGAATGCAGTAAGAAGGTGATGCCAAGTGTATATTGGCCAAGGTGGTCGTCAATTTGAACAATATTTATAGATAGGTTTTTATATTTTTGTATTGTTTGTTAATATTATTACAATCCATTTATTTACTTTCCACGGCACATTCAATAATTTAATTGCAATATATCTTACCAAAGGAAGAATTAAATTTTTAGGGGTTTGTTGAGGGGGAAATATCGACTTGTGATACATCAGCGGAAAGGAAATTTTACAGTTAGTGGAAATATCAAAAAAAATATACAGGGTATCATTTAAAAGAATGACAATGAGGTCACTTCCGGGAATACCGGAAGTAGTATGCTAAAAAGAGCGCCCCTTAGACAAATATAAATTTCCAAATTTTCAAAAATGTATTTAAAATATTCACAGAGCTATGGCTTTGGCCATTTTTTATGAGACAGTCTGTATTCAGTACCATTTTATAATAATCACAATCAGCCTTTGGTAATACTGGTAAATAACAATAATAATAAAAATGGAAAGATATTCCTAGCAACGCCATGGTATGTTTCGAGATATGTTACGTTGTATTTTAACAGTTTCAAGATGAACATGGAGGGAAACAACTAATAAATCTAGATAGCGCTTTTTCGATTTTACGCATTATAGACAGTTGCTTGTCCCTATATTGGCCGGCTTAGAAACTTTTATATTGTGCCCGCGAAATGGTCAGCTTAGGAACTGAGAAAGTTTGGAGAAGTATAAAATCGAGTAAAAATATTGTCCCTTGACAAATCTAACTGCCTGATCTGTGATATTTCGGGCACGTGGGATATAGGCTCTGGATAAACGGGTATCTTTTGTTACCGTATTTTATGAAGGGCCAAGGCGATGTTTTAAAAAAGTTAGAAAGAAGTCGCTCTTCCATTATATGTCTACATTTTATGTAGGCATGTAATGTAGGTATTATAATTTAGGGAACAAATGAGAGTTTACTAACAAATACTTGGTTCTTAATGTTAACATGCGCTGTACATTTTTTTACACTCGTTACTAATAATGGAATTTGTAGTATCTTTCTTCCAATAGACTAGAACAGGCAGAAATCCTACTTTCAAAAGAAAAATATGAATAGACATAGATTTCATATCTCTTCCTAACGCCAAATAATAAACCTATTTGATTAAATTTCGAAAACATCAATGGTTAATAATAAATATATGTATGTAAAAAAACCTTTCTAAAAATAAGCTTCTATTTAAAAACGCTAAAATAATAAAAAAATAATGATCAGTGAATCTTTTAAAATATGAAATATTTTTATATATTTTAAAGGCCAAGGCTTTATTTTAAATAGCAAGTTTCAAGGTAATATTTATTACTTATGCCGTGTGTGACAGTGTACTGACATGATATGTAAAAACATATGTTTTTCAGCATGTTGCTACAAACAAACATAAAGTTCGTGTAAGTGGTGGTGTGAGTGCGTGAGATATACAAAGACAATTTAACTTGGATTTAGTCAAAATGACGGTAACGTGTAATGTTCCATTCATTAGAATATCCCGAGATCAGTTCAAGTTGTCCAGAACACTATGGAAAGTACGCGAAGTTAGTTTACCTGCAGAAACAACCATTAGACGATTTTACATAGCACCACTGTATGAGGACATAAAAAATATCGTTGCGGAATTGCATGATAAACCTATATGTGTGTCCCTCAACCTTAGTGGTTGAGGGACTGAATGTGGCAAAAGCCATAAAAGTGCATTTCATCAAGTGACAACTTCAATGACATTTAGAAGTAAAACTTTTTCGGACGTTCTACCAAGGACACCACTACCAGCTATTGTGACTCGTTGGGGGCACATGGGTACAGGCAGCTATTTTAACTGACAGGCGCTAGAGATTACCTCTTGAACATATAGAATAATTTTTGACAATTTATGGAAACTCAACTGGCAGTACGGACACGATATAACATCGGTTACCGCGTGTATGCAAGTTCTGTGTCTTGCGATTATGGTTCCTTTGCCGATTAGTTGGGCTATAACAATCACCATCACATGTATAAGGTAAGACCTGTTTAACATTTCGGAACGCAATTGTAGTGGTATCCTGGAGCCGTCCCTGGTAAAACACGGATCTATTATTAACCTCCGAGCCCTACGTGATTACAGCCAATAACCCGATGCATGTATCGTGAACCCATCTGTACTTCCTACAACATCCGATAAACTGGGCGAGACACATATTCAAGATTACCGATGTTACCGTTATTAGCACTAAATTTAAGATAAGATTATCGAGAGATAATGCACGGTTAATGATTAGATTACACTGATTTTTTGTATTATACCGATACGAAATTGTATCCCGCAAATAATTATATAATACGCTCCGCAAACAGCTAATTGTTTGATGTGGAAAAATTTATTAATAATTATCTTTCGGATATTTACCTCGTTATGGCTGCATATGCGTCACGATTGTCGTAGTATTCGCTGTGGGATTTTTATCCCCAAACGTGTCGGTGGTATAAAATTTGTTTATTCGCCAAATTGACGCACACATTTAGAAAAAAGTCATACGGGAATACGGAGATAAAAGGTTGAACGCGAAAAAATAAATCGTTCGGTATTTTGTATAAAAGTACAATGAACGGCGGAAAGTAGAAAGTTTTGAAAATTGTAGACGACTAAAAAATTACGAGGTGTGTAAATTAAGTACTGAGACTAATTTTTTTATTCGAATAAAATTACAATTCAGTATTGTGTCCTTCAAAATAACTCCTTGGGAAGCTACACAGTGCTGGAGACGGTTCTTCCATTCTTCATAGCAGGGTTGGAACTCATGTACTGGAATAGTCTTTTGGTGTTTTCTATGGCCCCAAAATTACAATCCCTTGAGGTGATTTTTCAATCTCGGGAAGAGAACAAATGTCACAAGGTCTCAAGGCGAATAAGGAGGCTGGAAACGGAAAAACTCGTTTACTGAAATGGCTATGTGACAAGGCTCATTGTCATGATCCAACATCCAGTTGTTCTTAAAAGTGTTGATTTATTGTTTGGCCTGGAGGCACAAACTCTTTGTGGACAATTGCCTGGCTATAAAAAAAGCAAATCAGCATGCATTTGATCTTCGACTTATTCATTCTTGCTTTTTTTGGATCTTGGAGAGCTTGAAATGTGCCATTCCATGCTTTGGCGCTTGGTTTCTGGGCCGTACTCGTTTTTAAAACAACTCTATTCACACATTTTTAAAACGTAGTAGAAAAAATATGTTTACGAAAACAGTCACAAAGAAAAAACTGTGACTAACAAGTTCAAACGAATGACTCTAAAAAGTTTAAACTTGCACTGAAACTTGCATTATATGTTAACCTACCGCCCTTCGAAGTCCTGTTTCCGTAGTGTTGCTAGATCGGCCGCTACGTTGCCAGTCTAATTACTTAATTTACACACCTCGTATACCAGGCATGAATAAACCATAGTTCATGCATGCATGCACCAAGTTTATTCGTGCCGCTGCAATGATGACAAAGTGCACGGATAAATATTCGTAGGTGAAAAAGCTGTGTGAAAATAACATTTTCATAATTCATGACATGCGATAGAATTTTCGAGTTCGGAAGTTGGGTCGCTGAATCCAAATTAGGGTTAGTTTTGGTGGATTGGCTCGTTATTTCTTTAAACAGAATTATCGCATCATTCAAAATGCATTTCACACGTCTTTTTGATCGTCGAATCCGAATTAAGAGTTATTTTGAATCATAGGAAGCATATGTTTTTTCTTTTAAAGTGCGAAAAAATGCAAAAAAGTGACCATCATCGCAAAAGTGTCGCTTTTTGTGGGAACAACCTGGGAGTCTTTTTTTTGACTCCAATAACTCGTTTTTTACGTTTTTTAGGTTGCCAAATTCGAATTCAACATCGTTTCCAGCCATGGCACATCTTTGTAGACACCTTGTAGGTATGTATAAATTTTCAATAAAACATAATTTTAATATATTTTTTTGAGTTTGGATTACTGTAGGATTATTGAGGTTCGGATTAGCAATAATCTACTGTATATACATTAGTAAACTCAAATTATATTCTATACCGCGTTACAAAATATTAACCAATTTTCTTTTTGAATTTGCGGTATAATATTTTATCAAAAATTTTCCTGAATTTGCCACTGTGCTGTAGTATTATATTAGTACTTTGGCTAATTGTCCCTAAATCTAAGGAACGAAACTCTAAACGAAACCCTAAATCTATGAAACGAAAATTCATTTGCTTCCTGAACTACCCTATATACCATAAAAACTGTGAGATATCGGTCACTGGCATATTCTGTAGCATAAATTAGTTTTAAACTTCCGAAGAATTTTATTGCGGGAGCTTTATCTGTACCAATAAGCTTCCTAAAATCTAGAGAGATATGGCGTCCGTACAACATTTTAATTTAAATTTACACTGATTAAATGACATTTGACCTTAAGCATTTAGCGGTCTCAGTAAGTCGAAATGAAGAAGCTGTAAACGTATTTCAGCGTTTTATACGCTCGGTTCTACGTGCAGGCGAAATTAAAATCTATTCTGGGATGATAATAGGAGATGCAATAAAACTCCCCCTAATGTTCTAACTCATCGCGAAACGAGGTAATGTATACGTAATTTATGTTCAGCAAGAAACGAGGAGAGAAATCGTAATCTCGTTTTACAAACCATTTTTCCGACAGATAAGTTTGCTGTTAGTTTCCAATTTTTCTTATATAAGGTAGGTAGTTCTTGTTTTTAGTAGGTGTATAAATTCGTTATTATTATTAGTCACACGATGCTTCTGCTTGAGTTGGAGATATGGAAAGAAGTATCTCTAATTTAATATTCAAAATAAAGCACAGAGAAATAGGCATCCTTTTCTACATTCATCTTTTTGCTGCAGTTCTGTTCTTTATCTACCTCTGTCTTCAGTCTACCTTCTGTTCGATCAATTGGTAACACAGGAATATGGGAAGAATTGTGATACTGAATTTGAGTTTTGAATTCGGATAAACCTAAAATTTTTCTCCAATACTAACTGATCCAATTGTTTGTTCATTTTTTCTCATTTGATGTCTTTTATCCTCAAAGGTTTATTTTCATTTTATTGTGCAACTATAGTCAGCCATCATCAGCCATTATACCATCTCCTTTGATAGTACCTAGTAGGGTGCAATAAGCTCGAGGTAAATCAGGACCGAACTCAGGAAACCAGTACAAAATTAAAATATGATAGACACTTACCCAAACAGTTATTGTCTATTGAAAGGTGGTGTCACCGTCATCACTAATTGTAAGAGGACATTCTTGCACAGCATGGGCATACATCATAGTCACTAAAATACGTTCTGCATTCACCGCACTTAGATGTGACCGATTAGGTCGGTACATATATTTATATAATGAAAACGATCGCTCAGCATCTATAGAAGTCAATGGTGCAAATTTTAAGTATTCGACATAATTATTCAACGTAACAACATTCTGCCTATTTGTGTAAAAATTACGTATTGTTTGGTAACCGGTATTTCTATTTAACACAGTTTCCAGTTTGTTTTTGATTGCGACACCTTTACGATCTACTAAATTAGTCATTGTACTTTCAACGTCACTTATTATAGTTAAAGCTTCTTCACAGGATAATGTTGAATTTTCTAACCTTGTGGTTGCTTGAATTAAATAGTTAAACTGATGGTTTATAATGTTTAAATCTGTGTGAATATCCGGTGTATTAAATGCATTTTGGCTAAGTCGTATAGCTTTGGATTCTAAGGGATTTAGTTGTATGATGAATTCCTTTACAATTTCGAAGTGAGTGGCAAAATACCGTACAGCTTGCAGCCACGTGCACCATCGTGTACATACCGGTGAAGGTGGTAGAGGTATATCGAGTAGGTGCTCTTTAAATTTGTGTTTTCGTGACCCTGACTTTACAAATATTTGTTTTGTGTTCCAAATTAGTCGGTCCACTATCGGGTATTGTTTTGCAATTTCAGCAGCGACAAGATGTAAGGCATGCGCTAAACATGTCACGTGGGTCATATTTTTATATGTGCGTTTTAGACGCTCAGCTGCTTTTCGCATATATGCGGCTGCATCTGTGACCAACACCAGTAAATTGTCATTGTCAACACACACATTGCGTACAGCATCCGTCACGTTTACTTGCGATTAATATTGGCGGGGTACTATTATTCATTTTTAAAACACGGAGCAGAACATTCACTACGTTGTGACCACGAAAATCCACGGTTTCATCAACAGTGACCCAAATATATTGATTGCGTACGTATTCTCTTATACTGTCCAGTGGGGAGGTACCGAGTGCGCAATGTCTGGCTACTAGGCAAAGGCCAATCTGGCATGTATTTTGAACAAAAATTTCTAAACCACGCATTATCTTCTAGTCTCCACGACAATCCACACGTACACAACATAGAACACAAGTCATATAAGAACTCGTCAGTATTGACTTCACCCCGTACATTATCTTGATGTTTTTTCGAATTAATATGTATTTTTGCATCCCATTGGTCTTTAAAAGCATATCGCCTATTACACGGTAGACAACGTATGAATATTCCATCTGTTTTAAATTACTCAAAGTTTTTGATTATATTTTGCAATTTATATGCGAACGGAATCCGCGACATAATTAATAAGAAAGCCGTCACCTAATATGGCTACTTATTGGTTCCGTACCGCGACGATCACAACAGCGAAAGAACTAAAACCGATAAACAATAAACACCTTCAACTTCACACCTGCAATGTACGTGCGGCGGCCTATATAATTTGCCATTTGCCTATCCCATATTCCGCGGCGGCAAAAGTGAAGAGTGGGAGCGGGACTCCCGGGACGTCTGTGTTCAGTCGTTCTTAACACGCGTAGCAAAATACTGTTTAGGGACGTTTGATTTACATAATTAAATAATGCAAATTGACGTCCTGACCTGGAATTCCGCATATTTTATTGCAGTCTAGTACCTAGTGCTCCTCCATTACTTTTATAGATTGATGAAATCGTTCTCCTTGTTCGTCACTAGATATAGTCTCGGTCTCCTATATATCCTCATACCAATATGAAAAGTTACTATAATCAAGTTGAAAATTAAAAAACTATAGATTCAGATTCTTTAAACATGGAGTAAACTGAGACCGGATTAGAATTTAGAGACGCCGAAAACATATAGAGAGTGTGAGTTTTTAGTGAGTATTTTCTCTATAGAATTGTTGTTTTATAAAAATGCTAAAATGGAATATGTGAGGTTGTTTGCACCTTATTTTGCCACATTATAAAAATATTGCCGAATTTACAGAGTATTCATATAACTCAGGGTGTCGACTAACTTCCGTATTTTATATGAAACATTCTATACATTTTTAAAATTTGGAAAGAACGCACAATTTTGAGTCGAAAACGTACCATAACCCATACCTACACCTAGCCGTTTCAGAGATATTTAATGCTTTAAAAAAATGAGATGTTAGGGTCTAGAAAAACCTGGAGAAGCCTTCCATTTTATTTTTCGCATAGCGTAAGAATATATGCTTCATATTCTGTAATTCAACTATATTCGAAAATGTAGAACCAAGTGTTCAATTTATTCTGTTACATTTTGCCAATTTCAAATCGAGATAATTGTTTAGTTCAAATAAAACACCCTGTATTTTTTCGATACAAGTTGTCAAACGTGCAGTTCTCTTTTTTGCTCATATGCACATCATAGGAGTTAAAGTTTCAGAGATATTTTCAATTTTCTTCGATTTTTTCAATGTTTTCGTCCGTTTTTGACAGTGAGGGGTCCAGGGCATGGATCGTCTTCGGTCGTTTCACGTCCCTCTTTAAACCTTCTGAACCATTCAAAAACTTGTGTGCGATTAAACTTCTGTAACATTCTGTACATACTTCTGTAACAGTTTCCCCAGTTTAACAATAAACTTGAGATTAACCCGTTGCTCCATCTGAACACTTTTTCGACGCGTCACTGGTGCGTAGACTAATTCAAACGACTGCTACAGTCATAATGAGCGACCCGCTGGCTTGTTCAGCGAGCTTAGGTGGGGAAAGTATCACCAAACGCAGTTCTGTTCAAACATGTTGCGACAAGCTCGCATCGCACTGGTAGTAGCATCAGTTCTGTTACTTAATAGTCACCCCACGTATGAGCAAAAAAGGAACTGAAAATAATAATTTTCATCTTAATTTATTCTATAGTTATGGTTTTCAGGTATAATCTTTTGAGAAATTAATCTCACACGGTGTCGATTTATGACGTAAATAGCAACTTTGTGCGGAGGCAGTACATACCTACTTTTTTTTTCATTTCGATTGCTCACCCTTAGATCTAGTGGGCGGGATGAGCAGCTCCGAAAATCTGATCTGACTAATGTACGACGACGCAAGAAAAAAATTGTCTCGAATTCGACTTTTCATATCCCACTGGCACGATTTAATAATTCTATTTTTAAGGCTCAAACGATGCCGTAATTCTCATCAAGTCGTATTCGCATAGATGAAAATATGTGGGAAGCAGATATTCCCTATATATCCAGAATAAATTACTAGTGATCGCGTACGGTTTATTTTTCTAAGATTTCATCTACAATCTCCAAGCTAAAGTTTACTCCCATTTTCCGCATACAAATTAAGCAAGAATCCGAATAAAACGACGCGTTATTATAGAGCGAGTTATTCTGCATATTACAAGAGGGGAGAGGTTTCTCCATTAAGCGAAATGGGTCAGTTAAATTCTTGACATTGGAGAGAAAGTGCTAAACCAGATCCTTTACGAGCTGCACCACTATAGCTGGCTGATCGATAAACACTCTCTAAATATACAGTGTGCCCCATGTGTTTGGAATAATGCTTCTACAGGTTCAAGCAAAGGTTGATTAGGTAACAATAATAGGCGTCGTCATACAAGCCGAAAGCACTTCTTGTAATAATTTAACACCAGAACAGTAGACTTCTCCCGTCTACTATCTGTTGGTAGAGTACGTAAAAAAATGCGTTAAAAAAATAGTCTTTGTGACCTTCGTAACCTTTATTTTGGAACTAAAATTATAAAAGGAACAACACTCGTTAAGTAATAGAATCGTAGATCTCTAAACAATGTATATTAAAAAAAATTACTATCACCAAATTAGTAACAAAAAAAGAAGAAATGAGAAAACTTGAATAAATTCACAAATGAGTTAATTAAGCTAGGTATGCCAAAAAGTTTCATCCAATGTTTCTAATTATATTTTTTTATCAGTCCGTAGTATATTGTGAAGAATAAAATAATATAAGATGCTTGCTGCGTGAGAACTACTAGAAATATAAACCGTTTGGCGTGTACAGTTGCAAAAATGGTGCCGCCACAGGCCACTGGGTTGGTGGGGGGAATCTTGCACGTGGGTAATCACTTCACCAGTAGTTGCTGGGAGCACTGGCGGGAGATGGGCCCGGAAAAGTAGAATGGGTGAGGGGAGCACCACAAAACATGGACACCACACGTTATTTTTACGTAAGTCGACTATTCTAGGGTAAGTTTATATTTTATAAGCTGCGAACATCGGCAGTTCTATCTACATATACGAGTATATACATATGTAACAAATGTAACAAGACAAAAACAAAGAATTATCTACAGGGCAATACACTTCAAAAATTACTATGGTAATTACTATATTATGATATAACACTATAGTATTACTATATTATTCGTATATATTTCCCAATACATTTATTATAATTAGTACGAAAACCTTAAGGTCATTATTTAAATTGCAATATCTCGGCGAAAAAAAAAGATCACTCAAAACTCAAATTAAACAATTCTAGATTGCATTTTGTGTTGCATCAAATTTTAAATTAAAATCTTTAAAAAACATGTAGAAGTTATATTGATTGTACCTAGACAAAACAACACACAAACTAAATAGACAAACAGATGGACGGACAACTAGGAAGGCAGGAGGTACTTACACATGAGGAACATAATTTATGATAAATATACTGCGTACTAATGACGTATACTTAGACAATAAATGATATGTATAAAGTTGAGTCACTCTTTTACTCACAATTTCAAAGTAGGCACTAAATATGATGTGTGAGTGAAATGTGAGTAAACACATTTTTAAGCATCAAATGGAGTGCCTACTTTGAAATTGTGAGTAAAAAAAGTGACACAACTTTATGCATAAAAATGTGTTTACTCACATTTTTATGCATCAAATGGCGTGCCGACTTTGAAATTTTGAGTAAAAAAGTGACACAACTTTATGCATATAATTTATTGTCTAAGTATACGTCATTAGTACGCCCTCGTTTCGTGAGAGCATACTCCTTTCATGAGCAGCGAAGAGTACATTTTCGTATGAGAGCATCCACTCCGACCACCGAATATTCACTCTCACAAATGCGAGTTCCATTAATAGAGTTAACTTCATAAAAATTCCATTTATGTACGCGATAGCTGAATTTATACGCATTGATCAGCTTATCAAGGCGTATAAGGTTCATAGGACGTCACGCTAAGCAGAAAACGTATAATGTCATGATGAATATTGTGCAGAAAGCAAATGTTTTAATCTGCAAACTCACGTATTTTGTTAGATCCCGACTTGCATCTTCGTTTTTCATCATATATTTCATGCACATGGAATGGAGTACACACTCACTAACAGGAGTAGATACTCGCTAAAATTTATAGTCACTGCTTCTGATTTATAGTCACTGCCCACTAATTTGGGAAACTGAAATAATTTTGATTACTATTTTGCCATATGGGCTCAGTAAACACGTGAAAAATCTGTTACATTATATAGAGCGGCCACATTCGTACCATGGATCACAAGTCTGTAATTACGTCTTGTAAAGACCGCGACATCATTCCAAAAACAGTTCCACAAATTAGAATACACCAGAACACCAGAACAATTTAGTTTTTTTTTTTTTTTAGGCAAAATACCAGTACATGAATATTTTTAATTTATTTGCCACAAAATAGTTACATCCTTCCTTGTAAACGTGGAAATATTTATCTAAAAATTTATCTTGATATACGAGTGGCTCAAAAGGAGGTTCATTTTTAAAAAATTAATTATAAAAAAACTACACAAGATAAAATTGTTTTTATCTCAAAGATAAATGTATGGCATTTAATTAATAATATTTTCAAAGTGTGAGCCGTTACCTGGCTATCAAGTGGCGGAGCCTGGTCTCAAAGGCCTGAGTCGCACATTTGAGAACATCTGGTTTGATGCCTCTAATCACATCAGTGATGTTTTTCTTGAGTTCTTCGATGGTGTTAGGGTTATTTTGATAAACCCTATCCTTGAGATAACCCCATAAAAAAGAAGTCACAGACGTTGAGATCTGGTGAATAGGGGCTGCACTCCAATGCCACCATTAGCTTTTCGCGGGGCATCTAATCCATTAATCCATCTAATACGTGTTATTCACTTCATTGAGGCGATCAAACACTTCATGAGTCCTGTGAGGTCGTGCATCGTCTTGTTGAAACCAATAATTCCGAATCATTCGAAGACATGCGGCCTCTTCAATGAATTTGTCCAGCATCTGGGCCTTATAAACAGGTCCAGTAACCGTTTTCTCCAAGAATATGGGACCAATGATCCGTTTTGCACTGATAGCACACCACACTGTTATTCGCTTCGGGTGTAGGGTGCTAAAGTAAATGCCAACCTTTATCTGACACTCTACCAAAAATGACGTCTTTCGGTCAAAGGGTTTTCACACAATTCAATTTTTAATATTGAAGCTCCTTTTGGGCACACCTATCATTTACTTATTTTTTTGTTTTCAAAATATAGACAGTTTTAATAGTAGAAAAATAAATGGACCACCATCACCGATTCGCAATACTTACAAATTAACAATGAAATATATATTCGCTGTTGAATATACGGTTTTTATTAATTTTACTGCCGTTTCGAAACTATAATATGTATATTATCACAAATTTTACGACTATTACCTTGCACTCTTTATAAGAATGACAGTTAATCTTTTTTATAAGTGATTGTTATGTACATTTTTCTCGTTCACGGCTAGCTTTAATTGAAGGTTAATTAAATTAACATTAAATAATTCATTTCTATAATCATCCTGCAGAAAATAGTCCTAAATATGGTAGTTGTAAAGAAATGAAAATATTGCAGCTACTTTCATATTTCTTGTAATACGGGTAGTTTATTCTTGTTCACTGTAAACCTCACACATACTGGGATTAATGGTTAGGGAAAATAATTCCGCTATTTCCGGTGTGGTCACAGGATACGTCCGGGCAAGGTTTAGTTTTAATTGCTCTTTGTGTAGAGATCCAGAACGAACTTCTTGAAACAAATAGCCAGGGTACGCCCCTAAATTCCACTACGGCATAGAGGTGTCCAATTAACTAATTGAACGTTGCAATTTAGACGTGAACTATGTACAGATCTGTTCCCGTGGAAATTCGTGACAATATTCAAAATACTATTTTCAATATTGTTTCTCAGGTATAGCGTCATCAGACTGCAAAATGGAAACCAAAAATAGTCTAATTCACTTGGAAAAACAAAGATAGATTAATCAGTGGAAACTTTGGAACACATCTGCGAGCCAAAAATTAAGGAAAATGCATATGTAGCTAAAATGCAACGCCTATTATAAATCGAATAACTTAATGCAGTGTGTAAGGTACTTCGGGGTGTGTATATTTATTGTCTTTAATTCACCGATTCAATTTTTTATTCGAATAGAATTTCAATTCAGTATTGTCACCTTCAAAATAACTTCCTTGGGAAGCCAAACACCAGTGGAGACGGATCTTATATTCCTCATAGCAGTGCCTGAACTCATATACTGGATTAGCCATCAGCTGGTAGGTTACAGCCGTTTGAATATTTTCTATGTTCCCAAAATGACGTCCCATGAGGTGATTTTCAATATTGATAAGAGAAAAAAGTCACAAGGACTCAAATCAGGAAAATAAGGTGGCTGAGGAGCCACAGGAATGTTTTTCCTGACTAAAATCTCGTTTACTGAAATGGCTGTGTGACAAGGTGCATTGTCGTAATACAATATCCAGTTGTTTTGAATGTTTGGTCTCACACGCATGACCCTTTTTTCTTTTTTCAAGAACATCTCTGTAAAAATGTTGGTTTACTGTTTGGTCTGGAGGCACAAACTCCTTTAGGTCTTGGAGAGCTTGAAGTGTGCCCTTCGATGCTTTGGCGCTTGGTTTTCGGGTCGTATTCAAACACCCAAATCTCATCACCAGTAATGACACGTTCCATAAAATGGGGATCATTTTCAATCGATTCTAAAATATCAATACACCTTTCTCTCCTGATGTCCTTTTGTTCTTGCGAAAGGTTTTTGGAACCATTTTTGTGCAGATTTTTCTCATCTCCAATTCGTTAAGCAAAATCTGACGAACAGTGGGCCAGTGGTGTAATCCAAAAACTCTTACCCGATCATTCTTGTTGTCAACCGACAATCTGAATGCACAAGATCCCGTATTCTATCGACATTTTCATCAGTTCTTGAAGATGAAGCCCTTCCGCTGCCTGGTTCATCTTCAATTGACTCTCTTCCTTCTAAGAATGCCTTAAACCACCGAAAAACCTGGGCTTTTGAAAATACACTGTCTCCGTAGGCGTGTTGAAGTTTTGCAAAAGTATCCGTTGCGCTGTGTCCAAGTCTGAAGCAAAACCTGATAGTACACCGTTGTTCAAAATTAATGTCACTCATTTTTAAAACGCACTACAATTAACCGGTTTACGAAAACAGTCACAAAGAACAAACATATGACTCTAACAAGTTCAAAGTTGTACTAAAGGTGCATTCATTACATGTTAACCTACAGCCCTTCCAGGTCATGTCTCCGCAGTGTTGCTAGACCGGGCGCTACGTTGCCAGTCTCATTACTTAATTTACACATCACGGTTTTCCGCTACATTTGAGGTTATGTTACACCATGGACTAATTTTTCTCCAAAAAGTTCATTATGGCATCTGAAAGTACTATTCTTCACCTTCAAAATCCCGTTTGAATTGTCTAGATATCTCCAGAAATCGGCTGTTGAATTTCATTAGTTTGACGTAATTGTCGATATTCGGATATTGGGTGGCATATGGTGACTACTTAAAAAGAGAGGACAATCAAATTACAGAATTTCCCACTGGGTTTCCGGGTTTTCGGGGTTGCTGATCACAAGTTCGAATTACAAAATCCAAAATGACAGATGAATTTAAAAGTATGTTGGAATTATAATACATAAGAATGCATTACTCTGGTGTGCCTGATTGATTGACCACCTTATTTCAGCAAGGCTGTCAGGAACACGCCAAACTAATAAATTTCAACAGACGGGATTTTGTATAGGGAAAGTAGTACTTTTAGGCACAGTTTTGATGAGAAAAATTACCTCGAGGTGTAGCATAACCTCAAATATTGTGAACCACTGAACCACTTTTGGATATCTTGAAAACTTGACGTAATGGAACTATTTTATTCAGCGGATAAAAAACCCTCGGAAGAACATTGTCAATTGTCTGCCTGTGTAATTTAAAGGGGCGACATAGGCTTGTTAGCAACGCGACATCCCGGTTGCAAGGTTACAAGCGATCGTTATCTCAGTTAATCACGCGTGACTGGGGAAAAGTTTTTCCCTGATGAAAAGGCGGAGACCGGAAAGAAAAAAATGATAACCAAAACTGGAAAATCATTGGAAATTCAGGTTCAAATTCGGGAAAGCGGGAGTTAGTAGAAGACCCAAAACGTCTCAACTAAGAAGGGGCACCTCTAATAAATCAGAACAGCCTAAAGCGGCGTCCAAGGTACCAATCGCAACAGGACATTCCAGTTGCAAGGTTGCAAGGTTGCACGGAAGGCTTCCTCCTCCCGCGCCGCTAATTGCGCATGGGACGCCGAAAAGGAAAACACAGGATCGCGAGGTGCTCCGCGACGCCGCGCCGGCCTGAAAGAGTGAATGGGAGCGGCGGCGGCGGCGGCGGCGACGGCGTCGTTGGTGGGGACGGTCTAGCGTGGGCGGCGGGCCCGGTGAAGAGTCCGGCGTTCTGCGGCGTCGGCCTCAGTTGCGAGCCGTCCCCAGCGTCGACAGCACGACGAACTAACAGCTACGACCACCGCAGCCGAGCAAGGGTTTGCGCGCACCACCCCGAACACAGCGAGCGAGACAGCAGGCGGCAGCGACAGAGACAGAGAGAAGCCAGAGCAACAAGTTGACTGACGGCGGCGCGCGTCGTGCCCGATCCTCCGATGTTCCGACGTCGCGATGATAACCTGATCCTGTGAAGTGCGCGCCTTAGGCATGTGGGCCGTGGTGGCGGCCTGCGTGTGCGTGTGCGTAGCGGCCACGCCGCAGCCTCTGCACCTCGAGAGGGACTCGTTCAGGAGGCCCGCCGCCGCCGTCTGGCAGAAGAGGCTCGTTGCCGACCACCAGCAGCCAGGCAATCCGCCGGAAGAGTTCTCCGACTTCTCGCAGCACCTGCCCCAGCTGTCGGCAGTCAATTCGCAACTGATGCTGCGTTCGCCCAGGGACAGCGCCAATACGACGTCCCGCAAATAGGTAGGAAGCAAACCATTTTAATCGCAGGCCTTAGGCCCACCGCAGACGACCGACTATCGGTCACCTACAATTTTGTCTGTATGAATGCAACGTATTCGTTTAAATGAGCCACCGCAGACGACAGACTAAAAAAGACGGCCCGACTAAAAAATTGGAACCTGTTCCATTTTTGTCATCGACTCGATTGTCTGTGAAGTCAGTAACAAATGGAACAAATGCACTCTTACCGGGTAACGCACACAAACTACAATTTAGTCGGCGCCGGGCGAAATAAAATGCGTGGTCAGTAGCGTACCACATAGTCGCAATCTGTTGTTGGATAGAAGATCATCAAATAGTATATGAAACTTTCATTTCAATAAACTTTGACTAGTAAGTGGGTAAATAAAACGTCGTAAAAAAATTATATTTCTTCTTTTTCTACGTTTTAGTAGTAAACTACGTTTAGTAAACCTTTGCACATACATCAATGCGTCGGTGGTCTATCTAACTGGTACGTCTAACTATCTATCTGATACGTATGCGAGTTATGTCCGATTTCTCACCTACTGTCGGTCTGTCTGCGGTGTCTTCCAACAAAATAGTCGCTAACCGACTGTCTGTCGTGTGCGGTGGGTCTTAATGCCGCATCTAGGCGACATGGCAAATGTCAGTCAATGCTAACCATTGGGTAGTTTGCCATGCTGTGCGCACAATATACAAATGGTCAATGAACGCCAATCAATAACCACATCAAAAGTTGTACCAACGTTGGCCTTGACATGCGATCACATTTCTTTTTACGTCCAGATGAATTGGACAGATCGAACATGATATTTTTAGTTTTATTTTAATTTTATCACATTATATTTATTTTCACACGATTATTATATTATTGTTTGTTTTTTGTTTGTTGTGCGTGCCGTTATGAGTCATACCATCTTGATGGCAAAGAGGATCTTCTGCTCTCTGTTTATTGTTTTATTTCTTTAATTTGATAGAACAATGTCATAAAAATTACCCGAAAGAAATAACCAGTTCATTTTGATATTCCTCAGTCTTTAATAAAAATACTCCGTCATTTGGGATCCGAAAGAGACCAATCATAAATCATAGGTCGAACAGGTTCAATAAGTTTGGCAAACAAATCCAACCTTGTAGACAAGCAAGTGTCTAAAAAGGTTTGCTAAATTTCGCCAATACATTCACCAATGTTGACTGTCAACAGTGTCAACGTTACTTCACATGTCATGTGAATGCAGTTGAAGACTGAACGCGCACCGAGTACCAAAATTTCGCAGGCTTTGACGTTTTGGCAGTTGGGTCGTTCCCCGCAAAAACCCTTGACTCAAACGTCAATGTCCTTGAAATGATATTTGTCGTTACCTTATTACAAAACTGGGCATCACATAAACGCGTGTCTCTTTTTGTAAAAATTTCATAATCGTAAAATGTACGGTTTTTTTCCTTGTCGCGTATTCTGAACATTCTGAAGATGAAGGAGCGCACGAAATTTCAATAAGCACGCAAGCTACTGAAATTTAAGTTAATATAAGTGCATTTTTTCATTTCCACCCTGAAGCAGAAAAGATTCTTGAGAGAGCAAAAAAAAAACATCAGACGAAACTTGAGGAGTTAAAAAATGTATGTATATACCCTCTTAGAAAACCACGTAAATTGCTTGCAATGGCTTGTGTAATGCTCACTTTAAAGTTAACATGTTTAATTTCATGTTTCCATAAAAATAATTAGCCTAAATTGAGTGAAGAATAAATGTTATCTCGAGTTTTATCCACAGCATCACAATATTGTGTTTAAGGCGATATTTTAGTGTAGAGGCTTGATATTTAGAGTGTTCTTACGATTCTTTTGAGGAAAATGTATGAGGTATTTCGGGAATTATCTTTTCTAGCATATAACTATACAGTTTATATACTTCTCAATTTTTTGTATAGAACAATGTTTACAAATAAATGCCTCATACGCAACTCGGCATTTTGGTTGCAAAGTAAAATTGTTTTGAGTTGACCATCGTTAGAGGCTTTGTTGTTTTTTGAATAATAATAATAATAATTAGAATACATAAATGTGAGTATTATGAATACATAAATTTGAGTTGAAGGTCATAAAGTTGTAAAGTTGAATATCTATCATTTAAAAATTTGACGACACCAGGTCGATGTTTTCAACACTTTTTGAAATAAAACTACTGCTACCTTTTTGTTTCGTATCAATTATGTTGAACTTCAACTTCAGACAACTGCCATCAATGTGTTGCAGATGTGAGCAAAATTTCGATCTAATCAGTAAGTTTTGACATACCTTGGTTACTAGTTGAAAAAATTTTGTTTTGAGAATAATACATATAAAGCTTCAATATTACTTAAAAGTATTAAATCTGCAAAAGCAGAGCTATGGAGGGTGCCACCCGTCTTCTTCATAAGCTCTTCCATAGAGCACCACCCGTCTGCCATGTTATAATAACGTCACAATTTGCAACGATGAAGATCACTGGGATTGACACACGCTGCTATACGTATCACGTTTACGACTAAGATAAACAAGATTCAACAACCCACTTGGAACTTTTAAATGAATTAAAGGACAGTCGCGACGAAAACTTATGCCGAGATCTCATAATTTGTAGAATAATCCCATAGTAAAACTAATCCTGTGAGGACACAGAGTGATACAGTGATGAAGCATCGCCTGTTACGAAGTATTAAATTGAGTTGTATCTGTATTCGTGCGTGGGACGGTAGCGATGCACTTTCTGTTATCAAGATTGAACGTGATACTGACGGTTTGAAAAAGCCTTAGGCCTACCGCAGACGACTGACTATCTGTTACCTACAATTTTGCCTGTATGAATGCACCTTATACTTTTAAATGAGACACTGCAGAAGACGAGACTGCACTAAAAAGACGGCCCGACTAAAAAATTGGAACCAGTTCCATTTTTACCACCGACTCGATTGTCTGTGACGAGTCGGTAACAAATGGAATGAATGCATTGATACGCGGTAACGCACACGCAACTACAATTTAGTCGGACCTGAGCGAAATATAATGCGTGGTCAGTTTACATAGTCACAATCTGGTGTTGGATACAAGTCCATCAGATATATGTATATGAAACTTTCATTTCAATAAACGTTGACTAGTAAGTTGGTAAATAAAAAATCGTAAAAAAAAAACACTATTTCTTATTTTTCTACGTTTTAGTAATATTGCAACGCATATTAATCTTTGCACATGCATGGTCTATCTAAACGCGCCACCGACTGTCTATACGTGTGCGAGTTTCTCCGATTTTTACCTACTGTCGGTCGGTCTGCGGTGTCTTCCTACAAAATAGTCGCTGACCGACTGTCTGTCGTGTGCTGTGGGTCTTAAGGTGGCATAGCACTTTTTTATATTTTACTAAAGTCTTCCAGGTTATGCATGTCTTCTTTAGTACTAATTTTCCATTAAAATATTTCCCTTTTTCGTAGGATTGGCATAGCTTTCCCTTAATTTATTTTTACACAAACAATAAATTATATTATTAAAATGAAATTTATAGATACAGGGTTTTTAGTGCGTGTTTGGTCTATAGAATCGTTGTTCCATAAAAAAAATCTAAAACTCAACATGTGAGGTTATTTGTACCCTTTTTTGTCATCTTTTTAAAATATTGCCGAATCTACAGGATGTTCATATACTTCTAGGCGTCGACTAACTTTCATATTTTAAATGGAACACTTTATATATTTTTACAAATTTGGAAAGAGTACACAATTTTTAGTCGAAAATATGTACCAAACCCTATATGTCCTAAACCCAGCCAGTCGGACATATTTGATGTTATCTAAAAAAAAAAAAAAAAAAAACAGAAATTACGCTCTGGAAAAACCAGAAGCAGTTTGTCGGATTTGTGATTATTGTGGCACGCGGAAAGATATTTTTTGACAAATGATGGAAGATACTTTCAAGGTACGACCTGTCTTATGCCGTTTGTCTAATGTTTAAGTTTAATGAGACTCTTTATACAAAGTGTCCAGAATTGGTGATGGATGTAGGGTAAGTCCGGGATTGATGCCCCACCTTTTTTTCATAATTATGTGTTATAGAGAAAAATTGGAAGAATAAGTATAACAACTGTACTATTCGATAGCTAAAAATGTTTTCTTTTATTGAAACATGAACATTGTCATTATAATAAACCAAAATTGTTTTACAACAAAAAAAAAAAAAACGAAAAATCAACTTTTGCCATCTTCCCCGGATTGAAGGGTAAAGATGCCTCACAAATAATGGATAGATGCCCTTGCAAAAAATAATATATTTTTAATGTTAATTAACTTGAACTTAACATGAACATAACGCAAAGTATGTTAACTAACGTTGAACATAACGTTTAACAAAATATTTTCTAATACTAATGAATAAAAATACATTTTTGATAAGAAAATAAGAAAGAAAATAAGAAGACCACTATTTTCTTCTTTTCATTGCGAGTACTTTGCCACATAAATGACAAAGGTTCTCATATTTTGAACAGCTCTTATGCGACCGTCTTTTACAATGAATACACTGAACCCATTCATCTTTCTTTGACGTAAAATTATAGTTTTCCCCACATCCGATGCATTGGGCGTCATCCTCTTCACTCACGTCTTCATCTTCGTCGTAATGCACACTTCCTTCCGTATCAGTTGTATCCGAATCCAAACTAATTTTACTTTTCTTACAGGTTTTTGTTTGTTTTTGCCGTTAGAAAAATCATGATTTATATTCAGGCTATTAGCAAAGTTGTATGCCAAAATTCTCAGATCTTCCCTAGTTGCGGCAAAACCACGACTCTGCAGTTTCTTTAAATGCGTAGCGAGCTTTTTCTCATTCTCGGCGTCAAGCACTGGTCCACGGCCCATTCCAATTTTTTTTAGTCACACCTTTCTTAATCCTCCTACGTAATGTCCTGGAAGGAATGTTAAATGTGCGGGAAGCTTCGTTAACTCCCATTAAATTATTGCTGACAGATTGTACAGCATCAGTTAACTGTTGCTCAGTCCATTTGTCTCTGTCAGAGGTGCGCGAGTATGTGCTTGGCATGCTTAAATAAAAAAATATATATTTATTTAGAGGGGCGTCTTCTCTCGTACAGGTTGGGGCATCTTTACCGATTGATAGGTATAGGTAAATTCAAAATAAGCGCTAGAATAATAGAATCACGCCTAGCCTAACCTCAAATATGCCTACACACATTGCAACATCAAAAACTTTGGTTAATTTCCTTTTATTTGACGTGTGCGTACAAACAAGACATCTTGATAAATTTTTCGATGTTCTGAAAACAAACTTTTGAGAGTAACTCACCTGAAATCTGATGTATTCACAAAAAAATGATTCATACGCACTTAGACGCTAACATAGCAACGGCCGTTTGAAACAACTGGTCCACCTAACGGTCAAGAGAGAAACTATCGTGGTGGGGCGTATCTTTCACGGTAGGGCATCAATCCCAGACTTACCCTATGCTATCTTGGAAACTATAAGAGATAGGAAAACGGTTAAATTGGCAAAGTTGTAGAGAATTTTATGAGTAACTTAATGCCATTTAGTGAATGCCTCTACATTTTTTTGGGTTTTGAATACGTGAACGCATCCAGGGAAACTTTTTGAGGATATTTCAATTACAAGTATTTATTCACATTAAGGTTTCGACGTTTCGATTTTCTGAAACATCAACTTATATGTATATATTACTACTATTAAACAGAACTAATACTAATATTATGCAAAACATAATTTCTTACTAACAAATAATCACAAAAACCTGCCGGGGAAGTGCCTCAACTTGGCAACACCGTAATATAGAATTAACAATTGCAGCAACAGATGTGACTCACAGGCTCTCTTCCTGGAAAAAAAATCGCAACATTACTGATATATAACTATTAAATTAATTATTAAAATATTATTAAAAATCAAAAGGAATCTATTTAAATAGGCTTTCTAATGAAGTGCCGGAAAACTTCCAAACTCAAGTAAATTTCCGACAAGTTTGGGGAAAATACTTTCTTTGGGCTGTCACCTTTCATAACAATTTAAAAAAAAAATATGTTGAAGGCCCTATTCAAATGGATGTCTTTTATTTTTAATATTAATTATAATTCTAATAACCTCTAAGTTTAGTTAGTTATTTTTAATTAGTTATACTTCAGAAATATTGCATTTTTTCCTTTTTCACCAGAAGAGAACCCGGTGATTCACAAGTGTTGTTTTTTAATAACTTTTTAATAATTTAATAAGTAATTTTGTTAATATTATATTGCGGCGTTGCGAAGTTGCGGCACTTTCCCTGAAAATAGTTTTTATGGATTTTTGTTAGTAGAAATTTATTTTTTTGTTTAACTATTAGGTATCGTTGGAACGAGTACTTTTGAAGTACCACAACATTCAATGCAGAAAGATTTTGATTTTGAATTGAGTATGTCCTCAGTAATTTAAACCTTAAACTACTACTTAAATTTTAGGTATATGTGTCATATAAAATTAGATTTGATTGAAATATCTATTTTAGTTTGTCATTTGTTGAAATGTTTGATCTAAAAATATTTCCTATTTAAAAATATGTTTAGGCTTAAAAATAGTATTATATTTTCTTTCAAATTTTCTCTCAGATAAAAATACTAATTTCAACATTATTTCCTTATTAAGAAAAACATTTATTTCCAGTTTTGAGACATTTTAAGAGAAAATTACGTTGTATCTAAATATGTTATTATGGTTGATTTTCGAGTAAAATAATGTAAATAATTTGAAAACCGATTAAAGCCGAAAATATCTCGACGAAAGTCGAGATTTCTTACTTTAGTCCCCATAATATGCATATGAGCAAAAAGTGAACTGAAACTTGAAAAAAAACAAAAATTAAATGGGAGTCTACTACCCAAAAAAAGTTATTCCATTTTTCCCATGTCAATTTAAAAAAAAAAAACATCAAATATCTCCAAAATGGCTGGATTGATATATAAGTTGTGGTACATATTTTCGAATCAAAATTATGTGCTGTTGGCAATATTTTAAAATTTAATAATTAAAAATATAGGCAAATTTTAAAAAGGTGGCAAAAAACTGTAAAAACAGTCTAACGTATTCATTCCATGTTAGCATTTTTAATGAAACAACGATCTATAGGCCAAATACGCACTAAAAATTCACCCTGTATAGATATTTTGCTAAATAACCTGTAAAATTATTCGTATTGTATATTTGTTGTCCCAACATCAAATTTAAACTATCCCTTTTCCACGCGTATAAAGTTTTTCATGTCAATATTTTAATGCCAAGAAAACTGCAATTAACACACACGTTATGAAATATGAATTTAACTATTTAAATTATTACCGCTTTGTTGTCAGTATTACATATTATGTATGTAATACTGACAACCTATATTTTATGTAGAATCATATTTTAATTAAATTAAATTAGCAAATATATACTCAAATGAAAACTAAGCGTTTCACGGTCTATGTTCATATGAACTTTTTTTAGTTAAAATCACTTTTTTTACAAAACCCTAAAGTTCTGATAAAAAAACCTAGGACGCCCTGTATACATATTTTATGAGTATAATTACTTACTTTACAATAAAAATTTAAATAAAACTAACTTGATCAAGCAGCTATAGTCACTAAATACGGAGTAATAAAAACTCATTTAATTTGTATCAACTGTAACTCAAGTTTGTTACACGATACTTTTCACCCCATGAACTTCTGGTAACGTAATACTCCGCGCCGTGAGGAAAAGTTAGCGTTAAAAATATCGCGAGAACCTTTGCGATCACACGAATAGGGAAAATTCCACAGCATGAGCGAAAACTAGGAGAAAATTTGCCGTCACGTACATCAAGTGCTGTATCGCGACTCCTTATCAGCTTTCAGGAATTTAGTTTTCTATGAGAGATGTTACGACTACTTTGCAGACTAAGCGGACTGAACATTTGATCTTATCGGTTCTCAGTAATAGTCGTGTGAAAGCGCTGAATACCCTCACGAATTTTTTTTATATACAGAAAAAATGTAGAAATTGACGAGATTTATGATAAGCCGATAAAACTATTTAAAGTTAGTTAGCAAAAAAAGTCTAAATACTATTTTTCTCAATAATTTTCCATACTTATGGAAAATACTTATCTATAAATTCTACTTACAAAATTCATATACCAACTGTCTCCATGTGGTCTCTGTATCATCAGAGGATAGCTTGGTATATGGGCTGCGACATTCTCCCACTCTAAACATGTTAATGCACGGCGAACTTGAAAAAAAAAAAAACAAAAAAAGTCACTTTAGACTACAGCCTAATAAACAAATAACGTGCTAGTATTTTATATGCCTGACTGCTATTATTTTGGTTAATTTGTTTCAGTTTACTTGGTCGCAATAACACAATTTTCTCACCTCCTACATAAAAATCAGTCAAACGTCCAGCTTATCATCAGCCCAACGCCAGTCATACAATAACAAGTATTTATTAAGGTTATTTATAAAGTTCATTATTAGCCTCTTAGGTTAATAATGAGTTTTTATATGAGTATATTTTTCAATTTGTCTTACATTTATATGTAACTGCTTAATAAAAAAATCGAAATAAAATAGGTAGTTGTAATCTGTGAAATTAAATAAAAGAATCCAGTTTGATGCTGTTTCAGTGGCGTATTAACATAAACATTTACTAACAAAAATACATTCGCAAAGTAGCTTCGACACAAATAAATGATTATGCAGATTTGCTTAAACTCAAATAATTCAGAAGTGAACCAGTACTAAAAATAATTTGTTGAAAATTGTAAAAAAAGTTGTTGAAGGCTCTACTTGGTGAATTGAAAATTTTACGTTGGTAAAAAACTAAATTTCATATAAATTACACATAAATATGCGATACTGTATAAAATAAAATAATCAAATTTGTAAATAGATACTTAATAGTAAACAAAATATCTAAAAATTAGTCTACCGAAAGAAATTTGTAGATAGGTAATACAAAAACCCCCCCTTTTTCACACACAAAAAAATATATGAAATCCATTAAACATATTCCGAAGTTCCCATTCCATAAAATGACTTATATCCATTAAATAATAAATTCTCAAGGAGAATTACAAAAGTAGACGGAAAATTCTCTTGTTAAAGAGACGGTACTTGCTTTTTTATTCTTTAAATTATATCATTTGGAGCAAAACATCACATGACGGCAAAACAAGTTATTTATATATTAAGAACGAGTATCAAATATCGAAAAAATAAATTGGAACTTGATTTGGAGAAACAAAAGATGAATATACAATTATGTCTTTGATCTGTCTGAAAATATATAATATTCCTATACTCGTACAAGAAAAGAGAGAAATAGAAATATAAATTAAATAATCGTAATTCAAGAATAAGTGAAACTTGTTCGAGGAAATTATGTTATTATTGAAATAATAGTGCCCATTTTCTAACTATATCATTTTGTAACTGTAAAAAAAAGATTCAATATTACATGACACCACCTTCAGAGTTTTTTGCTGGAGAAAAATAATCTGTAATTTTTCATGAAAGAACGAATCCCTTTTAGGCCACTCTTCCACAAATTACCACTTAATGCGACCTCGTTTAGGACTAATCTCGCATCCTGACGCCTATAACTTCTTCAGTTCATGCGTGCCACATCATCGTTGCCCACTGCTATTGTCAGTGGTGATTGATGAAATGGGAGTCTCTATTTTGAAAATGAAGTACGGGATTCAAACTATTCGGGAAATTTATAGTAACATAAAAATAAAAATAAGGGATAATAACAATTATCCCGTTTTTTTTTTCGGGTATAGTGAAAATTACAAACATGAAAATTTCAAAATGCGCTATCTCGGCGAAAAAAAAAAAAGATATTTGAGCAAACTCGACGGCATTTGAAAGAGGACTACTTGTACTTTAAGATCCCATACATAGTTTTTTTGAGAAAAAAATTCGCGGTACATAACATCAAATGTATCAAAAACAATGTTTTTTTGCACTTTTAGGTTAAACCATCTCAAAAACCTGACGTGATAGAACAATTCTGAGCCCAGATTTGTTTTCAACGGAAAAAATTTCAAGCATTCCTAAAATTAATTCGGAAACAACTATTCATTATCCAGGGGACAAATCTCGCAGGGTAGTGTTGTCGGTATTAGCACTGTGGTTAGTAGGACCCTAAAGCTATGCAACAATGCCTTTGTTACTTCTAAATTAAGTACAGGGTGTTTAAAATAGAATTACTATTTAGCCCAACTTCAAACCATCCAAACTCAAATTTTGTGAATGCAATGACCCATATTTTACTTCACACTTTAATAAGAAATTAAATTCTGCATCGATCTCTGTTAGCAATCCCTATACGCATATTTAATAGTTTTTAATTATCTAGTTATTTGGAGTGAAGATATTGAACAATAAATGTATTGTGTAAAAATTTGGTAATTTAAAATCTTCTTAATCCATTTATAATAAGAACGTAGCATGCCCGTGTACCTTAACAACTTTGTTAATTTTAATTATAATTCACTCGGTTAAGTTTTGAGACTAATCTCCAGATTCGGAGCGGAACAAAATCGCTTCCTGCTCACTTCGTTTCGTTACTGAGGTATGAAGTCCTCGGTCTCGTCCAACTTTTTATTAGGCCGTCATAAAACCAAAGTTAAATTACTTAAGTATCTACGGCTTGCAAACTTTTTAAACTTAAGCTTCGCCCTGGAGCAAACAGCGTGCAAAGAGGAGGTAAAAGACGACAGAGAAAGGAAATTAAAGAATATTCCTTATTAATTTTCTGTTACCCTCTCGACCAAGTTAATATGAAGTTTTAGGATCCAAAATTTTGATCAAAAATTGCATCGATTCTGTTTCTACTTTGTAATGGAAAGCATGTAGGTTCAGACAAGAAATGTAGAAAAAAATGGAAAATTTTATTGATTTATATGGGCGAATTCTTACACAGGTTCACAATCCTAAAAACATACATATGGGGCATTCTTTGTGAAAAAGGCCACCCCTCTTATTATTATACTTAGTTTTTAGTTTATCACCTGTAGTTTTTATTAAGCTCTGGCCTTTTCGGAAAATCAAGATGGCTGACATGAAAATTACCGTCACAATTACCGTCATGTTTTAAATTCAAATAATTCTCGTTCTTATGTAGTTTTGAATCAATAAAGAATAAAACAAAATTATTAACTCTTAAAATGAAATTCTAACTTAGAATTTTTTTTAAAAATTCCTCTTTTCGGCAAATCAGCGATAAAACTTTTCACACCCATGCCGCTGCATATATAATCATCTTAATTTCTGAAGACAATGCATTATAGTATAGACATCCAAAAAAACCGTCATCAACTCTGGCTATGAACGAGAGAGATGGAAATAGCGGTTATGTCTAAGCTTTTCGGTTATGTCAAACTTTTGACAAGTGACTGTCACAATTTGTAAAATAAACAATGGCTGTCATATGATGTGACAGTCTTGACAAGTAAATAAGGTTATAAATTCGATTAAGAATAGAAATACGTCTTTTTTTCTCGGCCAACTTTGATGAGGTTTTTTTTGGATGTCTATCCAATACACCAAGAGCAACTTTGCCCGCGAATTGAGCACAATGAACGTAGTACAGGGTAAAACGACCATTCCCTGAGCTACCCACAAACAAACAATAACAATTGTACTTTTCGCAGCGTTAACGGTTGCAGCTACAAAAGAAATGCACCGTTTGCTTACTACGACCAGGAGCAAAACTACTTTTGGTGCACTGTAGATGTACTATACCATGGATTACTATAATGTAAAGAGAACCATCTATCGGGTGATAGCTATATTAACCGGATTTAATACCAATAGACTTCTAATATAGAATTATTAATATGGTAATAGGTAAAGTTGTGACACGGCGACGCAACAAATAGACAACTCGCGTAGCATGTGATTGGTGTTGGCTCAATTTGATTGATTGAATTAGTCCTGGTATAAGTCCTCATAGATAAAATGACTATTGTTATGCAGTAAATGAATGTTATGCAGTAACGATAAACCAAATACACAATACGTAGGTACACAATAATCGTGCTACAATATTTTATCAATTTTACAATTGTGTAAATGTATGGGCAGGTATTCTGGGAAACTACATAGTTGGGCCTGTATTTTTGAATACTAACTTAACCAGTGAAGTGATCTAGATGTGTTATAAAACGCAATTGAACCAGATGAATTTGGCACTTCGAAATAACGTACCAACAAGATGGTGCTCTTGAATTATTTTGGTGCAGTAAGACGTATCTGGATGAGAAATAGTGTGTATTGTCAGGAAGTAGATGGACAACATTTTGAACACTTGCCATCCTGGTTCTTGAATCTTTATTAATTAAATGCTAAACTATAAGTTTAGGTCAAAACTACCCTAAACCTAAACAAAATTAGTATAACTCAATAGGTTTTTTAAACTCCTTTCAAACGACGTGTCACTTGCCATAGCATCCCTTTGAAATTTATTGGTCACAGTGACTAGTAGAGAAGCTTACATCCGTTTATTTCAACTCTCCAAAAATTTCGTTAATGTAAGGATAACTGCTCAAAAGATACGAGGGAGGACTTGTGACTTGCACTGTTTAAATAAAAATAAATTTGAAAAGGTTTTTTAAAAAATGGTGGTATTAACTATTAAATGCACTAAAAAGGATAAAACACGTGTATGTTCTCAATATTCGTGTAGTGTACTTATAAGTTTTTGGTTTTATCTGACTAACAATTAAAGCGTGGGGCGTTTCATTGTCTTTCTTACCTTATAATCATTGATTATGATGATTTGTGATATATTTTCAATGAGAGCTTTAATCTCTAAGAAGATAAAACCAAGAAATTTTGAGTTCACAACAGAAATATTGAAAACAGGTACTTATTTTATCTTTTTTTATAATATTCTTTAGCAGTTTTTGAAGTGATCTCTTAAACCTAAACCCTTAAACCGACCCTGTTGTGTCACAAATAAATTATTTAGTAGACTCCATCGATTCGTTGGAAAATTTAAGGTACACTAATTTACCTGCCTCTAAAATAAAAGTCATGATCCCTAATACTATCATTCTCATTCGCCGTGGCGAGAAAGAGGGGAGACGCCAGAAAGTAATTTTATCGGTAATAGAGAATCCCTTAAATAGAATTTCTATCTATAGGCGGTCGATATTCGTAAAGCATTTTAGGCATCATTAAATATTTACCCTGTATTGAGGGTGACGCTGAAGAGTAGACGAGTTTGAACTTCATTAAATCTGTTTTGACGGTCAATATTAATGAAATATTTATAAAAAAAAAAAACGTTGCTTAAGGAATCGCCAAGAAATCGTTATGTATATAGTAAAAAAAAGTAATACAGATTTATGTGATAGCGTGAGAGTTCAATTTATTTAACCTAGAGGACGTATGTCATACACAGAAAAATAATTGGTGCTCAAATAAATATTCTTTAGTTGAAATAAAATACATTTGTGGTATATTTTACCTCATGTACGAGTTGTGGAAATTAAGTAATGAGACTGGCAACGTAGCGACCTATCTAGCAAAATTGCGGAGACGGAACTTGGGAGGGCGTTAGGTTAACGTGTAACGCACCTTCAGTACAAGTTTGAACTTGATAGAGTCATTTGTTTGTCCTTTGTCACTGTTTTCGTAAACTGGTTTATTCTAGTGCATTTTAAAAATGAGTGACATTAACTCATTGCTTCAGTCTTGGACATAGCGCAACGAATACTTTTGCAAAACTTCAATACCCCTACGGAGACAGTATTTTTTCTAGCACCCAGGTTTTTCGGTAGTTTAAGGCATTCTCAGAAGGAAGAGAGTCGATTGAAGATGAACCACGAGTGGAAGGCCTTCATCTTCAAGAAACGATGAAAATGTCGATAGAATACGGGATCTTGTGCTTTCAGATCGTCGGTTGACGACAAGAATGATCGGGGAAGAGTTAAATTTGAATCACACCACTGTTTATCAGATTTTGACTACCGAATTGGGGATGAGAAAAATCTGCGCAAAAATAGTTCCAAAAAACCTTTCGCAGAAACAGAAGGACATTAGGAGAAAAAAGTGTCTTGACTTTTTCGTATCGATTGAAAATGATCCCCATTTTATGAAACGTGTCATTACTGGTGATGAGACTTGGATGTTTGAGTACGACCCGGAAACCGAGCGCCAAAGCACGGAATGGCACACTTCAGGCTCTCCAAGACAAAAAAGCAAGAATGAGCAAGTCGAAGATCAAATGCATGCTGATTTGCTTTTTTGATAGCCAGGGAATTGTCCACAAAGAGTTTGTGCCTCCAGCCTAAACAGTAAATCAACACTTCTACAGAGAGGTTCCTCCACTCTTCTCCAGTTCCGTAGCATTCAATCAAATTAATTATTTGTTCTAGAGTCAACATTATAGCATATAAATAGTAGCAAAATGACGAAGATTCAATTTGAAGTTATACTGACTTATTAGTTGTCAGCAGTTGTCAGTGATATCTTGCAATGAAATCCGCCTACTAGATGTTTTTTTAAGAATTATAAAAAAAAAGTCCAAATTATGAAGAAAAATGGTATTATCTCGAGAACCGTTTGAGTTATATAAAAAGTAATTTGCGTTTTGGGGGTTTGAAATCAAGCAGGGCAAATCATGAAGAGTGACTTTTTCTGAGAAATCAAAAACACAAAATGTTTTCCTCATTTAAACTCGATCCGGGGACATACTGTATTTAACAAAAACGATTTTTGTGTATAAACATTTTGTTTTTATTTGTTCCAGGCTTTTTTTCTCTCTTCTCTGTGTATGAATTATGTAGACGAGACTTTTTAAATTCTATAGTACGTGCCTATTTATGGACGTAGTTAGGCTTTTGTCCAGGAGGAGGGGGCGAATTGGAAT
The DNA here is from genome assembly GCA_029963805.1 of Aromia moschata. Taxonomy (NCBI): domain Eukaryota; kingdom Metazoa; phylum Arthropoda; class Insecta; order Coleoptera; family Cerambycidae; genus Aromia; species Aromia moschata. The sequence continues at coordinate 674,056 of JAPWTK010000083.1, forward strand.
AGACAAATTGAAAATATTTTAATATTAAATATTTGAATTTACAGTTTTAAAACAAAATACAGTATCTGCATAATGTTCCCAATATAAGGGAAAATTGTTGTTACTGAGATTTAATAAAAACATTTTAGGTAATATATCCTGCGTATACCTAAAAATTCATGTTGACATCATTCACGTGATGACTGGCGGGAATTTGAAAAAAAAGCAATGGAAAACTACAGTTAGTTATTCAGCTATCGTAAAATTGTGTTTGAACCTAATAGTTTCAATAATAGAAAAAAACAAAAACTTACAATTTTTAAATGTAATATACAGGGTATCCCAGAAAATGTGGGAAATCTCTCGGATTCAGATAGAGCATGAAAAAAATAGGATGACAAGTTCCTATAACTGTTTTTCCTACAGGCCCTCCCTACGAAGATAATTGTCCCTGAAGGACGCCGCTGGAAATAGGTTTTTCTTGAATAACTTTTAAAGTACTTAATAGAAATTTTATAAAATTTTAATATGATAGACACTACTTAGGACCGCTTGAAATAATGTCCTTGACACATTATTATCTTATTTAGTTTGCCAGTGGCGGACTAAGTTTTACAACTTAACGCTTAAATTTTTAACACCTTGTGTGATAAAAACTTGAAACAATAAAAATTAGGTAGCCCGAACCTTATATTAAAAAGAAGCTACTCTTGTTTATTGTTGATAAAGTGCACCGTTTTCGAGAAAAATAATAATAAACCAATTCATGATTTATTAAGTCATACAAACAACAAAAAAAGTTTCATTGTAAGTCGTTTAATTTGAGAAAAAAATCAAAATTTAAAAAAACACAGTGGTGTTCCAGGAGGTATCTTAACGAAACTATTGAAACACTTCATAAGAGGGTTCAACATGGCCCCCGTGAAGTCTGATACACTCGCTGGCACGACGAATTAAGGACTGCTGTATACGCCACAATAACCCAGCGTTGTTCCTTATTACATAACAATGAAACGTAATTCGCTGTAAACGTGTCTAGTGCCGACCAGAGTGGAATACACCAAGTTTTTCAGGTGTCCCCACAGATAAAAATCGAATGGCGTTAGGTCGGGAGATCGAGGAGGCCAGGCAATAAGTCCTCCTCTACCAATCCAACGGTTTGGATAGATGTTATTGAGGTGCTCCCGCACACCAACGCTGTAATGAGCTGGTGCCCCATCGCACATGTTTCGGTGGGTTTCAAGTGGTAGGTCCTCTATTAAATCCGGAAAATCGTTGTGGAGGAACTCCGAATAAAGCTGTCCATTCAATCGTTCCGGCAATACGAATGGTCCAATCAAAAAATTGCCAATGATCCCAGCCCAGATATTAATTGACTGGAACTGATGTTGATAATGCGAAACAACAGTGGTATCATTTAAAATATTTTCAACTAATTGCGGCGTATGTAAGGTTCTTCTCAAACCAGCGTCAGTACTTCTTTCCCAAACTTTCCTACAATTGAATAAAGGCAATATGTGTATTACCTTATTAAGATGAATTACCCACCGTTCTCCCTTAGACGTTGACCAACCCGTTGAAATGTCTTATGGTTTGGCAAACTACGATTAGGAAATCTTGCATGATATAACCGTCTTGCTTCTAAAGCATTGCAAGATGCAAGACCGTATATCAGATGCATATCTGCATACTCGATTAACGTGTATTCCATATTTCGAGTTAATTACAATTAAATTCATCACGAAATCCAAAAATCAGTAAATTAATAGCGAAGTAAAGGATCAATCAGCGATATGAAAGATGACATGAAGGATATTTTATTTATTTCGTTCCATGGTAACGTTTGCAAAAACAATTCCTTTTTTTTTGTTCCGATAAATATTAGGAACATAGGCCTTCTGCAACTTATCGTTTATTATTATTTTTCTCGAAAACGATCCACTTTATCGACAATAAACAAGAGTAGCTTTTTTTACTGTAAGGTTCGAGCTACCTACTTTTTATTATTTTTATCACACAGGGTGTTAAAAATTTAGGCATTAAGTTGTAAAACTTAGTCCGCCACTGGAAAACTAAACAAGCTAATAATGTGTCAAGGACATTATTTCAAGCGATCCTTAGTAGTGTCTATCATATTAAAAGTTTAGAAAATTCTATTAGGTACTTTAAAATATATTCAAGAAAAACCGATTTCTAGCGGCGTCCTTCAGGGATAAATATATTCGTAGAGAGGGCCTGTAGGAAAAAAAATTTATAGAAACATGTCACCTTATTTTTTCATGCTCTATCTGAATCCGAGAGACTTCCCACATTTTCCGGGACACCCCTGTATACAACTTATAATTCGCATATATATTCCAAATATGTCCATAGGACTGGGTTCCTCCGTATGGCATTTTAAAGCAAATTGCTTTGAGAATTTCGAAGTGCCAGTCGAAATGAAATCTTCTTGTCAAGGCGTTCGCAAGTGAAGCAAAAATAAACACGTAAGGGGTAATATATGTCTGCGCCTTAGAAAATATACGTATCCGGCTACCACGCACTGTAAAAATCCGGAGCAAACATCACATCAATTTCCCGAGCAAGCGAAAGGTACGTGAATGGAAAATCGTCAAGTTATATTTGTTAAGTAAACAATTTTACCGCTGCGTATATTCGGTAACGTCAATTTGTATCATTTATATCTTCTTCACCTTCTTTCGACCTCCGAAAGGTCTATTTGCAGACGTCCATATGTAGGTAGAAATAAGACTTCTGAATTTAACTTGATTTCTTGACGATTCGTGCACCTCGGTTCCGTTATATGTAAGTCGAGATTATTTTTTTTTGTGGATGTGTGAAAAATAAGCGAAATATATCGTAATACGATCCAAATTTAGTCACAAGGTAAACATATACTTAAAAGGTTACACAAGGTAAAAATTAACACGTCTACATAAATCGACTGTATGAAAGTTGCGAAAATAACGAAAATTCTAACAATAAATTACATTCAACGCCGAACAAAATAGAGATAAATCACTGCGGTCCTTCGAGTGTGTTTGCGAGTGGCTGCACGCTCTCCAGACCTAACTCCTTACGATTTTTGTTCTTTAGGGTTATCTAAACCCCTTTGGTCATAATGGAGATGTGACTAACGTGAAAAAACTAAGACAGCAAATAGAAAACGCTTGCAAAATTATTCGCGGACAACAAAAAATTAATTTTCACGGCGCATATAGTCATGCAACAAATGGTGGCAAAACTTGAACAATTTTCATAATCTGTTTATTTAGTGTTCTACAACCTGTTGAAATAAATTCCTCAACTCAAGAACATACTGTATCTAATGTATACATGGTGTTTGATAAGTGTGTTATCGTGTTATAGGAGCATACAAAGGAGATAAAAATAAAACTAGTTCCTGAAATAATTCATATACAATGCCCTCCTACTGATTATTAGGTCCCAAAGAGGTACGCTGACTTACTTCTCTGGCAAGAACTTTTCTTTAGATTTTAATAATTTTTGGGCATTTTCTGTGTGTGATAAGTAGAATTGGCTTATGGCGCGACACGACACATAGATAACTCGTGTAGCATGTGATGGGGGTTGCCTCAATTTGATTTAATTGCAGTAGTTCCGTGTCTATTGATGTTGTTGTACGTACAACCTCCGCTATATGCAAAACGTTGAATAGTGTGATATAATATCAGAGTAAAATATGGCAAACGTGTGAAAGGTTACTAATTAATTTCGTGTATTGTGCATTTGTGAGGCGTACGCCTCTGTGGCGTTTCTGTTAGCTATAATCATAAGTAATGATATTTAGTAATCAGTTATAATAATTTTCGAAAAAATGAATTGTTTTTGAAAAATGTTTATGTCGTTTCAGTAAACACCAGAGAATAGCTGCTGGGTAGATTGATGCATAGTGGTGAACAAATTCGTGATAATCTAACGTGCTGTCTAGAGTTCTACAAGTAAAAAATTAGGGAAATGCGTTAAACTACGTGGGGGCATTTTGAATACTTATTGAAATGATATTGAAGTATTTTGTTGAGTAGTATTTCAAATCATGTAAGATTATTTTTTATTTAGTCGTTTTTTCATTGTAGAAATTGTCGTAGCTCTATATGAAATATGGTAGTCAAGTTGTTGAGATAAAAGTTCAATTATCTAAAAATTTTTTAATTTTTTCGGAACTAATGAAGAGTACCTTTTCTATATTATATAAATTATCCAAAAAAACCGAAAGAGACTTTTTCAGTATTTGACATCTGTAAAAAAATGTACGTCTTTGTGTTTGGGTTAATTTGAAATGTCCCTTAATATCATTTTATGAGTTTTTAGGATAGGTATACAGAAAATTACCAGAAATTATTAAAAACTACAGAGAGGTATAAAAGTTCTTGCCAGATAAGTAATGTTCAAGGGATTTATTTGAGGGCTAATACTTTAGTAGGGCGGCACCGTACGAGAAAAAAATATAGGAAGAACTAGTCTTATTTTTACCTCTACTATTTGCTCTTAGAATCTTGCCGCATACTTACATACCTTCCAAGATCACCAATCATCAAAAAAGGCAATAAATAGGAATCATTACCATGCCTGTTTTTAAAAAAAGCATGGAATTTACGATGTATTTTTGTAGGAGACCTCTAGAAACGGTTTAAAAAAATTTGTTACTAAAAGCTTTCGAACGCAAGCATTTCCCCATTTACGATGAAACGAATTATTAACGACGAAGCAGGTGCCATTACTCCAATACAAAACTTTTTAATTATTGACGGTATAAATGTTTAATAACATCCATTTCGATCCGCTGAGTTGTACATGCAGCCTCACTGACCTATCGCGATTTTTTAAGCCCGTTGGAACAAAGTTCGGAAAGTTTAAACGTTGAAATTAAATTATTAACTCGACAGGTTTAATAAATAATAAATACAAGTTGAAAGGGGGCCCATGCATCAATTCGATGTATCTCCCAAACTGTTTCATATTTCAGAAAGTGCTGCCGTTGAAGAGCCATTAATCAATTTCAGTTTGACGGAGTAGTTCGCGGGGGAATTAAAAATTACAACCTCTCGGATATCAATTACATAGTATACGGAGAGCTGCGATACAAGAGAGAGAAAGAAAGAATCAGTAGTCAGCTATGGTCGGGTAGTTCTTTTAACAGTTACACGAAGGTGATGTTAGCAAATAATTTGTTGCTTGGAAGCACAGAAAATAATTTATTTCGTACTAAATCAAAGTTGTGAGAGTGCGGCCATCGAATTGCGAACAGTTTCTTGGTGTCATGAAAAGGGTTTTTTAGCTGGATAAGCATGGCTGAAGTACCTGAGCACAAATTCATTCTGTAATGACTTTATCCTTTTAAGTTACCAAAAAAAGACGCGTATTAACAACAGATGATTTAACAGAAAAAGCGTTTATTCTATAAAACATACGAAATACATGTATACAATATAAGAAACACAAATTTTGTCACAAGAAATATCCAAAATTTTTATGTTTAAATAAAAATTATAATACCTAATTATATGAAAATGGTCCTCTTTAGCAACGAAGAAAAAGTAGATATGTTACTGGTGTTTGGAGAATGCAGGTCAAATTGTAGAAAAGCAATAAGTCGCCGATGCAAAAACATTTTCAAGTTTATGTAAAAACTTGAGAGAATATGGCAGCTTCGTAAAACCTAAGAGAAATAGAGGAAAAACGACTACAAATGATGAAAATACTGCTGCTGTAATCTAGCAGGTTGATAATAACCCCAAGATATCCCTATCAAAAATAAAAGAAAATAACGGTGTTTCAATAAGTTCATCGTGGAGAAGCCTCAATAGAAACTCATTCCGCCCTTACAAAGTTAAACTAGTTCATAAATTAGAAACAGGTGATCCCGCTAGAAGAATGGATTTCTTAGCAAAGTTTTCCGATTTATACAGCCAAGATGAACATTTTCTCTTGAGGAATGGAGCGACGGATGGAGCGACGAAAGTTGATTCCATAACAATGGAATCGTAAACAGACACAACTGTCGCTTTTGGTCCCAAAACCATTCTCGCTGGATCACAGAAAGAGGTAATCAGCGAGTTTTTGGCATCTTAATTATTTTTTGGCAGTTTTTGGCAGTAATGCCGTATTTTGCAAAAGACACCTTCACAGACAAAGCAGAATGGGCTGGTGCATTGTCTTGGTGAATATTCCATGATTTAGTCTTCCACAAATCGGGTCTTCGTCTTCTCACACGCTCACGAAGGGCAGTCAGAACCTCGATGTTCGCGGAATAATTTTCCAATTTTTTGAATATTTTCGTCCGTTTTTGACGTTGAGGGCCGTCCGGGGCGCGGATCGTCTTCGGTCGTTTCACGTCCCTCTTTACACTCCACGTCCCTTTTTAAACCATTAAAAAACTTGTGTGCGGGATAAACATTCATTCCCGTACACTTCTTTTAACATTGCATAAGCTTCTGTAAAAATTTTCCCCAGTTTAACAAGGAACTTGAGATTAACCCGTTGCTCCATCTGAACACTTAACATTTTTTCGATTCGTCACTGGTGCGTAGACTAATTCAAACGACTGCTACCGTCAAACTGAGCGACTCACTGGCTTGTCCAGCGAGCTCAGGGTGGAGAAAGTGTCACCAGACACAGTTCTGTTCAAACTTGTCGCGACACGCTTGCAGCGCGCTGGTAGCAACATCAGTTGTTATTTAATAGCCACACCTCGAAATAGTATATAGCTTAATGGTAGACTGAGACAACATAGGCAAAAATTGAATGTTGAATGACTGCTAAAAAACGTTCTTGATCAATGTCCACAAAAAAAGTACAGTGATTATTAATACACTAAATTTGGGCATGTCAAAATTTCTATAATTTCTTAACGATTTGTATGATCGTGAATATTCTCAACTGTTGCTTTTTTTTTAGAAAAGTTCACAATTGTATGTTTTTTTTTCTAAATCTAAATTCACTGAGCAGTGGATTATCACGGAACTCACGGAACCTCACTTTAAATTCAGATCGCTATTTAAGGTTTCTTCAAACTACACTTGCGGACTTGTAAGAAGAAGTACCCCTTGAGACTAGAATGAGTATGTGGATACAGCAGGATGGAGCGCCTGCACTAAATTCCGAAATTGTAGGGATGTATTTAAACAGAGAATACCTCAATAAATGGTTTGGTATTAATGGACCGATAAGACCAGCAATTTTACACCATCAGATTATTTTCTTTGGGGTCACCTAAAGGACGTTGTCTGTGAGGTATCTATCGAAGATATGGCTGATCTTATTAACAAAATTAGTGCTGCATGTGCCGCCAATACAAGAAGAACGCTCCTACAAGCCCATCTATTAAAAGTTTTTGATAGTAGTTGTGTTCGAGCAGATGGACATAAATTTGAACAACATTTTTAATTTGTTTTATTAGGTATGTAGTTAATTGTGATAATAATTTTGTTTATTAGTTTATAGTAGTTTATTTTATTTATTCATATTATCACAACTAAATGCCCAAATAGGTCAAAACCAAATACTTGTATAAATAAATAAGCCTACGAAAATAAAGACAAATTTATTATTGTACGATATCATCAAAATCATTGGTAATCACATTTTTGTCTATAAAGAAATGTATACTATAAACCGTTATAACTCGGAAACGAGTAAGGTAAACAAATTTGAGTAAATAACAAAAAAGTTTTTAAATAACATGTACTTTCGCTCTAAATTTCCTGTTCTGCGGCGAGTGGATTGTAGACGAAATTATTCTTCAAAATTCTAGCGTCTCTTGATGAATATTTTATCGGGGCCGAATTATCACGGCTCTACTTGTAAGAATTTCGAATAAGAAAAGTTAACTAAGTAAGTGGCAGTGCGTACATCCCAGAGGCAAGATCCTCCCTTAATATTTAATGATATCTGAAGAGCAACCAGTCTACTCTGTATCGCTCGTCGCGAATCCGCCTATTTGGCAGCCTATTCTTTAGAGACTGTTGAAAAAATGAGGTTATCGCCAAAAGTAGAGAATTGCCAAAAAGACTGTTAAAGAATGGCCCTTTGATGTTACCGGCTCTGTTTTTTTTTCTGTCACTGTTTTCTCTCAGCGTTTATCCCCGTCTTCATATTTTCGTTCTCAAGGAAATTATAAGCGCGCGTTCTCTCCGTTTCTCTCCAAAACATAGAGGTCTCGTTTTCTCAGAGGAAACAATTATTATGTCCCATTAAAACGAGTTAATGTAGAACGAACAGAATCTAATTTATTTTTTAACGTTCATGAAAAAAGTTGCTCGAGTAAAGATAATAACGACGCACATATTTTAAAAAAATAATGCTTTTAACAAAGAGGCACCAAATACAATTTAAAAAACGCTACCTTGACGTTATCTTATTTGTTTCTCCAGAACCATTAAATTTAACTCTAATTATTAGAAACAGATCTGATGAAAGCTTCTAATGTTTTTTTTTTGTATTTTATTTTAGGTACAAATTCTGCCTCAATATACTTTTTTGCTTTAAAGGTAAAATTTCGGTATTGAAGCGGCAAATATAAATTTTTTAAGTCAATACGAAACAAAAAAGAAAATATATTACTTAAACCGTCTATAACAGACGTTATAAAATCATTCGATACTAAAAACTTTAACACAGACTGAATCTCGTTTCAAACTCGCTAAGAAAATATATGTAATATAAACTTATTGGAAAAAGCTTTCAAACTTTAAGTATATTTAGACTCCCCCCAACAATAAAGCATATTTCGACTTCTTGCTTTTTCCTTTAAAAGTTTGGATTTCTCTTTCACTGTTTATAATGTTTACATATTTTTTCAGTTCATTTTTTTTATTATACTTTTACAAGACAAAGTACTATTTGTTCATGTTACTACACTGGATAATTACTCTATTTAGGTAAAATAAAAACACTGTGTATGTTGCTAGTAAAATAAACAACTGTTCTGTTATGTCTGAATGATAAATTGTATCCTAACAACGGTAGATGGTCAAATGTTTTGGCGACGAAAGGTGATAGAGGGTGGAAGTTCCCATCAGAAAGGGATACAACCCACATACTAGACATGTTAGTTTAGGACTCTGTTTGCTTGATAAACCTGAAAAGTCGCCATATTCCTGAAAGTACTTGTCTTATTTTTTGAAATCCGTTATTTATCCATAGTTTGGAGGTACCTACTCGTATTTCTGTCTCTGTTTATAATCGGCAACATGGGTATGATAACAGCGACTGTCTTCTAAATTCTAATTATGAAATGCGTAGATATATGCTTAAATAGAAAGAATGGAGTAGGTAGAAGATACATTTACAAATTCGAATTATTCGATTTACATTTAACTAAATATTTTTTTATAAGGGGTTAGTATTAGTTCACCATTCTCATTACTAGCCCCTGTATACCCACGCCACTGACCGTGTGTAGAATGCCGTCCCGAACGAAGTCCCATGCGGGAACCCAGGAAGCCGTAATACAATTTCTCCGTAAGACAGCGAACTATTCCGATAGTAGGACGGGAGGAGAGAAGTCCTTTTAGTTCTCTACCTGCCGTAGGTGTAAACGCGTCGACAGCCACATTGAAAACAATTTCGCGAGTGACTAACCCACTGTACTGTGAGTTCGTGAAATGTATTTTTAAATTGCCTGATTTTGTGTGGATTTTTGCAACAATGGCACAGTCGTTACCATTTGTTAATAGACTGAAACAGATTATTTAAAATTATGACGATTTTAAAATAGATGGATCACATATTTTATGTATTCCTTGCAATCGTCGATATACTATACCTATTTCATGATGGCCGATAGTGTAAGAGACAGTTAGATTTGAATATCCATCAACAAAATATACCTGGCCTGTTACAAAAGAAGAATTTTGGTTTGATTTGTGCATAATAGTAGAGAAATAGTAGTAACACGTGCATTGTCCTCTGTAGAGGTAAAAATTAATAATGTTATTAACTGATATGATAGTGACAACAAACAACTGTTAGTGATAAAAACAACTGTGCGAAATTCTTGAAAATAATGTGTGTGATGTGTCTTCATCTGTCCATGTGAACTATTTTGAATTTGTACATTTAACTTCAGTAGATGAGGAACGATCATTTTCCTCCTACAACCATATAATGTTGTAGGAGGAAAATGTAACGCTACAGGCCAAATCGCTCACGTTTAACGAGAAGGAATGTAGAAATACTACTGGTCGTGGCAACGTCGCTCAAGCAATGAGGACAGTCTGTGTTTCTGAATGGCACAAGCAAATAGGTATGTACATACATTATTAACACATTTTTATTCCTGTCTTTTTGATCTCTCATATGTTATCTTCCGTCAATAACATGACAAATTACGAGTCCGGCCCTGCGTTACAGCACACGTTCCGAACCCTAGTTATTACTGTTGAATATTTTCAACTATGCGTGAACCGCATCGCATGGTAGGATCACAATGACTTGATTGATTCGAAAATCTTGACTGCTTAAGAATTATGTTGCACAACCATTGTTGCAAATATATTACCAACTCAAACCAAAATATTTTACAATTCAAAGGTTAATGGTATGAGAAAACGACATAATTCATAGACAGTCTTTCTTCAGCAATAAGTTAGCAAATATGATGCAGTCAATGAAGGATAGAGTATCCGATAACGGTTGTGTACTAGCCCATTCTAAAAAATATTTAATTAACCCTTAAATACTATTTGGGGTCTAATAGCTCCCAGACATATTTCAATCCTTTGCCCTTATTTGAATATAATAATAATACATAATAATAAGAATAATCGTACGTATTTGTATGATGCTTGCTGATAATCAACTATGACGGCGTCTATTAATATTGTAACGTTTCGTTCACTATGTATTCGTAAGGTGTGAAAAATTTAAACTCGCACATTCAACTAACACTATTTATTTAACTAAATACAAATACGGATTAAACACTTAATTACTAACACTGATTTATTTCTGTACAATTTATATTCGACTGTACGAAGACCGCGACTGCTCGTAATTTATTTCAAAGATAGACTGTTCTTCCCGCCGCGTTACTGAGACTACTTATAACGGGTGGGGCAGAATAATGAGCGATTTTAAAAAGGCTGTAAAAAAACAAGAAAACCAGTTTTTACAAATGAATTTTTTATTTTGTTAAAGAACATACAAAATCATTAATATTTTTGTGTTTTAAAAAGAACTCCGGAAAGATGACGTCCGTTCAGGCGAGGCCTACACATTCTTCCAATCGCGATCTGAAATTATTCATCACATTCCGCAGCATTGCAAGGGTAATTTGGTCAACTTCCTGTCGGATCCGTTCTTTCAAGGTTTGAATTGTTTGTGGTGGGTTATCTTGAAACACTTTACTCTTCAAGTAACCCCACAAGAAAAAGTCGCACGTTGTGAGGTCCGGTGAACGGGGAGGCCAGGTGATGTCTATATGGCTATAATCAATCCCTGATGAAGACATAGTGCACCACACAGTAACTTTTGTGGAGTGAAGGGGTTCCTGATGCATTTGTCTAGGGTTCACGTCACTCCAGTATCTAAAGTTCTGCTTGTTGACGTAACCGAACAAATGGAAATGGGCTTCGTCACTCATCCATAAATTGCCGGCGAGCTGAACGACGCGGGCTTCGTTCGATAGCAATTCTTACGCGCTCGATATTCTCGGGAGTTCGCATTGATTTTGGCCTTCCACGCTTTTTTCTTGTCGTTGACGACGTCTCCTCAATGTTCCTAATCCACTTTTTAATGGCACAGGCAGACGGCACCGGTTGCTTGCGACTGACCATGCGCTCGCCACAATATTTAAGTTTAGCTATAGTTACAACGGAATATTGTTCTAGAGACTTTCAGGTGTATCCTAAAAAAATGTTTAAAGCAAAATATTTGAAATTCGAAACGAAAAAGTTATTAACAATTTTCTATGCTGGAATCCAATGGATCTACGATATTAATTTGGTGTGTATGCCACACACCAGTTGTAATGGTTAAGTTGTAAATATAAAGTTGTTAAGGGTTGTGTAATTAGAATTTTTATCGTGCAATGAAACTAGTTTATGATGTAATGCTGGATACATGTACTAAAATATTATTTTATTATTCAAATTGTATCCTAAAATGAATGTTGCCTATTCTTCCGTTGTCTGTATATTTCATAACTGAAAAGGTGTGAGATACTTTGTGACAGTTTGACAATTTCCACGAATTCCTTCCGCGGGCGTTGCTTGTAAAATGCAAATCCTCCATAATTAAAATATACCGACGAATGTTCTGCATACGCGCACGAAAAAGCACAACCGTATAAGACTGTTTTCGCAGAACGAAATAGAAAATTAACAGGCGTATCGTACAGGGTGGATGCTGCATCCATATAGCTGTTTCCTCTAATACAGCAAACAGTGTTGGATAAAACCGTATGCGAAAAGAAAAGTGTTTTCTTCAGTGAATCACTTTGAGATAGTAGATTAACAGTAGAACGATTGGATATGAAATGAAATAAGCAATCTGTGAAGGGTGAAGGTTGCACATATTTGTTAAAAAAAACGTCTAAAGTGAATATTGTCGACCATGTTCCACGAAAGGCTACATGCGCAAAATATTATGCATAAATCAAACCAAAATTCCTCTTTTCTCACAGTACCAGTAATCATCGAATGAACGTAAAACACTACAGAATCGGCGCACTCGACGTGGTTAAACTGCATTAAAGTATTTCGACTACGCGTTACGGAAAATTTGAATTTAAAAAAATTCCCAAAAGCGACCTGACTTGAATCTATCGCAAAAAAGACGGAAAACCCGTTCGTAAATTTCAAATAGGTTGGTATGAATTTTGTACCTGGTTGACTAGAAGTGTAAGCACGAATGCAGTCTATTGTTTTCCTTGTGTTCTTTTTGGTGGAGAGGAAGTCTGGGCAAAAGATGGTGTGAATATTATAAAAAAAATTTGTTCAAAAAGCTAACAAACATGCTGCCTCAAAAAGACATATTACCTGCAACGATTTTTTTATATGCTGGGAAAGGTGCGCATAGATCATGCTCTCATTGAAGCAACAAAAATAAACGCTTTGCAACATCATGAAAAAAAGCTGCAAAAAAATAGGCACATTGTAGGACGATTTGATGTGTGTTTTTTGGTGAAACAAGAAACAAGAAACAAGAACTTGGATTTAGAGGACATCACGAGACTGTTGATTTAAAAAAATAAAGGTATATATTGTATGTTTTTTTTTTTGCTAAACATATCGCGTATCATACGATATGAAACAAATACCTATTTTTTAGGAAATTATTTGGAAATACTATATATACTTGCTATGGAAGAGCCTGATATGAAAGACCACTTCGAAAGCAGTTCAGTTTTCAAAGGAACATCGAGTGACATTCAAAATGACCGTATTGAATCTGTGAAATACGTAGTTCACCAAATAATTTTGGACGAACTGAAAAATACCGATTTTGTTTCTGTTCAAGCAGACAAGACAACAGATGTTTCACGTCGAGCGCAATTTAGCATAATTCTAAGGTACATTTACAAAAAACGAAATAGTTGAGATTTCTTGGATTTTATGATGTCTCTAGTAATAAAACGGCAGTTGGACTTACTTTAGATACTTTCACACAATATAACTAAGACGTTTGTCCAATTTTTATTTTTTATTCCCAATGTCTACCCAAGAAAAAAATCTCACGCTTCGCCACTGGAAAAGCAGATGTGGCTACTCCGTCCTGTACTCTCTCGTGTATACGTTGTACGTTCATTTTAATTATTCCGGCTGGTGCGAAGCGGCTCGTTTCAAAATTAAGTCCGCTTCGCAGCCTGCACGGAATCGCCTGATAGACAAATAGAATTAGGTGGGCGAGCAACGCCATGATTTACATGCACCTTCTGGTGGGTATCTAACGCGAGGGTGGGTCTTAAACATATATTTTACGAGGCGACGCTGCCGTGTGAATTTATTAGGCCATTTAATACTTATATGAAAATGCGTCTAAGCCTAAGTCCGTGAAGGGCGAAACTCCACCATATACTCGTAGTATATAAAATTAGATTCTTGCCGCAGTACAATAATAATATACGGGATATTTACAGACTTCATGAAAGTTACAGCATGTTATACAGAATGTCCGCGAAATGTGTGTACAGGGCGATCGATTTATCGTAGGAAGTTTTTCTCGGAAACGGTTGAGAGAAATTAATTCTTGTGAATGGTAAATCACTTTTACTTACCTTCAATCCAAATTAAGGCAAAAATAAAAAAAATGCCTTAATGACGCCTCAACAAAATGTTTTTCATCAACATACCTTTTTTACTTTACCTTTATATATTAATTGTGTGCTCTATTTTTTATTTGACAGTTTTTTGTATCTTGAATATTTAAAAAGTTATGGTCGATTTATTATTTAGTGCCCTATCTGTTTTTCTCTTAACCTGTTAGCTAAATGAATATAATTTCTGTATAAGAATATATCAGTTTACTTGCTTTTACTAAAAATTAAGACGGAAATAAAAAATATAGCTTAAGTATCGCGACGCCGAATTTTTTTTAGCACATACCTTAGTACACATACTTTAGTACATACCTGTGCGAGAGGGATCTAGTGGACTGTATTCGAATAAGGCACTTACGTTTTCTTCCGTAGGCCGCGATCTCCCAAGGTCTATATGCACGCGGGTGCGTTCCTTCCTCCGATGCACTTATGCCGGCCGGCGTCACTGATGTGCACTGCAGTTGGGATAACCCAAAATAGTCACTGATGCACTGTGCAAGTAGATGCACTAAATTATCTGATGCGTTGTTAACGTAGGAGAGAGCAAAAAGTCGCGTGTCTTGTCTTCGAGAAAGTTGAGTTAAAAATCCTACTTGACACTGCTGTCCTGTGCCTTTTTGGAGCGGGAGTGAGGGGGAAAAAAATGACAGTGTATGAGTAATGTTGGTTGCATACACTTGAGGAGTAAAATTAATTAAAATATTGAATAAAGACGGAACATACCGCTCACCTAAAATGTTAATAACATTTTACCGGAGAAAGGAGAGAGGGAGAGAGGAGTTAAGGAGAAAAAAGGTAGGAGAGATGAGAAGTTTAATTGGAGGGTAAAGGACAGACCTTGGAGACAGGTCTTTTGAGATTGCCCCGCGCTGTGCGCACCGTGACCACGCGTGTAACATTATCGCGACCAGGGTGAACACATTCAACTCGACCAATGTGCCAAGTTTGAGGTGGTGACAATTCATCCTTTAAGAGAACGAGGGTGCCTATTTCAATTGGCACTGAGGAATCTAGCCACTTGCTTCGTTGCAAGAGCGTGTGTAAATATTCCCGATGCCAGCGACGCCAAAAGTCCTGGTGCATACGGAGGAGGAGCTGCCAACGATTAAGACGTCCAAGGGTTATTTCTGTGACGTCATCATCGGGGAGATAATTGAGAGGATTAAGAGTCAGAAAATGACCTGGAGTGAGTACTGAGAGATCTCTTGGGTCCGAACTCATTGGGCAGAGAGGGCGAGAGTTGAGAACTGCCTCGATTTGAGTAAGAACTGTGTTGAGCTCTTCATATGTGAGAATTTGTGTGCCAACGACTCGAGTCAAATGATGTTTGACGGACTTGACACCTGCTTCGAACAAACCACCAAAGTTTGGAGAGGCAGGGGGGATTGAAATGCCAAGATATGTGTTCATGCTCTGATGTGGAGTTTTTCATGAGAGAAGCCAGCTGTTTGGCAGCACCAACGAAGTTAGTTCCACAGTCTGAGAAAATGTCCGTACACGTACCACGGCGAGAAGTAAAACGACGAAAGGCAGCTAGAAAGGCTTCCGTAGACAAGGATGAGACTAATTCGAGGTGTATACATTTAGTGGCCATACAAACAAATACACATATCCAAGCCTTTTGGGACTTAACACCACGATGCTTTCCTAGAGTAATAAAGAAAGGGCCTGCAAAGTCAACACCTACTTTGGAGAATGGTTTTATTTGAGAGATTCTAGCAGCAGGGAGGTCACCCATGAGTGGTTGATGAGAAATTGGCCTTGCACGAAAGCACGTGTGACAACGAGAGATTACTCTACGGATAGCTCGTTTTGCGCCTAAAATCCAATATCGCTGAGATAGCAAATACTGAAGAGTTTGAACTCCGGGGTGAAGAAAGACCTTATGAGTGTGATCTATTATGATATCCACGAGTCTGTGTTTGCTTGGCAAAAGACAAGGATGTCTTTGGGAGAAAGAGAGATAAGAGTTACTTAAGCGACCGCCCACCCTGAGAACTCCTGATTTATCCAAAAATGAAGTTAACTTCTTAAAAGTCCTTTGGAGTGGTCGCTGAGATTTGAGGCGATAAATTTCTGTCGAGAATTCCTCTTCTTGTACATTTTTGATAAGAAGGGTTAACGAATTTTCTAATTCTGAACGAGATAAATAACCAGACTGCTTGGCCTGAGCGTGTTTGAGATTGTGAAGAAATCTTAGAATGTAAGCCAAGATTCGTTGAATTTTAGAGAGTGAAGAGTATTTTTCAATTAGTTCAGAAAGAGTGTTTTTTGAAGGGGTTTGATTCTCTACACTGAGGAGAGTGACATGATGTTTTTCTTCATCAGTCTCTGGAATATCAGAGAGAGTTGGCCAATATTCTGACGACATAGAGAGCCATCGAGGTCCGGAAAACCAGAGAGAGTTTGAGATTAGAGCAGATGGCAATAGTCCACGGGAGGCGGGATCGGCAGGATTATCCTGCGAGCTAATATGTCGCCAAATTGAGGAAGGGACGTTCTCATGAATCTTAGTGACCCGATTACATACGAACGTACCCCATCGGTGAGGTGAGGAATTAATCCAAGCGAGAGTTATAGTCGAGTCTGACCATGCATAAACTTTAGAGATGGTTATATGATCTTCGAAAAATGACAGTACAAAGTTCATCAGTTCGGAGAGAAGTAGAGCTGAACAGAGTTCAAGTCTGGGAATTGATATGGATTTCAGTGGAGCAACCTTAGATTTTGCACAAATAAAGTTGACCTGAATTTTACCAGAGGGTAGAGTAGAGCGCAGATAAATAACCGCTGAGTATCCCCTAGAGCTGGCATCACAAAACCCGTGTAATTCTAGAGCAATGTAACTTTCGGGAATAATGTGACGAGGAATATGAATGTCCTGGATAGCAGAAAGTTCCTGTTTGAATTGAGTCCAAATGTCTAAAATGTCATCAGACGGGGGAGAGTCCCAATCAGTGTTTCTGGCCCAGAGCTGTTGAATTATGAACTTCAAATATAGAGTGAGAGGGGTCAAGAAACCTAATGGATCGAATATTCGAGCGAGGTCCGATAACATTGATCTTTTTGTACAGATTTTCTGGAGAGGCGTGATTTTAAAAATGAAACTGTCTGAGGAGGGAGGCCATTGAAGACCTAATATTTTAACTGTCGAATCAGTTTCTGAGTCTAATGCGAATGGTAAACTGCTAGATGGCAAGTGAGTGAGTAAACCTGGGTGATTACTAGCCCATTTACGTAATTCAAAACATCCTTTATTGAGAAGTGATATGAGCTCTTGTTGAACTTCAAGAGCAGAGTTCAAAGAGTTGCTGCCAGATAATACATCATCGACGTATACATCGGTTTCAAGAATTTTTGAAACGATAGGAAACTCATTTTTAAATTCCTTCGCGAGTTGTAACAAAGTTCTAATGGCAAGAAAAGGAGAGCAATTCATACCATACGTGACCGTATTGAGAACAAAGGTTTGAACTGGATCATCTTTTGAGAAACGCCATAATATCCTTTGATAAGAGCGATCTTTCTCGCGAACTAAAATCTGCCTAAACATCTGTTTAATATCTGCGGTGAATACCACAGCATGGAGACGAAATCTGAGTAGGATTGAGTTCAGATCTTGTTGAAGTTTGGGCCCAGGAAGGAGAGTATCATTGAGTGAATAATTATTCATGTCCTTTGCACTAGCGTCGAAAACTACTCTCAGCTTAGTGGTTGAGCTGTCCGGTTTAAAGACGCAGTGATGGGGAATATAATAAGAGTGCAAGTCTGAAGAAATTTCCTTACATGGAGACATATGACCTGACAACAGATAGTCCATCATAAATTCAGAATACTGAGAGAGAAGGTTTGGTTGGTTATAGAGACGACGTTCGAGTGAGTTAAGTCTTCGTAAAGCTAGGTCACGAGTACCTTGGAATGTTGGAAGATCCTTTCGGAAAGGAAGAGCTATTACAAAACGACCAGATTCCAAATGAGAAACGGTACTGGAATAATGATTTTCAGCGAGATTATCCTCGGGTGTCAATTTTTGAGAGCGAGGAACTTGCTCCAAATCCCAAAATTTAGTTACTAACCTTTCCAAAGAAAGATCAGCGTGAGAGAGAAAAGTGTTAGAGACGATGGTAGTAGGAGGTTTCTCCATTTTACCTGTAACCATCCATCCGAAGATTGTGTCAATGGCTACTAAACCATTCGAAAGGTTAAGGGTAGCACCTTTTAGAATATGACCAAAAGTGTCAGCACCTAATAGCATATCTATAGGGCCAGAGATATTAAATTTAGGATCTGCCAAAGAGAGATTTGAGAAATTCGATAATATGGTATCTTCGAGAGAGACAGAGGGCATATTCGAACAAATCCTAGAGAGAACAATAAAATCCAACTCAAATGTTGGAGAGGTGTCATGACAAGGTCTAATACTAGAGGAGACGATTTGAGAAGAGTGAGCACTAGTCTGACCTATGCCACAGACTGAGATATTAGACGAGCGTCTAGCTAACCCCAGTTTATTTGCACAACGAGAAGAGATATAGTTAGAGTCGCTAGCACTATCAATAAGCGCTCTAACTGGTGTAAATTGTCCGTGTCCATTCAAAACACCAACCATGGCAGTAGACAACAACACGAGAGAATTATCGTGCGATAATAGAGTGTTAGATGTAGAGAGCGAATCATGAGGTGAGTGAGTCAAGGACGTCGAAGATGACGCTTGAGATTGAGTCGAGTGTGTGTTAGGCTGAGAAGTACTTGGAGACGAGTTATTGTTCGGAGCATTTGAGGAAAAATGTAACAATGTGTTATGTTTCTTGGAGCACTTCCTGCACACTCCACCAGAGAGACAATTTTCAACAGAGTGTTTATGTCCTAAGCAGTTTGTACACCACTTATTCGTTTTCGCACAAGAAAATCTTTCTTGAGGAGATTTCATAAGAAAATTGGGGCAATGATAGATCGAATGGTCAGCTTTACAAAGCGGACACGACATTTGAGTGTTAGTGGTGAGAGAAGTAGAGGTAACTGATCTGCTTGTAGAGTATTGCCTGGGTTTTGACTCCGACTTTGATAAATCAGTTGCTTTCAAGTTAAAATTCCTAGATAAGGCAACTTTACTCTGAGCGTCGCACTGTTTATCCAGAAAGTCTAGTAAGATTTCAAAAGAATCTTCCGTATTTGAAGATATGTCATGAGAAAGTTCGAAACGTGTAGCAGTTGATTTATCCAAGCGATCAAATAACATGTTAAATAAAATAAAGTCCCACTGCTTGACTGGAAACTTCATATTTTTTAAAATAGAGACATTTTCACGAAAGGCATCCACAAGAAAGCGAAGAGCCCCAGGACCTTCGGAGCCGCCGAGTTTTTTTTGTATTTTCTATAGCATGCCAATGAGCTGTAGCTATAATAAGAGGATTGTCATACCTCTTGACAAGTGCATTGTATGCAACTAAATAATTAGCGCTATTAAGCGGAGTGGCCCTTGTCAAATTAAAAGGTTCACCTTTAAGGCACTGTAGCAAATAATTGAATTTTTCAATATTTGATAGAGAGTCATTTTCATGAATGAGAGAGCGGAAACTATCTATAAAAGTTTGCCACTGAGAAACATCGCCATTAAATTGCGGTAAACCAATTTTAGGGAGTTTTACATTTTGTTTTACACCTACAGATTTAGAAGAAGTATCTAAAGTATCTTTACTGTCACCAAAAAGTTGTTTGAAAACAGCCTGTACATGAAAATAGTGAGAATTAAATTCTGTTTGTACTTTATATTCCTCCTCTAAATCACCGTCTTCCATGGTAGAAACGATATTCAAAATATTGGTGTGCTGCTTATCAAAGCCTGCTTTAATTTCATTTAAAACAGCGAACCTACATTTAAAATTATCATGTAGAGATTTATCTGTGAGCGCACTATCTGCAATTTGTCTAAGTTCTTTTATGTTAACAATGTGAGTTTGCCTAAACGCATTGGCTTGCTTTAATTTAGACATTGTGAGAGAATAAAGAAATATTTAATCTTAAAAAGAGAAATGTCAACACTTAGTATGTATTCAAAATTAAACTAAGCGCGAGAGTAACTTTATTAAAAAAATAACAAAGTATTATTGAGAGAGAAATCAATTTGAATCGTCAAATAATAAAGACCGTAAAGTTAAGCCTTTATTTTTGAGAGAGCGAGTGTAAAATTTACAAGTATAAATAAACACGGATAAATAAGACAACGCGAGAGCAAAAAACGCTAGCAGTACGCACAGCGTGAGACAAAAAACAATAACACCGTCAGCCAAGCGGTCACCTGACACATGCGGCTAGAGGTAAGGAAGGAATGTACCGAGAATTGGCGGTAAAATATCAATAAAATAATAGATGATAGGCGTCTATTATTAAGTATATTTAATGAGATAATTATAAAAATGCACCAACAGATCAAGGGAAATCCGGGAGAAGGTACCAAAAAATATGTGCGAGAGGGATCTAGTGGACTGTATTCGAATAAGGCACTTACGTTTTCTTCCGTAGGCCGCGATCTCCCAAGGTCTATATGCACGCGGGTGCGTTCCTTCCTCCGATGCACTTATGCCGGCCGGCGTCACTGATGTGCACTGCAGTTGGGATAACCCAAAATAGTCACTGATGCACTGTGCAAGTAGATGCACTAAATTATCTGATGCGTTGTTAACGTAGGAGAGAGCAAAAAGTCGCGTGTCTTGTCTTCGAGAGAGTTGAGTTAAAAAATCCTACTTGACACTGCTGTCCTGTGCCTTTTTGGAGCGGGAGTGAGGGGAAAAAAATGACAGTGTATGAGTAATGTTGGTTGCATACACTTGAGGAGTAAAATTAATTAAAATATTGAATAAAGACGGAACAATACCTGTTTTTTTTATATTTTCTTTATTTCAAAATATATGGCCGATTTCCCCATGAACTACTTTTATAGTTAATATTGCAACATTTGGAATTCAATTTTCGGACACTATTGCTTGTTCAACATATATATAATACATAAGTAAATATGTTTTTATTTACAACAAAAAATATAGGTATGTATTAAACCTAGGTTTTGATAGCTGAAATATTGTATAATTTTTAATAATCAAATTTCTCTAGATACCTCAGCAATACACAATATATACAAATGGTACTTAAATCTTTACAAATGAGTAAATAAAATAACAACAACAACTAGAAAAATTAAAAATTAATTACTTAATAAATGTTCAATACCACCATTGCACCAATAGCACCATTGTTTTAATTTAAGCACAATTTAAGCACCGCTTGTAACGTTTTCTTAGTTCATTAGAAGTTGCTTTTCTAAAAATATTTCCACCTAATTCAACACAGGCAGTAGTAATTTTTTGCTTCAAATCAACACACAAATTGTTTTGTGCACAGCCCATTTGTCTTTATTCGAATTAAATGAATAATAACAATTATAGAATTTCCATTCTAAATTGAAAATAGGTACTTATACGAGGTAGAATAAGGATAAATCAGTTTACTAACACTTTGTATGGAACTAAATACGCTTTCTATACTGATCTGTTACCCGTATATGCCGTATCGTAATCAACGTTGACTTGACGAGGCATGTCAACTTAAGAAGTGGGCGAAATATATTCTCTCTACTCCATTGGTCATTGTCGCTACTTTGGTAGGTGGAAATATGCCACCAGACATTCGACCCAGTCGACCCAGTTGATTACGTTGGCGGTGAACCACTGGTTATAACGACGCTATCTTTGACCGACTGCATACAAAAAACCGTTGTTTTGATGTCTTATATTTTGTGCGCCTACAATAACGCCGAAGTGGGTTTTTAAAAGGTTTAAATTATACAAACTTTTATTTTGTTTCCGTCATAATTCAATTATTAAAAAATCGATATTTTTAATCAATACCTCTTTCATAAACATGGCTTTCTAGAGGCCTTTGTAAACGGATGAAAATAGCGTAGCTTCAGATATAACCAGCGAAAATGTCGAAACGGTCGAGTACGATGACTTATATTGACAAAGTCAGCGTATTATTTTAAACATATATGAATGCCTAAAAGCGACGTAAATTACTTATTATTACCTATCCCTAAAAGTTATTATTCAAGCACGCACATGGAATCATAAAATTGCACCGCTTTATTTTTTGTTCCCCAGGCGTATTTATCATTTTCAATTCAGAATAGATGGACTATACTTTAATAAATAGGTAGTATTTACTTAAAGTTAAGCCAAAAACTGTTCTTCACACATACTTTCACAGTTAAATCCTGAGTTTTGAAAGTTGAAGACGGTTTGTTACTCAGTTCGTATTTGCATTAGAAGATGTCCTCAGTGGTGTGAAATTTAGAAATGGACTATATTGTAGACTGATAATACCTGTATTTTTAAGCGGATGTTTTAGTAGACCAAATAAGATTTTGCGAATCGGACATAATTTTTGAAATAATGAAAATAAAAAAAAATGTATACAAAAAAATGCATCAAAATCAAAAACTTTCACGAATTATAAAGAAGGTTTATTTTTATAAAAAAATCGAGGCATCGCGATGCTTAACATCGTTTTCTATTAACATCGTTAGCAAGCTATATATTTTTTTCTGTCTTAAAAGGCAGAAGCTTCTGGCTTTAGTTTTCTAAACTTTAGTTTAAGAAACTAAATTTGGTTTAGTTTAGTTTATTTGCCTTTAGGAGAATAAATTGATATACTCTCTACAGAAATTATATTCATTTACATAGCTAGCAGTTTAAAAGAAGAACAAATAGTAGTACATAACAATACTACTCAACAATAAATCGACTATAACTTTTTAAATATTCAAAAAATAAAAAAAAACCTTAAATAGAAAAAAGAACACACAATTAATATATCTTTGTAATGGTGACGTAAAAAAGGTATGTTGCTGAAAAAAAATTCTTTGAGGCGTCGCGACGCTTAGCGTCGTTAAGACATATTTTTTCATTTTTGCCTTAATTTAGAGTGAAGGCGAGCGAAAGTGATTTACCATTCACAAAAATTAATTTCTCTCAGCCGTTTTCGATAAAAACTCACTTTATATGATAAATCGATCACCTTGTACAACGTAATACCCGAGATTCCTCGACCTCGACAAAAGGAAACGATTTAGGCGAAATTATGGGCTAAGTTGCTTCGTTTAGCCTCTAGAGGACTTCAAAATTTTAATATTACTTTGACAATTCCAAAACGCGGGTGACAATTTTGGTCATTTTTGGCATACGACTTCAGATCTACAATTGACGTTTTTTAGTGCTATACAGGGCGCTCCTTATTTCCTTTATATAATTCATTTTGCGTTCACCGTAGTAACATGTACACCGTAGTTAACATGGCTAAACCTTTCTAAAATTAAACTTATTTTTTTATGTTCTTGACTTCCTTGCGAATATAATTCGACAGATAGTCTAAGGACGCAATCATTTGAAGTTTATTTTTTCTTAGTTAAACCGCACATCCAGCCAACATTTTGCAAGAGTTCAAGAAAGCTTCGGAGCAAAGTAGACTATTAAATAAAACAACTAGGTATCCATTACACATAACAAAATATGAGTAGAAATTTATACTCAACATTCATTATGGGCTGTTTCTATGTTTTCGAAGGAACCCTGTATAGCACAAAAAAAAAACCATAACATAAATTGTAGCAGGCCATGGGGCCGCATCTTAAAGGCGATGATAGGGTCAGACGAAGCAGTTTTTGATGCCCTTTAGCCCTTTAAAACAAAAAAAAAAAAGAAGTTTAATCATACACCCCGAAAAATAAGGATTATATGGATTTTACATGAATAAAAGTAGACACCCTGTATGTACTAATTTATTTTTAAATGTTATCATACCTATATGTAAAACAGTTTGGCATTTTCATAGCAACCGATCATATTTTATCGATCAATACAATGTTTTGAACTTGAAAGGAAATTAAGATGAACGAGAACTGTTCCTGGATGGGAAAACCCTCTCACGCGTCAACCCTCCATTGTGCTGACCCCCGTCCGATCGATGTATGTAAGTGGTATGGAAACAAATGAATTAAATAACGTAACAGGTAGCACCGAATATTTGTTTCTTATTTTTTTCTTGAAGGTATTAATCCCCCTTGATTCTGTAACTTAACTCTTTAAATCGTAGTAACTTAACGCATACTGTATATAAAAACCTACATAAATAGAAAGTAAAAAAAGATCCAAAGTAAGTTGATCAGAATTGTAAGTTTACTAAGTATCTAGTTGTCATAGACATAAAACTTTAGGCAATCATTTGCGTACCTTCCTTTCTCACCACCTTTGCCTTCCTTCGAGTGAGAAGCTGGTGATAAAAATAGAAACAATAATTTATTATATTGTTATTGCCTTACTTTGATTGTATCGTACAGTAGACCTTAAACTTATAGCAAACATTAAAAACGCAAGTGCGAGACAAGTGAAGCAACATGCATAATTCCAACAGAATTCAATTCTCACATTTATTTTACTTATTAATATTATATAATGACAACTAAACTATGCCGTACGTTGCCACAACTAGTAGTCTTTCTGCATTTCTTTTCGATTTGGCCTGTACACATGGTTGTAGAAGGAAAATAATCGTTCCACATCTACTGAAGTTATAGGTGCAAATTCAAAATAGTTCACATGAACAAAGGACAACACGCCAAGCACATTATTTTCACGAATTTTGCACAGGTTTGTGTCACTAACAGTTGTTTGTTGTCACTAACATCAGTACATACGTACATCATTTTTTATATCTACAGAGGACAATGCATGTGTTATTACTATTCCTATACTTTTAGCTGTTGCTTGCAAAACCCTACTATCACTAGCTATCAATATACGAGGCGAAATATTTGAAACACCTAAAATTCGTATCAGAATATTAACGACCTCATTACCGCAAAAATCTGTTGTTTTGTCCACTGTCAGAATCAGCAATTTATTGCATATATCTTATTTGATATTTCCCGCGTGACACATTGATATGTCCTCTGCAAATATGTTTTACGCAATATATGGTTGCTAGACAATGGAAAATTGGATACATATTTGGCAAAAAAGTGAATATCGTCGACCACGTTCCACGAAAGGCTACATGCGCAAAACATTATGCACAAATCAGACCAAAATTGTCTTTCACACTCGGCGTCTACGAAAAATATATCAAGGATGGAGGAATACTAAAAATATGTGGTCCGTCTTATTTTCAGTCATCTTTTTCAGTCTATTCACAAATGATAACGACTGTGCCATTATTACAAAAATCCACACAAAATCAGATAAGTATGTAAATACACTACAGTAACTCTAAAAGAAATACGTACACGGTGCAAAATAGGAATGTACACACGTTTATTAGTTAATCACTCACGACACATACTATTATTTTGAACTCGGCGTTCTACCGTTCGTCCACTTGCATCGAGCTACGCTATATGGATAAATTCAAAATTTCACTACGCTATATGGATAAATTGCCTTTCCTCGAACCCGCCACGGGAGAGTACCAGTGTGTATTACCAGGCACGGTCAGTGGCGTACGTATGCACGGGCAAGAAATACACGCGATGTAGCATACTTTTCGGACCCTAGTAATGACATAACTTCTACTTCTTTGTTCGGACGGCCTTTCCGAAAAAAAAAAAAACGTTCCTGAAGGTGTCTCCTTACAATTAAATTAACTCAGGCCAACATCCCATCTCGTGTTTTTATTATCCTAAATGTGCCTGCTACATGAGATACCTATTATACACATATATAAATCACGCAAAAGAGGGGAATTTTATTTAATTAGCGCTATCGATACGACCATAATCAATGATGAACGATGCAGATTGATCGCGGTATAAAATACGTAATCATATTCACGGAATATTCCAAAAGCGATGACGTTCTCATAATCAGTATCGGGCTTGTAAGCTTGGTGTTCATTTTTTGATGAACCCACAAGCACCCAAAAAAATATTTTCTGTACCAGAGAACAATCTTAGTCTAATGTTTTCGAGGTCGCTGACTCTAAATCCGGGGAATCCATTTGACCTTTTATTTTTAAGGTTTCTGCTAGATTGCCCTAATCTATGAGATTAGTGGCTTCGTGGACCGCGAATTCACGCTCAGCGTGTCGCAAAACATAAAAGTATAATGTATAATACATATGTCGTATCAAGTCCAGGTTTGTATTTTTTCTATACTACAAAATCGGTCAGATTATCGGTTTTAAGGTTTTTTAAGATTAGGTTCGACGGTATTTGGTTAGAAGTAAATGTTGACCTAGTAGGGTAAACAAGACATATTTGGATTCAGTGAACTCGAAACATGTTATATAATTCTATTCTTTACCAACAAAAAATACGATTTCAGTGAATTCAGATTTTTTTTGGGTTTATTTAAGGTTGATGCAGTGGGACATTGAGGTCACACAGATTCCGATCAGGTCACAGATCGCAAAAAAGAAAATATACAAATATCATGTTTACCTGCATATTGAAGTTAGGTTCCATTTTCAAACCAAATGATTATTTTGGCGGTTATAACGTATTTTTTGTTTGCTGCTTTTGACGTTAGACTTGTTTATTGAGCTAATATTTAAATTGAGTAACCCCGAAAACGTGAATGAATATGTATGTGGACGGGTTCTATTTTCTACGAACAAAAAGGGCAATTTTAGGTGTTTTGAGGTGTTTTTTGACGTTAGACTGACCTCAAATTCGGGTACAGACATTTTTGTGTGTGCCTGTGAAATCTATGCACATTCAGACGGAATTTTTCTAATGGATTAATGACAAGCTCCAAAAAATACACCCGAGTAGGTATCGAAAATTCTGCCCTGCAAAGGCAAAAAGCCATGTCTACATAATCGTATCTATGTAGGTGCGGCTGAACAGCATGCGATGAGATATAAGTGTACTGATTTTTTTAGGTTTTTAAGCACACCTAAAAATATCTGAATTATGGTGTTTTAACTTTGAATTAAAAAAAATCTAGTGTTTATACAAGAAATGTTTACAGTTTTTTTCAAAATGTAGGTATACATTTATGTTTAGTATTCACAATAAATCTCAAAGCTTTAAGTAACTTCTGAATACCTTCAAATATCAACCTGAACATAAACATTTATTTATGATAGCAAAATTTAAAACTGGTTTGATTTTATGAGTAAGAACGTGAAGAAAATAATTTTGTGTACAGATCACGTAAAGGCTATCTACTTTTTAAATAAACTTCCAAGATGTAATAGTTTACAAAATTCGAAAATAACGTGTTTCAATTTTTTTTTTCAAATACGGCACATATAAGCAGGACTGAAATAGTGTAAACCAAAATAAATGACATAAACCTCACTCTAGAGTAGATTCGAGAAAGCCAGAGGCAATTAATTCTGTGACAATATAATAAATAAATGGCCTACAACGGAATCTAAAAATTAAATTAAAATTAAAAAGTTTTGTGTTTTCTCGTTTTTAAACCTTGTTCTCAATAAATATGTTTTGTTTTTTAACTACTTTTGATTTATTTTAAGGTAAGTTGTTGAAGCGACATTATAAAAAAAATCAAACCCTGTACAAAAAGAATGTCTACATTATTTTGCATAGAAATTATTTATTAATGAATATTTTTCTTAACAAAGGAAATTATAAAAAGCAATATAAGATAGTTTTACCTAGAATGTCTACATTATTTTGCATTCAAATTATGTATGAATGAATATTTTAAGGTCGATCGATTTTTGGAAAATGTCACAGTGTGAAAGTATGGTCTTTTGACTATTCAATTCCAAAGTTTAAAGTCTGCTGGCCTGTTTAAAAGGTCAAAACGTATTATGTATCATTGTGGCGCCTTCTGAAATCATTTTAAAAACTATTTAAAGAAGAAGAACTTTAAAGAATTTTTAAAGAAGAACATTTTCCAAATCGGTGGCCAGGATTACAGACAAACTTCTCAACGGATTTTAATAAATTTTTTTGGAATTGTTGGCGATAACATTGGCTGGTGACGTAGGATTTTAATTTCTGATCAAAATTAATATATATTTTTTTAAGTTAAAAGGGTCGAATTTTAGGCCAAAAAACAGCTCTTTTCTTCAAACGGTCGCCATTTTGCGTAGAATCACCGTCAATTAATTTCCAACGTTCAATCACTAGCCGATTCAATGTAGAATAAAGCGCAACTTTGCTTGTTTGTTTCTGATTACCGGTTGCCGAGGAATCGTGGCCATCGCGCATCCCTACTTCGAAAACGTGCTCTCGACGGCAGGCCATAACTCCGCCATTTTTTACTATATATGTTCACGAAAATTCGCGAATAAAATTTAAGAATAAAATATTTAAACGTACTAATTGCTGTTTTAATCTACTGCATACTTTCAGAGAACAAAAATGTCAAACGTTTTTGCGTTTTTATCAAAACTAAAAAAAAAAATGTCGTTTGGACCTTTTTTGTTCGAACAGTTATTGTTCGAGAATTTGGGCTGAGGTCGACCCTTACACTAGCAGAGGTCTACCGAAAATATGGAAGCCGGCCCTGTTTCCGGTGGCGGTTATTCGCGGCCGACACGGCGCTCTTATCGCCGATGAAAGAAGTGTCGAAACGTAGCGACGGAATTATAATTGAAACGGCAACCAAATCGGCGGCAGAACGGAACTAGATCGTGCGATAAAGCGGTTATGATTGACGGGCCTTGAATGACGGACGGATAAATAGAGGCGTATTTACTTTTACCGAGTAAAGAGGATTTTTGTGTAGGTAACATATGGTATTAATCGCAGACTTACATATTTTGACGCGATCTCGTTGGAATACGAATCAAGCGCCCTTTATTGTTTCACAACGAAAACATGTTTCGGGACTCGTGAATGTTACATAAAAAAATCACAACAAAGTGAAATTTTCCATCTAGAGATTACTGCAATAGTGTTGGAGGGTGAGTAGAGTGTTTCTCATTGTCAATTGTTTTCTAAGATATCTCAGTTATTACACGAGATATAAAAATGCCGTTTTCGTGAACCTTTCTTTAGGGAAAATCAAAGAGTTAACTACATTTTTATTCATTTTTGATATTATAACATACCTAATTTTTAAGTTACAGGGTTACAGCGGATTTTTGTAAGAACATCCATTTCTAGACATCTCTGTAGCGGCCACAATTTAAATAATTTTGATATTGCAACGGTATCCAACTATTTTTTTTTATGTAGAACTCAGTGCAGTTACTAGTGTTTTGCTGTGCTTACCGCTTATTGAATTATGGACCAAACTTACTTTTTTCAATTAAAGCCATGGCCAACGGGCCAGCAAAATGTGAACATTTTGCATCTGACCTCTCCTGAGCATCTGACCTCTCAGACACTAAAATTGTTGCCACTTCTATACCTATGAGGCGTCTGTGAACGAGTACTATGTATGTATATACGAGTACTCTGTTCTATGTACATGTATAGAACAATAACTATGACGATATCGTTATAGTCATTCTGTTATATTCTATTATTTTCCTTGATGTTAAAATATCAAGCAAATATCAAATATGAATTGCCCTGTTAAGGCAGAAAGTCGTATCTACTACATACGTTCGTAGTATGTAAATACGGCTTTCTCAGCAGGACAGAGAAGCTGACGGGGTATTGTTAATTAACATGGAGATATCGTGCATGAAAATGAATTTACGGGTAATGAGTAGTTTCCGAGAATTATATGTCTTTCTCGGAGGATGGGGTGGTGGTAACGTAGATTGTGTGCATTAAATAACCTGCGGATCCCCTCACGGAAGGTGCGACAGTCAAAAGTGGTGACTTATAGTTAACAGTACACAGTAAAATTTTAACAAAAGGTAATTTGTGAAACTGTCAAAATTATTTTGGTCCATATTTTGGCAGATGAGGTCAGTAAGCTAATATTTTAGCAATAAAGATGGTGAAAAATCAATTACAGAAAAAGTAATTGGGGGGGGGGGGCTCCTCTTGGTATGTTGATCGGAAGAAGTTCACATCCTAGCCTCAAAGGCATGTATACAGCGTCCTCTATTGCTACTACTGTTTTTAGCGGGTCCCTGTTGGTTAGTAGTTTTCTTCTTAAGAAAGTTTCTTGATTAAGGCACTGATTTTTTTATCCACCTCATTTTGGAGGCAGGCAGAGTATGATTACTGAATAGTTAGTGTGCAAGTGTCTGAATTTAGTTAGGAACCGCCTGGTAATCCCAACCCAGCCAGCCGTTGCTTTATTCAGTAGTGTAGATAATGGGTTCAGTGCCAGATAGAACCAAACTGGTGAAAATAAATCCCCTGGAAGATTCCCTTCTTGATCTCAACTTGACCTGGGTTCCGTCCAGAGACCCAAATGTTTGTTTTCCTTGGCTGCATGAGATGTTGGAGAAGAGCTCTTATCCGAGGGCAGACTTTGTAAATTTTTATAGTAAAAATTATTAGAATTTAAGCAGCATTCAAAAGGTGGATGTAAGAATATGTTCGCTGCTGACTGTACTCGTATATGATAAACATTATCCCATTGATCCTCCAAAGTGATTTACCTTAAAGTTTTTTTTTTTTGGTTGGTTGGATTAGGTCCAGGAATAAAAAACTATTCGATTTTTGCCAACGTTTCGGAGCTTTATTTCTCCTTCATCAGGGCTCAATCAATGTTGTTATTGTTGTCATATAAGGTGGTAAATTACAAACATTGGCGGTACTGTCTATATACATATATAGTAAATGTATAAAGATAAAAACAAAACACTATTATCAGGACAACACACTTTAAAAATTACTATAGTAATGAGTTGTAAATTACAATAGTAATTTAAAGTATGTTGTTGATAATAGTGTTTTGTTTTTATTTTATACATTTACTATATATATATATATATATATATATATATATATATATATATATATATATATATATATATATATATATATATATATATATATATATATATATATATATATATATATATATATATATATATATATCTATATATATATATAGACAGTACCGCCAATGTTTATAATTTACCACCTTACATGACAACAATAACAACATTGATTGACCCCTGATGAAGGAGAAATAAAGTTCCGAAACGTTGGCAAAAATCGAATAGTTGTTATTTATTCCTGGACCTAATCCAACCAATCAAAAAAAAACTAACAGAGAAGAAGGTCGCTAAATTCCCCACAGATATTTACCTTAAATTTGAAATCAATCAGTCAAATGGTGGATTGAGTCGTTATCAATATTTTGTTTTTTTTTTTGTTATTTCACTTTATTATTATGAAAACTACATATTTTATTTGAATTTATTGAAATAAATACATAATTATTCTGACTTAAGTAGGTAGGTAAATAGTTTTTTGGATTTTGTGAAAAACAAACTTTTTTAGCCGTGTCACTTGGGTAACAGGGTGCAATATTTTCTCTACTATCTACAAAAAAAATATTTTTAGTGAATATTTGGAAGGGTTTCTGATCGATTCCGATTTGTCATATAAATAATGGTGTCTAAATATAAATAAATATAGGTTCAATACAGTGAATAAACCTAATATTGATTTTTGGACTATGATTATTTCTCCGTTTATTTAGGTAAACGCTCAGTTTTATGGTCAATCAATTCATCAATCTCACTGTGGCAATAAACGGATTAAAACTGAAAAAAATATTTTCCAGAATAGAAAATGAATAGAAAACATATATCCGACTGAAATTCACCTGTCTCTATTTAAGACTAGGGAACGAACTCGTAATACTAGTATACCTCTTGGCAAGTACAAGTTGCTGTCGTAATCAAACTCGGTGCCAAAAAACTTTTGCTTTCCCAGTCATTGCCAAAAAGCTCCCTTCACCTCATAAGGACTATTTGTCGAGGGGTACGACGTACTTTAGTATTTACGTCTATTTATAGCCTGCCTGTTGCTGAGGCTTTCTTGATTGTAGCAGTCAATGGTGGATATACTTGCATGCTTTCTTGAAAATTTAAAGGAGAAGGCGTGGAAAATCGTATTAAAATTTAAAAGGGGCCATTTTCGCGATTTTGTAGATGTTTTGAAGCTAAGACCAGATCGTGACATGGTGTGGTTAAACGAATAGCGGATTATGATATGCTGGTCTATCAATTTGTTCCCCCATATGCTTGTGTCCACTGCCACAGTTTAACAAAAAAAAATCCGACTTTTCCCAACCTAGCTGGTACTTGCAGACCAACAAACAAATCATTAAATTAATTATACATGTTATCAAAGGTAGACAGTAGCAGTCGCACTCGACATCTCTAAATTAAACCTTAGTCATTCTGAAGAAAAATTCTGAATTCCTATTCCACCACTTGATATCTCAACTATTGTGGAAAAACATACTCTCCGTGCGTGATGAAGTGATTCCCAATACTTTCGCTGATTTGTAGTGCGTAGTTGTGATGACTAAATCTGAGCGTTCGATGGATTTTTATGTACGAGGTAAACTCACATAAAACTGAAATTGTGTTATTGCGACCATAGAAACAAAAACAAATTAACCAAAATTTAATAGAAGCATTGTACTTTACGTGCTTGATTTCTTTTGATTGGTTAACTTGTTTCGGTTTACATCATTGGTTCCGAACCTGGAGGTAATTACCCCCAAAGGGGTAAAATGAACTTTTGTTGGGGGTAATCAAGGGGTGATAATTATGCTGAGGTTTTTTTTTGTATGACCTAGCGAAGGCTAATATTAATAAGAAGGCGCAGCACCGCTGGTTATCTAGTTAGTTATTCGTTTTTGAAAGGGTAACGATGCAAATTTCGACATTGTATGCCTACCAGAGAGCATACAATGACGTTATTATCATAGTATCACCCTCTAGTGAATTATAATGAGGCGAGACATATTTTCCAGGCTGGACTGCCCAAAGCCGTTAAGCCCATATGAAAAAATTCTCATTCATCGTCTTTCGCCATCAAAAGCCACAGGTTCGCATTTAGATCTAATTTCATCTCATCAACACAAGACCGACAGGTTCGTTTTTCGTCAGTCGACGTCAAATATGTCACACTGATGAGATCTAATAAGATCGAAATTCGAATCTGTGGCTTCTGATAGCGAATGGCGATGAACGAGGAACCTTTCTTTCCTCATATGAGCTTAACGATTTTATCGTTGAAGAATGGTTTGAGGAGGACATAGTTGCCGACGTTGTCTGACCTCCGGAAAATAGAACCAAAATGACGGATGTAGCAATTAAAGAGAGCCGTGGAAACGCTTATCCGGTGCGTTTTTGTAGCCAGAATGCCCGAGGCCATTACGAAACGCGGTAAACAAACGAATTTAGTTGGCCGAGATGGCCATAATTCCGAGGCATTTGGTGTTGTGCAATTTACCGGAGTGAGATGTCCGGTCGCGGAGTGTACTTAACCAAAAATCGATGCGCCGTTTGTTTCTTTCATGGCCGACAGCGGCTCCGGAGCCGATCTGAAAACGTTTTGGGCTGCGAACAAAAAAACGACCGCCATAAATTGGGGCCAACTCTGCTAGCCTAGCTTGGCGATAATTTATATCTCAAGGTGCACCGAGAAAGCAGAAATCTTGTATACTTTGTACAAAATAAAAACCGACCCACGTCACCGATGACGCTATTATATGGGTGCAATGATACCAACGCACAATTATATTAAAATAAAAGCTGTAATGGAATGTTTTAATGAATTTTAAATTTCCCGCCTGTTATTCGTTGTTATGCAGTTGGCAGCAGATGCGAGGTTGCCGCGATATAATTCTTGACATTTGTTGACAGACATTGAAATTATCTGAATTTTACATTATTTTTAATTGTGGTTTGTGTATTTTTTGAGCTTTAAACTGTCGTGCATTGAAAAAACTATTCTTTCCAGAACAATTAAAGTGTTATATTTGTCAGACTTTCGTTTGCGAAATACGTTCATAATTGACCACTATAATACACTGTATTAATTTAGCCGAGATTTTGAGAAATTGTAGATCTAAAGAAAACGAGCCAAAACTTCGTCAAAGCCGTCGTAGGGTTTGACCTAAGTACAAAACGAATTTTTAGGTTAAATTTGGGAAGATATACCTCAAAAACTAAAAACTGTTACTGGGATTTTCTTCCGTAGATCATATTTATTTGTCACTCTAAGCCTGCACTTTTATAACATTTATATTTATTAATTTCTAGTTGATTTTTCAACTTAGATTTAACTTAAAATCTTAAAAGTAGACTGTAGTTACCATTCTCACATAGAGACAATAAATTTATGAAAAATTACAAACATTAGTGTCAAATAAAAAATCATGTAATGTTAACTAAAATTCACATTTTAGAAAACTGTCAAGAGAAAATTTGGTTCAGTGTGTTAAGAGACGAGGCGATAGATGAGGTCAAAATATATTGGGCAAACTGGAGGTCAAACTTTAACTAGACTTAAAGAACACATGATCCATATAGATGTTGTTGCAGTTTCACGAAATACTTTTGCATTAATATCATATAAGGTGGTAAATGTAAAAACGGGGGCAAATGTAATACCAAAAATAGCATTCCAATTTGATCAAAACTATCTTTGGCGACAGAATGTTGTAACTACATTAACCTCTGTTATGGTATTACTGCAACTCAGTTTGATTACAGCCGTTAGGAGAGCAATACGAGGCAGTTTTACCAATTGCCTCATTTTTACTTTAATATCAAATGGCAAAGGTATTTGCTGTCTTAACATTTGCTTTTAAGGCAAATATTCTACATTATTAGTTACTGTTACTTGTTGATCACATTTTCGTCTTTTCATTCAAATTTATCCAATACTTACTGATTTTTTTGGTAATAACTTAGGTTATATTTGCCCTGTGAAAATTTTGATTTGGGGCAAATGTACAACACATTAATTATAACTGCCCCGTTATTTTCAAAGTGCTGAGATATTATCGTAAAAAGCTGAACGAAAACACCAATTATACTAAAGACGACTTGAAGAAGCCTCTTCAAGAAGTTAAGAGTTGTCGAATGACCATTTATAAAGCGTCAAAAATATTTTCATATCCCATATACAACAATTTACACTATTTTGAAAGGGGCTCGAGAAACCAAGAAAATTTCTAAGGGGCGCTTTACTGTCTTATTGCAGCAGCCTTTTATAATAGCAAATGATTTTGGGAGTTCTTTTATAAGATATGTTGCAAAAATTTGATAATCTTTAGTAATTATAATACAAAAGTTTATACACGGTGGAGACTTTAACTGGAATATATTCGCTAGCGGGGTGGTGAATGATTTTTCAAAAAATTCCCGAGACACGACAACTTTTAAATGTATTTACCTACATTTTGCAAGTAATGTGAAAAATATAGCCCTTCAGGGGTGGCTGAAACCACCCTCGACATGATTTTTTCAAAAATGGAACCCTATGGCTTGTGACCCCTCATTGTAAAGCTGGTGGAAAGAGGAATCCAACGCACTGATCAAATTTTAATTTTTAGTATGTTTGTAGGGTTGCATACAATTAAAACGTAATTTTATAGTTTCATTTATTTTTAACGCCACAATTTCGTACTCAAAATGTGTGTTGTTTAGTTTTGGAATGTAAACCTTACTTTTCATATGTCCCCACAAAAAATTCCAAACAATTTTTTGCCACAACTGATATTTGTTATTTTTTTGATAGTGTTTTTACACGGCCGCAAAAGAGTAATTTAGTTTGTATGCTGTATTCAGAGTTTGAAACGAAGTGTTATTTCAAATTGGTGAAAATGTCTTATTTAACTGAATCACTAAAAATCGAAATTTTGATGATGATTGGATATGGTGATAGGGCGCGAACTCAATGCGAAGTTGTTCGCTTGTTTCGAGAAAACGCATCCTGACTTGCCACCACTAAATCAAGGTACCATTAGTAAAATTGAGGCACAATATCGAGAGATGGGTCATGTCAGGAAAGTACCGAGTAAGAGGCAGGCTGTTGTTGATGACGACACGAAGTTGAATTTGTTGCTTGCTCTATAAGAAAATCCAATCACTCTAGCCCGTCAGCTGTCCAGTCATAGTAATCTTAATCACAAAACAGTTTTAAAAAGCTTGAATATGAGAAAAACGCCCATATAAAAAGCAAGCTGTTCAAGAGCTACTTGAAGATGATCCATATCGACGAGTGGAATTTTGCGATTTATTGATGACTTGTATTGATCAAAACCAGTTATCTTTAGAGTGGATAGTTTTCTCTGACGAGGCTACTTGTACATTAAATAAGCACGTAAATCGCCAAAATTGTCGTTACTGGGCTGAAGAGAACCCCCATTGGATGAGGGAACTTCATACTCAGCGCCCACAGAAAACTAATGTGTGGGCCGGAATAATACAAGATAGAATTGTAGGACCATTTTTCTTTGATGACACTCTTAATGGAGCAAGATACTTGCGTTTACTCCAGCACGAACTAATGCCAGTGCTATGTCATTTATTTCCAAACCTCTTAAACCCTAAACTTGACCGACGAGAGGTTATGGTTTCAGCAAGATGGGGCCCCACCACACTATGCTGCCATTGTTCGTCATTATCTGGACAGAATTTTTCCCGGTAGGTGGATTGGGAGGCGAGGTAATATTGAGTGGCCAGCAAGATCTCCAGATCTTACACCACTGGATTTCTTTTTGTGGGGATATCTTAAAAGTAGGGTTTACATTCAGAAACCCAACAACATACCAGATCTGCAGGAAAGGATAAGAGAGGAAATCGGAAAAATAACACCGCAAATGTTGCATATAATGTAAGGGACGAAACCTACCACAGACTGGGATACAGCCAACATGTGAATGGTGCACATTTTGAACAATTGTTACGTTGAAAATAAATTTAATTTTTAAATTGTTTTAATTGTATGCAACCCTACAAACATACTAAAAATTAAAATTTGATCAGTGCGTTGGATTCCTCTTTCCGCCAGCTTTACAATGAGGGGTCACAAGCCATAGGGTTGCATTTGAAAAAATCATGTCGAGGGTGGTTTCAGCCACCCCTGAAGGGCTATATTTTTCATATTACTTGCAAAATGTAGGTAAATACATTTAAAAGTTGACGTGTCTCGGGAATTTTTTTGAAAAATCATTCACCACCCCGCTAGCGAATATATTCCAGTTAAAGTCTCCACCGTGTATGTCTTGTTTTCTAATAATAAAATTAAAACGACGAAATAAAGTGAAGAAAATAATGCTCTTTTTGCAGTTGCCCCATACAAACACATAATGTTTAACGTATGTCCGATGACAGTCGATTATTACATTTGCCCCCCACTTTACGCGGAAAATGTAACGTATTGCGCCCTTTAAAAAAATATGTATTTTTCTTTAAAAATATTTCAATCAAACATTTTTTTCAGTAATACAAAATAAATGGTCCGAACGTTTTATATGACTTTTTTTAGTTTTTTTGTCTTCTACATTAAAATTTCGCAGATGTCTAAATCTATACTATGCAAATTATATATTGCAATTACCCCAGTTCACCTTACATCACCTTTTCATTATTTACATGTTTATAAGATGAACAGGTTAGATCCTAGACAGTTTCCGTAGCAATAACCGTTGCCCCAGAGGGATTCTGGGAGGGTTTTTTTATTACCTCCTGGAGCTCCTCGTAAACACGCCGCTGCCCCCGGTCAAAGTTTATTGGCCATTAGAGGAAAATCGATGGTATCTACATGTTTGCGTCAAAAACAAGGTATCGGGGGAGTTTCCTTCTTGCCTCCCACTGCCGTCGCCGGTGCCCTTTAGCAGCGAGACGAAATATTTCCAAAGTTTTCCACGACTGCGCTCGCTACGTGTACATTTATATCAGTCAGGTATATTCACGAAATTTCATTTAATCCCTTCAGAGTGACGGCGCGTGTAAAAGTCTGTTCGTTAAAAAAGTTATGACGTCAACCAGAAAGGATTATTATAAATATATATAATACCTATACATAATGTATAGTAGGATGGCCCACAAAAATGGAATATTTTTTTTATTCGTGTCTCGTGTGAAAATATATTAATTTATCATGTTATAAACGCCCCCTTAAAAAATCAGCTCAAAAAAATTTTTTTAGAGGTCGCTCAAGATTTTAAAAAATTCCCAAAATCGTCAAAAATTGAATTTTTTATTTTTGATTTTTTCCTCGTCGTGTTATTATTTTGTAGGTTGACAAAAATGTCGATTTTGAAAATTTGAAATCGAAATTTTAATTTGTAAAGGTCACATAATTTTTCTACTTTTCAAAGTAGTGTACCTAAAATGTTTTCGAACAATCTCTATATATAAATATTAACTAACTAATTTTTTTTATTGAATTTGACGTACAAAAGAATAGAAATAAAACACGAGACACTTTTATAAACACTTAAAAAATTATAAATAGTTGGTAATTATTACAAATTCAATAAAAAAAATAATTAGTTCGTTAGTATTTATATTTAGAGATTGCTCGAAAACATTTTATGTACCTATAGGCTGGGGCCGTTACCTTTTTGAGATGAAAAAATTAATAGCAGACAACGGCTGGCTGGAATATATAGTTAAGGTCATAAAAAATGAAAAAAAAAAACAAACTTTGGAACTTGAGATGAAGGGAAGTAGTGAAATGGGGTGCTATTTAAGGGATGGAAACCGTTTTTCGTGATTTGTGGCGAAACGTGACCTCCTAGAGAAAAGTGTTTCATACAAAAGTTGTAGATAATAAAAAAATATAAAACACGTATTCTATATATTTTTCAACATAACCTCAAAGTTTGTGAGAAAATGACGAAAAACCGATTTTTCTGTTTTTATTTTTTTTTTTTCGCGTCAAAATTATTTAATTTAAATGAAACCATAATTATTCAATTATGGGAAACAAATATTTTTCGAGATTTTACCATTTTTCCGAAAAAAAACACCCCTTCGGCGAACAACTTTATTGATTTTTTTTTTGGATTTTGATATTCTACTAGTGCTAATTTTTTTCGTCGAGATGTCTACTTTCAAATGGTACGTCGATGTTAATGAATTATTGTCATTTAGCAGCTTAAAATTAAGAAAAACCGAAAAAAAAAATTTCGAATCTCGAATTTCTCGATTTTTTCCATTATTTTCAATTTTTTAGCATATTTATGTTAATAATTCATATTTTAATGAAAAAACTTACTTTGGTATAAAATAAATAAAGTTGAATGAATTTCATCATGGCAAGGTAGGGAAAACTTCATGAAACTTAACATTTACATGGAAATCAATAGTGCTTTATTAATTTTCATAAGCTACAGTTAAGTTTCGAAAACTTTATATGCATATTAAATTATTCTAAATATATATGATAAAATACAACATACAATTTATTTATATTGGCTATGAATTCTTTAATTTATTTACAAATATTTCCTTTATTAATATTGGTTGTGTATAGCTTATAAAAAGAAAGATCAATAAAATAATTGTTAAAATCTAATCACTTTTAGGCCTTTTTTGTTGTGGTTCGTTTTCTTCATCGAGCAAACTCTCAAATTCTATATTATCTTCAAAATCATTGGCATTTTCAGGCTCTTCAATTTCGATATCATTATTCTTTGCTGGCTCTTCATCAATATCTTCAGAATCACTTAAATCTACGAACACTTCTCTGTCTCTATTTAAACAGTTCTCAGTGCATGTATTGCATAGATTGGTACATTTTAAGCCGTGTTTTCGGCAACCACACGTTTGATTATTGCATCCACTTTCACAAGTACAGCTAACGCTTTTTAACAACTATCCGGGAATCAAGTCGGAACTGTCAGAGATGTATTTCGGCACGAGTCTTCCTACATTTTCGTTCCAGCCCCAATCCTTGATTTTTTTTGTCCTGATCGTTGTCAAAATTACCCAACCAAGTTTGCAATTGGTAATAGACTCTGTAGGAGTGTTGTGCAGCTGCTTCTTCAGTTGGAGGGAGTTTTTCCAATTTAAAAGTGGATTTGTTTGTAGCTTGCTGATACAGCTCAAATCGT
Organism: Aromia moschata; assembly: GCA_029963805.1. Classification (NCBI taxonomy): domain Eukaryota; kingdom Metazoa; phylum Arthropoda; class Insecta; order Coleoptera; family Cerambycidae; genus Aromia; species Aromia moschata. The sequence continues at coordinate 714,292 of JAPWTK010000083.1, forward strand.
AATTGATTTAATGAGTTATAAATTTTCTTACTTTTATAAATACTAGCTGTAAGTTGAGATCCATTTTTTGCTATGGTTATGTGGTCTGCATCTTTTTTTGTTTGAATTACGAATTCAAACAAAACAGTATTTTTTTGTTTGTATTCAGTTTTAGCGTGGTTTCCAATAACTAAATTCATTCAAATTTATTTATTTTATACCAAAGTAAGTTTTTCATTAAAATATTATGAATGATTAACATAAATATGCTAAAAAAATTTAAAATAATGGAAAAAATCGAGAAATTCGAGATTCGAAAAATTTTTTTTTCGGTTTTTCTTAATTTTAAGCTGCTAAATGACAATAAATCATTAACATCGACGTACCATTTGAAAGTAGACATCTCGACGAAAAAAATGAGCACTAGTAGAACATCAAAATCCAAAAAAAATCTATAAATCAAGTTGTTCGCCGAAGATAGGGGTGTTTTTTTCGGAAAAATGGTAAAATCTCGAAAACTTCTTACTTACGTACTTTCATAAAGTTTCATTTAAATTAAATAATTTTGACGAGAAAAAAAATAAAAACAGAAAAAAAAATATATAGAATAAAAGTTTTAGATTTTTGTATTATCTACAACTTTTGTATGAAACACTTTTCTCTAGGAGGTCACGTTTCGCCAGAAATCACGAAAAAACCGGTTTTCATCCCTTAAATAGCACCCCATTTCACTACTTCCCTTCATCTCAAGTTCCAAAGTTTTTTTTTTCATTTTTTTATGACCTCAACTATATATTCCAGTCGGCCGTTGCCTGCTATTAATTTTTTTTTCAGCATTAAAAATCCGTAATGGCCCTAGCCTACTACAGTACTTTGAAAAGTAAAAAAATTATAAGTGACCTTTAGAAATTAAAATATTGATTTCAAATTTTCAGAATCGACATTTTTTCAACCTACAGAATAATAACATGACGAGGAAAAAAAATAAAAAATAGAAAATATCAATTGACAAAGGATTTTTGGAGATGTTGGACAAATAACATTAATTATTGTGAAACAAAGCCATCCCCATTTAAAGTGAATCGAGCCTAGGCAATTATTCGTTTACTGTGGTCATACAAACAAAAGAAATAAATTTGACAACATTATCAAGATATTAAAACACATGTACCTGCAGGTAGAAAAGCATATCAAACTTTCGAATGACACAGACCATTATATAAAAAACACTAGTTGAGCCTTGAGAAAGTCTGAGTAAATTTGACGAAACGTCGGCAGAAAATTCGTTCGTTATTTGTCCAACATCCCCAAAAATCCTTTGTCAAGTCAAAACATCTATCACTACAAATATCACAAATGTGTAAACGATCGATTAAGGCACTTGACTCAATTTTGTTTAAAACTAGATGCGTATCAAGCAAACCTTGTATGCTGTCCGTTGCATTTATTTCTATTTGCTCCGATTACACCCAACATTCATAGAATATAGGGCTTACCATTAATGGCACCCAGACCAGCAGAAGGCTTTAGAAAACAGACCGGGAGTTTACACTCTTATCAATTCGCTATTTCAAATATTTTTTTTGTAATTTTGTTAGTATTATATACAGGGTGATGCAAAAAGAACTGGCGGTTTCTAAACAAGTGTTACAATTTTAATTTTGACAGTGTTTTTTTTTAGTTTGTTGAAAGTGGCATTAAAAGAAAAAGTGATAATAGATTTTTTTATCGAAATAACAAAAAAATCTTACTAATGGGCCATTCCGCGGTGACGGGTGACATTTGTACGCATTCTAACCGTTATAATTCCTAAATTAGAACAAAATTGTCTGCGTTTTGAGTATAATTCAATTAATTTCAATGATATTTTAATTAATACAAAGACGTATTAGGAATTACTCAGGCGTTTAGATGCAATAATAGGTTTAAGCCCTGTGACGGGTGTTACATGTACTTTTGAAAAATATGCTACCTTGTTGGCTAAGCATCAAAGTTCAGCTAAATTAGAAGTTTTTGTAACAAAATGAATAGCTAAGTAGAGAGATAAATGATCTTCATTTCTGATAATTGTAAGAGATTTGTGGATATATTGTTTTTTACATTTTTTTTCCAAGCAAAACTTGTGACGGGTATTACAAGATTTGTGACGGGTGCAAATTAAATAAAAGCTTATGTACACTTTGAGGCTTTATTTATTAATATAGACTATTAAAACTAGTATTATAAGATTTTAGATATTTTCTGTTCTATAATTTTTATTGTTTTTTTCGGGTTTCCTTTTGCTTCTTCTGTTCTTTTCTATGTTTTGGGTTTCCCATATGTTTATCGACGAAAATATTGATGAATTTCTTTTGAATTATGAAAATTGAGAATATAATACCTGTTAATTTTCTATTTTAACATATATTCGCAAATTATTTTTTTTTGCTCGTATCGTATCGATTACCGCGGAATGGCCCTAATGGAAAATTATGTTTGATATGTTATGCCCTTGTTGGGCTGAGTTTTGCTGATTTGGTAGAACTGTTCCGTATTTAGTGAAACTATCGCAATTTTTTGACAGGGACAAAAATAATTGCAAGGTTAAATAAAGAAAAAAAATGTTGCTCTGGACATATGTCCCTATAACTCCCTGATGGTGGCTTCCTTTTTAAGATTAAAGTAATCATAAGTAAAACAACACTAAACAAACTGCAAATTAACTTGACAGATATGTGACAGTCACTATGAAGGCTGTTCATTTGTTTTTCACAGCCTACGTAATTTTTTTTTTTTTTGAATTTTTTTTGAAGTCGATGCACAGTTTTTGGGAAAACCACGGTGCGTGATACGAAAACAACACAAGTCATTTTTTCAAGAAAATGTGTCAAATCAAAGTTAAATTTTACGCCATAAATAGATTGACTACAGTACTTCCACCCCCACCCCCCACCAAATTAAGTTACACGGTTTTTGATATCACTAGTACCACTCACAAGATGCATATTTTAGTAATATTTTCTCTACGGGTTACTGAGATAATTGAAAAAGAAACCCTTTTAAGCGTCACCTCCGGATACCCGGTACATTCGAGCGGAAGGTTAAAACTACCTGCGCGCACAACAGGTCGAGCAACTGGAAATAAAATGAGAATCTGATATTCTAGTAATCATTATTACGGTTACCGTAAAATAATCCGTATTCGAATCCTCCACCCGAGCTACAAAACACCGAAACAAGTCCTCCACAGCGGATTAAGCCAATCCTTTAGAGTGTATGCCTTTTAGCGGATCTCCTCGGGAGACCCCGTTTCAAAACAAAAATATCCCCTATGATAATCCCCGCGAGACAGAAAACTTTAGGATATTTCCGCGCCGCTTCTATGTCTCTTGTTGACTCGAACATTGTTTCAGGAGCAGTTAATTTTTTATTGGAGCCGAACTAGGAGCTGGAGGAACCGCAGACGTATAAAAAGTGGATGTGTTATTCGTTGTGGAATGTCTCCATTTGCATAGAAGTGCTGAGGAATACTTTCCGCATTAGGGGATTGTTTACCGCTTTTATTCGGTGTAGACGTATGACGGGGGACAGGAATGGAAGTAAAAGTAAAATCTTATTTTTCAACGGCCATGTATTTCCCTTGCAATGCAGATAACGTCTCATTCGTGCGGGTACGATGTACACATTTGATGATTTTCAAGATGAGAACTGCAAATTATCCTTGTATTAAGATCGGACGATAGAGAGAAAGTCATGGCAACACTGAAATGAGGAGAGCTTTCGTATATTCTGATGTTCTAGTAGACTAATAGGAAAGCGAAACTTCTTGAATGAGACCAAAACATACAACAACAGAGTCCATAGAAATAAATAAGTTCCATTTTTCTCTAAATCTGACTTTTTACCCACAGTTGCATCCATGTACTGTTTTGTCTTGACCATTCCATTTTATTCGTAAACTGCTAAAGGACATTGTAATTCGCAAAAAGTATTTTGTTTCTACTATCTGAGACTAGAATTGGACATGAAAGAAAAATGCACAAAGCCAGGCGTTGCCACATTTTGAAAATCATTTTTTTTAGAAGCATGCTAGTTTTATGGGATCATTGACATTGGAAAGCACTTCTTTCGATAATAATTTATATTTCAAAAATCGTTTTTTAATATTATCATTTGTTAAAAATGGTGTGATTTATAGTACATTTAGAATTTCCATTCTAAATTGAAAATAGGTACTTATACGAGGAAGGAGAAGGATATATCAGTTTACTAACACTTTGTATGGAACTAAATACGCTTTCTATACTGATCTGTTACCCTTATATGCCGTATCTTAATCAACGTTGACTTGCCGAGGCATGTCAACTTAAGAAGTGGACGGAATCTATTCTCTCTGCTTCATTGGTCATTGTCGCTACTTTGGTAGGGGGAAATATGCCACCAGACATTCGACCCAGTCGACCCAGTTGATTACGTTGGCGGTGAACCACTGGTTATAACGATGCTATCTTTGACCGACTGCATACAAAAAACCGTTGTTTTGATGTCTTATATTTTGTGCGCCTACAATAACGGCGAAGTGGGTTTTTTAAAAGGATTAAATTATACAAACTTTTATTTTATTTCCGTCATAATTCAATCATTAAAAAAATCGATATTTTTAATCAACACCTCTTTCATAAATATGGCTTTCTGGAACGAATGAAATTAGCGTAGCTTCAGATATAACCAGCGAAAAGATCGAAACGGCCGAGTACGATGAATTTAAAAATAAAGACTTACATTGTCAAAGTCAGCGTATTATTTTAAACATATATGAATGTCTAAAAGCGACGTTAATTACTTATTATTACCTATCCCTAAAAGTTATTATTGGAGCACGCCCATGGAATCACAAAGTTGCACCGCTTTTTTTGTTCACCAGGCGTATTTATCATTTTCAATTCAAAATAGATGGACTATACTTGTGTTGCAAATGTTTAATAGTTGCCCATATGTATGTTTCAATGAAGTGGTGAAAGATCATAAACCATATAAAATAGTATATGTTTACTGATTGTTACCCAAAATTAAGAAGCAATATGTGGGTAATTCTGCATAGTGACTGTTAACGGAAAATTTATTTAATAAATCAATAAGCAGGTGTAAACTGTAAATTAAGTCGACATAATATGCAGGATTATCTACATTTTGTTTCTACCTGAATTTAAGTAACACTCAGTGAAAATATAATATTTTCTCGGTTGATGATCTTCGTTGAAAAATTTGAAAAAACACAAGGATGTACGGCACGTATTGAGTCATAACTTTTTAAGAAATGATAGCAATAAAAAATTGCATCTGGAAAATAAACTCCAAATTGGAAGGCCTTTCCAATAATGCCGTAAAACTGATACGGTTTTTTGGAAAAAACCGTTTTTTTTTGTCTGGCGTGATGCAGTGTTCTTTCTATTATACATACCAAATACTAGTCTCAGATGGTAAGAATATAATAATAATTTCTTCAGATTACAATTAACATTTGCTGTTTACGAATGAAATAGAGTTGTCAGGATAAAAACAGTCAGCGTCAACATTAATATGCTCCCAACTCCATAATTTATTTAAAATACTTGTATCTCAAGTTTTTTCAAAGCCATTCATTCATATATGCAACGTGAGTTCTATTATAGACAAAGATATAATCCATTTGAGCTGGGCCTTTTTTTTGTTTAGTACACATAGGAATGTATATATCTTGCGCTTGTATGCCCACGCCACTGTCCGTGCGTAGAATGTTATCCCGAACGAAGTCTCCGCGGAAACCCGGGACGCCGCAATACACTTTCTCCTGAAGACGGAGAGCTATGCCGATAGCGACCTGCCGGCGATGTAAACGAGTCGACTGCTGCATTGAAAACATTTTTTTGTCGCAAGTTAGTCACTCGTGAATTCGTGTACTATATTTACATATTACTTGATTTTGTGTGGATTTCTGCAATAATGGTACAGTCGTTGCCATTTGTGAATAGACTTAAATAGATGATTGAAAATTACAAGGATTTTACAATAGACGGATCACATATTTTATGTATTCCTTGCAATCGTTGATATATATTTCGTGATCGCCGAGAGTGTAAAAGACATTTAGATTCGAATATCCACCAAAAAATATACCTGGCACTGTTACAAAAAATGAATTTTGGTTTAATTTGTGCATAATGTTTTGCGCATGTAGCCTTTCGTGGAACGTGGTCGACAATATTCATTTTATACGTTTTTAACTAGAAGAAATGCAGAAAAAACTACTGGTTGTGTAAATGCTTAAGGACGTTCAAGCAATGAGGATAGTCGATGTTGCTGAATGAGAAAATCAATAGGCATGTACATACATTATTAACACATTTTTACTACTGTCTTTTTGACCTGTCATACATATGTCCTCGTATGTCAATAACATAACGGATTCCTAGTCCGGCCCTGCATTACAGCAGGGAACCCTTTCAATCACACTTACTGTTAGACTCATAACCATAACTCATAACTGATGTTTAGGGAGCACACCTCAGTCTTCTACTTATAAGTTTGATTTGAAATGAGACATTTCACATACAATACAACGATTAAACAAGTGAGAAAACAAAAACTATGATATGAAATAGAGTAAAATACCTGCTGTATGCTGTTTTTTTGCTTACTCTCCTGTTATTGTACAGTTTTATATACTGGTAGGTAGGTATATTTTTATATTCATTTGAAGATATCTAAAATTACGAATAGATGTGTCCTTTTAACCCACTGGTCGTTTAAATGTTTTGAAGATAATTCATTACGGGAGATTGCCCTTTAAATGTTAACAATTAAATATACAGGGTGTCCTAAAGAGTCTTGAGTATCACTAGCTTAACTAAAATCCAGAGTAACAAAGCCAAGCCGGTGGTACAAATACACGAATATATAAACAGTGCCCAACCCAAACGGAATAGTGAAACGTACTGACCAAGGAATGTGATCGGTCGCGTCAAATGGTCCCACAAGCTCTATCTCGTTCTAATATGCGCGAGCAAGTCTACCTACCCCCCTTTTACTACGCACTGCCTCAGCTATTGTTGTTAAAAGGTAGTAATATTCAAAGCTTATAAGTATTCTTTACCTGAAATAGTTAAATTGGTGACTTGCTGTGACTGAATAGTGATATATTTTTCTTTTAACAATTAAACATATTACATTTATTATCATTTGGATCTCTGCTTTACGTGCGCCAACTTTTGAGGATGGTTGTAGAGTCTACGCGGTACACTTTTTTTAAAGTGTGAATAGTCAAGTTGGGCCATGATAAAACTCAAAATTTTAAAAATCCATTTCTATATTTTTCTAGGAGTACCGCGACTGCTGTTGTAAAACAATAATTTTTTCAAATGGCCTGTAATTCAGCTCTAAATGACAAAAAAAAGATCTACAATCGATCTTCATTTGAAGCAGTGGCACTAAAATACTGACTGAACAGATGCGATTTTACAACAATTTCGCTGAAATGACGATACGTCGAAAGCAAACAACACACATTCATCTATTTTTCTTTCATCGTATGTCGTCAGGACCTGGTCCGTAACCCCTTTCGACTTGACTTGCTCTTTGGGACACCCTGTATAGTCTGCCAAACTGAACACCTAATTACATTAATAGTGCAACCCATGTATTTTACACCAAATGACAAAGTAGCCAATTATCAAACTTTAATATTGTCGATCGTAACACGTTCATCGAGCGTTACATTTTATCAGAAAGTTAAAAAATAACAACTTTCTAGGTGTTATCGGAGCATTAGCATACACAGGAAAAGTAAATTATTCGTATTGAACCAATTAGGCTATACCTGAGGAAAAACATGGCAAGTGTATTTAGATTGTTATTGTTACGGGTAAATTTTCTTAATGGAGTGTATTGACAAATGTTATATAAACAAATTTCTCACCCCTATTTTCGGAGGTGTTTATAACAGAATTATTTCTTGAGTCGTAGTTTCGAGGAATCAAAGGGTGATTTATAATACGAAAGCATGGTGAGGAGAAACCATTGATTTAGTTGTTGTAGGCGATTTCTACAGAAACTTTCTTAGTATAAACAACCTTTTTTATAAAAATAAATAAATATTATTTACGCAATCGTGTCTATATTAAAAAGCAACGAGAATTATATAAAAAAATAAAAAATGTATTCTCTGAAAACAAGCCCTTCAGTGTTGAAAACCTACATTATTATATCTAAATAGAAATCCATTACAGTAAACTTCAAACGAAATTTTGAAAGCGAAAAGAATTTCAAAAAAATTGTAACCCACCAGATCTCGGAGAAAGCTGCATTTTTGTAAGATCCCTTATGAGTATATTTTTAACAAGCTTTACTGCTTAACTTAAGGTTTATGAAACGATCACAAGAATAAAATGACTAGGTTTTAAAATGTGTGCTGTAACGTAGGGCTGGGCCTGTAATCCATCATGTATTGACGAAAAACGACATATAAGAGATCAAAAAGACAGGACTAAAAATGCATTAATAATGTATGCAGATACTTATTGGTGTCATTCAGAAACACCGACTGTAATCATTGCTTGAGCTTACGTTGCCACGACAAGTTGGCAGCTTCAGGAGAAGATTAAAACTTTAGTTTTAAAAAACAGTTTTAATCTTCTCCCTGAAGATGCCAACTTAGTTGGCGAAACGCGCGTCGAGAAAAGTGTAGTAGTTCGGTGTTTCGTGGAAAACGTCCAGTTTTTTTGTTTCTACGCCGAATGTTCCAGTACCCACTCCAGGATAATATCCCCATAACCTCAAAATGAAAGTTTACAATACGCTTCTTATTCCGACAGTACATAATGAAATGCAATTAAATAAAACTCCAAAAACCCTAAGCCCTGAACCCCCAACCCCTCAACCGAATAATCCAATAACCCCACAACCTCAAGATAAACGTGGCAATGTTCACAATATGCTTTTTATGTATTTCTGAAATTTGGGCTAGATAAGTTTTTTGACGGCGAATAACACAGCTCCAAAAAAGAAATCCTGGTCGATGATCTAGCTGAGTAACAAAATATTCTCTTAGGTTTTGGACCATAACTGCAATGATCTGATGATATACATATAAGGTCGAGGATCTTTTTTGGATAATGTTTAGCCAAACCCAGGAACGACGACGGGGACGTAGTAGGCTTCGTTCTCTTTGGGGTGCTTTTTTAGAGTGTATTCCCCTTGCCTCACACTATTCGGGGTGTTTTTTTATATAGAGACATCCAAAAAAAAAACGTCATCAACTCTGGCTGTGAACGCGAGAGATGGAAATAGCAGTCATGTCTAAGCTTTTCGGTTATGTCAAACTTTTAACAAGTGACTGTCACAATTTGTAAAATAAACAACGACTGTCATATGATGTGACAGTCTTGACAAGTAAATAAGGTTATAAATTCGATCAAGAATAGAAATACGTCTTTTTTTTCTCGGCCAACTTTGACGACGTTTTTTTTTTTGGATGTCTATAGTTTGATTTTTAAATATATTTTTATTGATTTCTACAGATGATTTTCAGCAGGGAGGGCTATGGAGTTTAAAAGTCAAGTGGTAATAAGGGTTTTTGGTCTACATTTTGAGGTTATGGGGTTATTGGTTTATTAAGTCATTGGGTTAAGGGGCTGGGGGTTAAGGGCTTAGGGTTTTTGGGGTTTTTGGTATGATGGAGCTATGGGGTTTAAAATTCAAGGGGTAATAAGGGTTTCTGGTCTAAATTTTGAGGTTATGGAAAATCTTGACTACATGGGGTTAAATGGACCTCGGATTCGGATTCAGCGACCTCAAAAACAAATTGTAGCATGTAGGTATTGTAACATCATTAATTTTTTCATTTTTTTTTTGTGGAGTTGTGTAATAAGAGCTAGTACGCACATTTTAAGGGTATTCTGTGCTTCCACCATTTCCAGTTGAACCCGCCTAGTGTTCGTCAGCCATCTTTATGTTGACCAAGGCTGGCCAACGTCCACCCAGTATGGAATCTCTTGTTGATGAAGCAGACCTGTCGCATAGTACATGTGGCGCGGTCTCCTCTTCTTGCCGACGACTTCTAAAGGGGTGTTTCATTTAGTTCATTTTAGTGCTTCAAATTGTGGAAGTGTTTTTTTAGCTGACAATGTTCAGTGAGAATACCTGTTAGAAAACTAAGATTCTTTCTGGTCATCGGCATATATGTATACCATTACCTACGTGCTCTAGTTATTGGTTACACTGTATTTTTGTTGTGTTTCCTGAAAAATACGGTTTTTCATAATGCTCATAGTAATCCGTTTTTGAAATAAAAAACTTTAGTCTTTTAGAAAATACTATCTCTGCAAAATTCAAATATCTTATCTTTAAATATCTTATTCAATTATCTTATCGAATTTTTTTCCTCCGTCGCAAATATAAAGACGTCCGCACAAATATAAACTTAAACAGTACTAACAATGAAATTCCTAATTAGCGCGTCTTTGTTAAAAAGTTTGCCCCCAAGGCGGGCGGCCGCGCTTCGAGTTCGCGTCCAGACGAAAAACTAACATACAAAAGGGGTAACTTGATTAAGTGACAATCCGGCCTCCCTGCGCAATTTAATTTCTTTTTCGAAACCCCGGCCGTCTATTCTGGGAGTCGCCGCCTTTTTTTTGCTGTCATCTTTAATGAGGTTTTGCGTTGTTCAACTCCTTTGAATATTTTAGAGCGCGTCATAATTATTTTAGCTGTTTGCACTTCTACTAAATGCGCAATTTTGTCTCCCGCAAAGCTCGATGCGACGATTATTGCGACGCTTTTAATGACAGCATATAAAGCAACATTGCAGCGATCGAAATGTCAAGAGCAAAATTGGGTGGTGTAATTTAGACTTTGAGTCATACACAGGGTGTCCCCGGATTGAGTTACCTATAGGTGAAATGGACAAAAAGTTTAATTTTTCGACAAAAAGTCATTCTTCATAAAAAAGTTTTGCTTGAAACGTCCAGAAAGTTTGTTGTTTGTCCACGTCCAAACAGCACGTCCAGATTATCATTTAGTTCAATCTCGTAGCTATTAGGTTGTCTTTACACTATTTCTTCTCAAAGTCCCTAATTAGAATATTTGAAATTCCAGTAAGACATCAATAAGGCAATTGTTATTGTTTGATATTGTGTTCGACAAAGCGCTTGAAATTTCGTTTATTGATTTTTTAATTCCAAATAATGCGTACTTTACAACATTATATTTATCTTATGTTATAAAAATAATAAATGTTATGGTATCGGTAATATTTCTTATCGTCATGCAATTGAATTGTTTCATGAAATCATTCAGAAATCGAAATTAGCCGTCGAAGTTTGAAAAAGTTCAAAAAGGGGCCATGATGACGATGATGCAGTCACAATTCTAGTTTTAAATTCAGTCGAAGAAAATCCAAAATTATCACTAAGAAAGAGATCTGCACAAATTGATATTAGCAAGACACGCATTCAAAGGATTTTGGCCGAAAATAAATTTAAAGCTTTCAAACCGAAAATAATACACACGTTGGAAGTTGGTGATGATGCACGTCGATTCACAAGAGTATAATTTTTTCCGATGAAAGCACCTTTTCTACCAATGGAGTGGTATCTTCACAGAATTGTCGTTTTTGGGCACAAGAAAGTCTTTTTCAGTTACTTCTAGAAGTCAACATTTCAAAAAAGTGAACGTTTGGTGTGCAATTACTTTCAATCGAATAATTGGTCCGTATTTTTTTTAAGACAATTAAATCAAAATTTATACTTGGAGATGCTAACCACATTTTTCTGGCCATAATTAGAAGGAAGAAAATTTGGAATATTGAAAAAAAGCGTATTTTCAACAGGACGGATGCCCCGCCCATTCAACAATTCAGGTCCGCAGTTGGCTTAACAAACAATTTGGAGAGGAGTGGATCGGAAGATATGGACCTATTTGTTGGCCCGCAAGGTCCCCTGATTTGTCGCCACTTGACTTTTTGCTTTGGGTATTTTTAAAGGAAATAGTTTATAGACTGCCGATAGAACACAATATTGATTTACTCAAGACTCGCATCATTCAAGCAGTGGCCCAAGTAAATCAAGAAATGATCCACTCAATATACACATATTATAGACCGAGAATGGAGAGGTATGTTGAACTTGGAGGCCTTCATGTAAAATAGTTATATTGCGTGAATAATAATTTAAGTTTATGATTTCTTATTATGTCTGCGCCTTTAGTAAACATATTTTTTTTTAAAGGAAAATGGCTATACTTCAAACGTATAACAATGATAAACATTGCGGAATCTCTTAAAAATACTTAATATTGACTAGTAGGCCATGCTTTTATATTTGAGTATTAAATTTAATTGCAACCAATTTTTCTTAATAACGTTTTACACAGTGTTAATATTTAAGGTACTTTACTCTTCATTATTATTTAATTTTTGCTATTTTTGAACACCCTGTGTGTGAAATTGAAGAACCAACAAACTTTCTGGACGTTTAAAGACAAGCAAAACTTTTTATGAAGAATGACTTTTTTGTCGAAAAATTAAATTTTTTGTCCATTTCACCTATAGGTAACTCAATCCGGGACCACCCTGTATAGTTGTGCGTTAGTAGTTGTCAAGTATCACAAAGCTTCCAAGTACAGTTATGTTAAAACGTCTAACTGAGGCTACAGGCTACAGCCAAATTTGAGGAGAATTAGTCTCTAAATGAAGTAGCTGCTGATTAAAAAACGGTGATAAGAACAACGAGTGTATTGTTTTTTATAGATTCCTGTTAGACATGGTCACTGCTCTGTATAATAACTGGGTAGGCAGCACGGTATACGTTATACCGTGGATAGGCAGTAGAATCGTTCCTAAGACAGTAAGAAACTCTGCGTTAGTGCAATCAGATATTCATGTTTATAACTATTGTAAACATTATTTGTAATGGTTAAGTGCGCGTATTGCGGTATGGAGTCGGTGAAAAAGTCGGGACGAACTTTTTTATAGGTAAGGACAATTTATTCATGAAATATCGCGCATCAGGTTCATCATTCCTGGGAAATATTTCTTCACATTAAAACATCATTGAATGTTTAATACAAAATAAAACAACACTGGTACACTATAAAGATTTAATTTTTACATTCATTATAACAACCACAATTTTTTCTCATCTACTCGTCATGAATCTACTCCATAGTCTGATTAAATAATATATAACACATAACGCATAGCGCTAAAACCGGTCTGCTGCGATTGGGTTTTCTTACTGTCTTACAAAATGGTGGATCTTCAAATGTTTCCCCCAACTAACGTCCTACTGCCTATCCAGTTAGTATAGACACAGTTTAAAGTAATGAGTTGTTGCACTCGTGTCTCCAACTTTTTCCAACTTTTTAGTGTGCATGATCTGATTCTGACCTAAAATATTCGTACTGCGCAACTTGTTTTGATAATATTAACCAAATTAACCTATTTGGTGTAGCCGCATGGCGTCAGTTTGTTCGTAACGTGTTAGAAAGCATTTTTTTCGAGTGTTTTCAGTGTTGTGTATTTATTTCCTCTTTGGTTTTTTTAATTATTGTGGTGGAGTGGGTACTGGAACCTTCGGCGTAGAATAAAAAAACTGGACGTTTTCCATCGAAACACCGAACTACTATATTTTTCTTGACGCGGGTTTCGCCAACTAAGTTGGCATCTTCAGGATTAAAATTAAATTCTAACCTACACACTTGCACTATTTATACCAAATTTGTTTATCATAGCAAACAGTGGACTGGTTAGTATCGGACCATTGTCCTTATTCATATTACTGTTACACTTAATGATTTCAAAACTTTCAAAAGCATCCAACTGTCTACTGTTTGTTACATTTCTAATTAATTTTAAATTGTTTATGTCTATCCTATGGTTGTTGTCAAAAGCGTGTTGGGCAACACAATATTTTTTCGTTCTGCCATATTTTAAATGAGCCATATGTTCTTTAAATCTAGTCAAAATATATCTTTTTTATTTGCCCAATATACTTTTGATCACAGTCTTTACAACTTATTTCGTATATTCCTGACATTTCGTTATTGTCGATTTTGTCTTTCGGGTTAACCAAAAGCGTCTGTAGTTTATTTTTAGAATTATAAACCAAATTGATATTAATATTTTTAAAAATGTTATCTAGTCCGCGGGTGAATTTAGGTTCATATGGTAACGAAACAAATTTCGAATTGTCAGTATCTCTACGAAAAGTCGTGGAATTGCACAGGGTTCTCTTAAATTTACGCTTCCTTATTAACATCTATTAAATGGACTGAGTAACCGTTATTCTTAGCTATATTCTTAATTAATTGTTTCTCATGTTCAACCTCTCTTTACTGAGGGGGAGATTTAACAAACGGTCAATTAGAAAATTAAAACTTGCCATTTCATGTTGAAAAGGGTAATGTGAATTGATGGGAATGTATCTAAGAGTCGCGGTTTCTTTCCTATATATGTTCATCAAACTCTAACTTATTTTCACTATTTCTAATAACTAATACATCTGTTCCATTTCATATGTAAATTTTGTGGTAGGGAAACGGTTATTTAATTTAGCAACAAAATTATCTAAACTAATTGCTTTTGTATTAAATACTGCAAAGATATCGTCCACATACCTGAACCAGACTCTAGGGAAATACTCGAATTTTTCTTTTACTTCTGTCATAAATTTACTCATAAAAAGATTTGCAATGAAAGGTGACAAGGAGTTACCCATTGCCATTCCCTCATGTTGTTGAAAAAATACAATACTGAAAACAATTTTGATTCATACAAATACTAGTAAGCCGAATGTATTCCTTAATAATTTTATCGTCTAAACCGTTTAATTTTTTTTTAATTATTGTGGTGATTATATGGTATTAACAAATTTGTGACAATAATTTTTAAGTTATATACTACCTACACGAACTGTATTGGTACCTAGAAGAACAAGAAAATGTCTGTGGATTATTGCTTTGTGTTTCCTAATAATTCTCGAGACAATAGTAATCTAAGTTTCTTTAGAATTCATATAAATGTAGAACGGTATAGTTCAATTTTAAGTAGTTAAATAATTCAATTATCGCCAGGTCTTAAGTTCAGTGCACGGTTTAGAGTAAATAGTGTTAGTAAGGTGCTAACTTAATGAACATAGTATGTCTCTGTCAGTAAAATAACTTCTGCGCAGGTTTCCCTTCCCTAGTATAAGAAATAAAACTGTGAGCCAAAACTTCAAAGGGAACCGGCAGTTGTGACACAACTGATTACTTTAAACTGTGGTATAGATATCAGTGGACATGGTATAGTACGAAATCTGTCATCATCGAAAAATACAATGCAATGAGTGGTATTTGTCGTACGAACCGTAACTCTTGTAAAATGTTATAGTTTATTCAAATAGTGTGTTATTCAGCTCAATATACAAAAATAAATGAACGATTTTTTCGCAAACTTTACAGACATACACAAGTGGCTATACTTACGTATATCGAAAACCAAGACACTTTTACAAGAACTCGCATAAACAACTTATGGAACACACAATATTAAATGTCCCCTAGTTCACTTTAACCTTCTAGGGTCAGTCGACTTATCAAACGTGACGATTCATGAAATACGACCTCGATAATCTAGAATCCCTCTACGGCCCAAAGAAATAAAACGTCCGCTATCCACTCGCCGACGGGCTGCTAACATTTCGAGAACTGACTCGGAATCGAAGCCGAAGGCCAGTAAATCGGATCGCGACCATAATCCAGCGTAAATCCGCATTAGAGGGTAGACGGTGATTTATTAAGTTCCCGCCAGATCTCCCTGATAATGGGCCGGCCGAGTTGAACATTCGCGTAAAAGTTTCATGTTCTATTCCGCGCACGCGCGACCGCGACGATCGACGGATTTTTTGGGGTTCATGTTTTACCATCGGAATTTATAGAGGGCGTCCCAAAAAGGTTGGGACACAGAACGCCGACGTGTAAAAAATATTAGTACTTCAGAAACCCTTCCACCTATAATCCCCATGGTAACGTATGACTCTCTGATTTGGTGGCACAAAGCTAGAAATAAGGGAGCCATAGCAAAACTAGGCAAGCTGCAAAGACTTGCCTGCTTAGGAATAACAGGAGTCATGCAACCAACGCCCACTGCAGCTATGGAAGCAATGATATGTCTTCCGCCTCTATACATTGTGCTGGAGGCGGAGGCTCTGATAGCAGCTTACAGGCTAGAAATTTCCGGATATGGAGTAACCACCACAAGACCGGGATTCCATACAGAGATATTCAAGGAATTAAAGCAAAACCGTATACTAAACATGCGGCCGGACAGAATTGGCAAACTTATCCGGTGATTATACCGAATGAGGGAGAGGAAGATAAGAGTCACATGTCAGTCCAGCAGTATGGAACCATCTGATACACAGATGTGTCCAAAACGGAACAAAGTACTGGAGCGGGTGCAACAGAGACCCAGGGTGCAAAATCAGCATAAACATGGGGAACTTGGCAATCGTATTTCAGGCAGAAATAACTGCAATATCCGCTTGTGTGCAGGAGATGACCAGGAGATCTTACATAAATAAGAGGATCTATATCATTTCTGATAGCCAAGCGGCACTCAAAGCCTTGGGAGCTGTAGAAATACATTCCCAGGCAGTTAAAGACTGTATGGATTCGCTAACACAATTAGCGGAACACAACAGTATCACATTCAAGTGGATGAGAGGGCACCAAGGCCACTAAGGGAACGAAAGAGCGGACTTTCTTGTAAAGAAGGGGAATGAGGTTCCACTAATAGGGCCGGAACCCACCTGCGGTCTGACTTACCGGGCAGCCAGGAGGGCCATAAAGGACCTATTAAGAGAATAAAAGCTTGTAAAAACATATATCGTACTGGGCGAAAGTCCCAGGGTTGTGATCACTCGCGGATGTTCATTGGCCAACCATTCTGGGACAAGTCAATAGACTTCATAAAACTGGGTAGAAACCAGCTGAGATGGATAGTAGGACTTTATAGGACACTGTCCACTCATGCGACATCTCACGACAATCGGGTGAAAAATGATCCCGATTGCAGGAAATGCGGAGAGGAGGAAGAAACATCTTTTCCACATATGCGAATACCCAGCACTGGCAGCTATTAGGTATTCGAACTTTGGGGCTATAACAATAGAACCAAAAGAAGTGACAGACGCTCCATTAGAAATTATCCTTAAATTTCTTAAGGAAACAGGACTAATGGAATGACTGGACTATGGGGGGGGACAATAAGCATCGGTTTAAGTGCACAGGGCATGCACCTACCCTATACGTAATCGTAATCATAATCGTAACCCTTCCAGCTAAAAGATTTAGATTTGATACAGCTCTTAGACCAAGTGTAGCCCGTGTTTTGATGTAATGTTAAGTGCATGGGCGTTCTGTAAGGGGGTGAAGGAGGGTAGGTCCCATAAAATTTTACAAATTTTTTTTTACCTGTAACATTCTTACCCTTAACTTCATTAAATACACGACCAACTTCGGCGAGGGAAACACAACAGCTTCTGGAGCAGTTTAGCTGTGTTGTTTTCGCCCATCCACCATCTCCAGAGCTCGCTTTTTATATCTTATCCCCCAGCTGAATGAACATATTGCATGGGCGGAACATGTTTTGCAAATGAAAACTAACTCAAACCGGAGGTTTGGTTGAAAATTTTAAAAGGACAGTGATATGATTGATGCACGTCTGAAAAAACTCTTGTCGAGAAATAAGTAGGTACCTACATTCTATATTATATTCATTTTAAAATTTTTCTACCTCTCTTTCGCTTCCTTCTGCACCTGTTAACTTTACTTTTTGAATAACTCTACAGGGGTTACGTCACGTTACAAGACGCGACTTCATGGTCAAAGTCTGTTACAGACCAGGTCCTGACTGGTATAAATCTGAAAATTGGTAGCTTTAAGTTTATGTGTGTGAGAATTACGAATTTAAAGCTTATTTTGACGTTGCTCCTAGAGGGCGCTAGTTTCATCTTATTATTTTGGTAAATTAAAACTTTTTTTAGGTACTATTAAGAAATTTTTTCCGTATTAAATTTAGAAAATTTTAAGCCCAACCGGAAGTCTCTGTGCAATTGTTAACTAACAAATGGCTAATAAAGCTGAAAAAAGTGCTTATTTTTAATTATTTATTCATTTGAAAAGTTAAGCAATTATCAGGCTGAAATTTTGAAAGAGTATCTATTTGTAACTAGAAGTTACCCTGAAAATTTCAGCTCGATCCGTTAATAACTTTTCGAGTAATTAACGATCGAATTTTTTTTGCAAGCCTTAATTAACAGTGACGCCATTTCTTTGTTTATTGTACGATATTGACCAGGTTGGGCTAGAAAAATCATAAATCTCTTCAAGTTTGCGAGACGTTTTGAGATTTTGAAAAATATTAATTTGGGCCAGTTTTATAACGTTTTCATACGCGACTACCTTTTTTGACGCGATATATTGTTTTAGCGTTGCCACTTTGAAATTCTCGGAATTGTGACTATAATATATTGACGCCCATTTTTTTTTAAATACGAGCCTTAAAGGGTACTTTGAAGTTTCAATTTCATGATCATAGTCGCCCTACTTTCGAAGTAAAAAAAAATAGTGAAAAAAAAGCACTTTTTCAACTTCAGCAGTCATTTGCAAGTTTATCAATAGCACTTGGAGACTTCGGGTTGTGTTTAAAATTTTGGAAATTCAATAGGCCACAACTTCTTATATGCATATATATAAAATATGCCAAGGAACGAAGATATAAGCGGAAATGTGAAAAAAAGAGGTCTTTTTTTCACAAATTGTTAATTTAAAAAATTAGCGGACGGTTTCAGCTCTACGGACCCCTGAAGCCCCCCTAGCATTGTGTTCTACCCAAAAAAAATACATATGAAACCGTCAAAACTAGCCCTGTGTGTTTCAAGAACATGTTTTGATGATTTTAGCTCCCTGCCTACTGGCTATAAAAGTTAAAATTAAATTAAGAAATCTAAAATACCAGAAAACGTTAAAGGTCTGATATATTCCGGAAAATGGGTCAATTTTTAATAAATAGCACTAAAATAATGACGCGTACCTCTGGAATGCTTGGTAGTTCTCATTTTAATTTGGCTATCAGTTCCGTCCTTTCGTCACCAACAATTGCGTCATGCGACGAAGAATGTTTGTTCTCGTAATGTCGCCGCACAGACGAGGACTTGATGTTTACGATTGTATAACAAACTAAACATTGGGCTTTTCCGTCGACGTTAGTAAAAAGATATGAATCCTTCCATTGGAAATTAAATGTCTGGCTAGATTGCTCTGGCATTACGATGTCTACGAAGGTCCACTCTGTTAATGACAGACCGATTCTTTTCCCATTAGAATTAGAATCAAGTGTCGCGCGGATCGCGCGCGCGAGTGTGTGTGGGTGGGAGAGAGATAGAAACAGAAAACAATATTATGATGCTGTCTCTGTCGCGCAAATGCGGCTGCGTCGCGCAAAGGCGGAGGAGTGGAGAAAGCAGGGGGCGGGCACCGGTACCGAGTGCTTGTGTTGGAGAGGCCTGGTATAAGGCATGTTGAGCTCAATCAAAATAATTTAATGATATGTATATTTAACAAATGTTGACACAAGCCTACTTAGAAAAAATATAGCAATATCAGCGCCTGAAAGAAGTCAACTGTTTTACGCATGGTTCAGCAGATAAAAAAAATGTTTTATTTTATCTAAATAATATGGTGAAACTAGCGCCCTCTAGGAGCAACGTCAAAATAGCTTTAAATTCGTAATTCTCACATCAAAAAACATAAAGCTACCAAGTTTCAGATTTATACAACAAAACTTCGTTAAGACGCTCCCGTTTAAGACGCTTTCCCGCATAATTTTTCGTCGGTCCCTTGAATTTTCCTATGCTAATACAATAAAATAGTACTCGGTAAGACGCTCTGTGTTGTTAGATAAGACGCTCTTTTTTCGCAGCAGATAGACGGTGAATATATGTAGGTGTTAGACAGTCAATGGGTGAGTATAATAAGTCTGTGAATATACGTAGGCGTTAGACATCAGGGTATTTCCCCGATTATGTGACAGTGGATGACGCCCTTGTAACTAGCAACACTCGCATTATTGGTCACATGATCGCCGACGCCACCACCGACCCTGTGGGGAGTGAGAGAGAACAAAGTGACTCTGAAGAAGAGGACGATCATTCCCCCACATTTACAGTTTCTGCTGGCTTGCAAAACATGGGCGAGCTCAGAAAAGTTATTTCCACCCTGGAAAATGCAGAGGACATGCTAATTTTCATTAACAGAATTGACAACTTCCCTTTCCACACACGCTACCAAGAACCTCAAACAAAGTACCCTCGACAGATTTCTCTCAGGTCAGTGAGTAAGCAGTGTACATGGGGCATTCCACGTCAATCAAAATTTTTCGGATTTTTTTAACCACTTTTTTTAAGGGATGAAAAGTTAACAATTCTCAAAAGACGCCGCGATCTTTTTTTAATTTTTTTTGTTTAAAAAAAAAAAGTGTATGCTTCAAGCTTACTTCATAATTTTTTCCAAGATGGGCCTTGCACAATAAACGACGCAAGATGGGTTTGATCGCCGGTATCGCCATAATTAACGTTTATTATGGCGATACCGGAGATAAAAAAAGTGGTAAAAAAAATCTAAATATGTGAAAAACAAAAAAATCCTCGGACACACATCTCTTATTTTTCGATATGGAATCCATGAAAAAAGTTTCAGCCAAATCGGAGATGTGTCGGTCAAAAAGGTGTTCGGTTTGTGAAAGAATTACCCATATACATATGTATGTACGTTAGCTAGTTGTAAAGATTGTTTGCAGCTATTTATATGTACAGCTATTATACTGTGAATACTACAGTGGAGTTAGTATTTTATTTTATAATTAGGCACAACTTATTTCCTCAATTTCCTATAAATTCAGCTTATGATTTCTAGCCAAGATTTCTACTACTGATAAATATAATTTGCCCTTTGTTCGTGTTTGTGATTGTATAAACTACACAACGAGGAGTTAAGTTAAAACTAATAACGAGGGCTTATGTCGAATAGAGAACAAACGGGGAGAAGCTTGTGCGTTGTAGACAGAACTTCAGTATCGTAACATCTTCCAAGAAACTTAGAACCTGAAAGCCTGGAAGCGATCGGGAATTCCAGTGTATTACCCAGCGTATTGAAATGCTTTCCTAACTGTGAGTCAGTCAAGACTTCAGTTATTCGATTATTTACGAAGAACTGCGCGGAAAGGAATCACAACACAAAATATCGGTGGGTGACTTCTCGACCGAAAAATAGTATATTTGATTGAAAAGTTTGGCGTGAAAGATACTTTTGCCAGATCGTTAGAAAAAATCTCGCAAAATGAAATATTTATCTGAGAGACTCGCTGTGGCTGAATAAAAATATATATTTTTTTTTAACAATTAAAGCTACTTGTTGTGTTACCATTTTGGAATCTGCATTAGATGCGCCAGCTTTTGAGGACAGTTGTAGATTCAATGTACATTATTTAAAGGGTGAATAGTAAATGTTGGGCGATGATTATAATAAAACGCATTTAATTTTCTTTTGGAACTGTGGTAAAATGTTAAAAATGTTATAGTTCATCAATAAATATAGAATCGTTTAAAAATAAAATCGGTATCGCCATAAAAAACGTTAATTATGGCGATACCGGCGATCAAAAAAGTGGTTAAAAAAAAACGAAAAATTTAGATTTTATTTTTAAACGATTTTGCGTCAAAAAGTACACAAATTTATGTCTTCGGTTATTTTTTTCTATCACGTATTGAAAGAAGAACGAAGATTGAATCACGAAGAAAAGAATATTGAAAACCTGGCGTGACAACGAAAATTGCAATTTTCAAATTGCTACTGCATGTGGGTCTAGGAGGCCCAAATTTTAGGTGAATAGTTTTCGAATTAAGCGCCATCGATTCCAATAGGTTTCGAACAAAACTATTTTTTGACCGTCCGACTTGACGTGGAATACCCCACATACATATTATTCATGTATGTGGGGTATAGGAGTATTTATCACATTCCTCTACGAGTATTTCGCATTTTAATAAATTTTACGTTCAAATTTTGCAATCATTTTCTTTTTTCGAGTATTTTGAGATTTTTTTTTACTTTCCCGGATAAGACGCCTTCCCGCTTAAGACGCTCTTTTGCGCCGGTCCCTTGAAGAGCTTCTTAACGAAGTTTTACTGTACTATCAAAACTTTCTGAATTATTGAGAAATTTCAGAATAAAATTTAAACTTTGAACACGCTGTATATCTTCAACCAGCAACATTGGTATAAGGCATGTTGAGCTAAATCATAATATTTTAGTGTCTAGTATCTCCAGTTTAGTATTGTCCCATTCTTTCTGACTCACACTGTATAGCCTTTTTTATATTATCGTTATTTTCATAAACTTTATGAAAAATACCTTCACTATGTCATATTTTTGTCTGACTTCAAACGAAGGCCTATTGTTGATGTTTTTGTTATATATTGAGTGAAATAACTACTTGAATGAACTATAACATTTTTAACATTTTACCACAGTTACGGTAGTTCCAAAAGAAAATTAAATGCGTTTTATTATAATCATCGCCCAACTTTGACTATTCACCCTTTAAAGACTGTACTACATTGAATCTACAACTGTCCTCAAAAGCTGGCGCATCTAATGCAGATTCCAAAATGGTAACACAAGTAGCTTTAATTGTTAAAAAATACGAGGCGCGTTCATAAACTAAGGGCCGTTTGCTTATATATAAATATTGGCGCTTCGAAGCACAGTTTTACTACTGCAGCGCCATCTACTGACTCATTGTGAAGCTACAGCGTCATTTGTTTTGATTCTGAAGTCGTATTGTTGTCCGTGAATGCAAAGAATAATGGCCGCGAAAATCGTTGATCCCGCCAACTGTGAAGTGCGTTCTGTGATTCGTTTCTTATGTGCAAAAGGATCGTCGGCTGCTGAAATTCATCGGGAGTTATGCCTGGTTTACGGACCTACAGTTATGAGTAAGGGAAAGGTTAGACAATGGTGCCGTGATTTTAATGAGTGGCAGGCCCAGTATCCAGACCGATGAAATCGTTTCACAAGTGGACCAAACACTGCGATCTGATCGTCGATTGACGATTAGTGGCCTGGCTAACAAATTTCCTCAACTTGGACGCACTACTGTTTACAATATTGTCACAGAAAACCTCGCATACCGCAAATTGTGTGCAAGGTGGGTACCAAAAATGCTCACCGACCACCACAAAGAGCAAAGAATGTCTAGTGGACGAAAGTTTTTGGCCCGTTATCAACAAGATGGAGATGATTTGTTTTCTCACATTGTTACTGGGGACGAGACGTGGGTATCCTACGCCAACCCAGAAACAAAACTGCAATCGATGCAGTGGCGACACTCATCTTCACCAAAACCGAAAAAGTTTAAGCAAACTCAATACACAAGTCGAAAATTGATGGCTACAGTTTTTTTGGGACAAAGACGGTGTTCTTTTGGTTGATTTCATGGAACGTGGGACAACAATTACAGCTGACGTGTACTGCGAAACGCTCAAAAAATTGAGACGTGCGATCCAAAACAAACGCCGCGGGAAACTGTCATCTGGCATAATCCTCCTCCACGATAACGCGCGTCCTCACACTGCTGCCAAAACCAATGAGAAAATTCAAGATTTTCGTTGGGAACTTTTTGACCACCCACCGTACACTCCCGACCTTGCACCTAGCGACTACTTCCTCTTCTTGCATTTTAAACAGTGGCTCGGTGGACAACGTTTTGAAACCGAAGAGGGACTCAAAAACGCCGTTGTCAACTGGTTCAACTCTCAGGCGGCAAGCTTCTATGCAGAGGGGTTAAAGAAGCTGGTGCAGCGGTACGAAAAATGCTTAGAAGTGAACGGCGATTATGTAGAGAAGTAAAGTAAGATTGTACCTAACTAAATATGACAATAAAATTTGTTTCTTATGAGTACATTTTTTTTCTATGACCAAGCGGCACTTACTTTATGAACGCGCCTCGTATATATTCTTATTCAGCCACAGCGAGTCTCTCAGACAAATATTTCAT
This sequence comes from Aromia moschata, assembly GCA_029963805.1. Taxonomy (NCBI): domain Eukaryota; kingdom Metazoa; phylum Arthropoda; class Insecta; order Coleoptera; family Cerambycidae; genus Aromia; species Aromia moschata. The sequence goes on from JAPWTK010000083.1 coordinate 738,380, forward strand.
TTTGCGAGATTTTTTCTAACGATCTGGCAAAAGTATCTTTCACGCCAAACTTTTCAATCAAATATACTATTTTTCGGTCGAGAAGTCACCCACCGATATTTTGTGTTGTGATTCCTTTCCGCGCAGTTCTTCGTAAATAATCGAATAACTGAAGTCTTGACTGACTCACAGTTAGGAAAGCATTTCAATACGCTGGGTAATACGCTGGAATTCCCGATCGCTTCCAGGCTTTCAGGTTCTAAGTTTCTTGGAAGATGTTACGATACTGAAGTTCTGTCTACAACGCACAAGCTTCTCCCCGTTTGTTCTCTATTCGACATAAGCCCTCGTTCTTAGTTTTAACTTAATTCCTCGTTGTGTAGTTTATACAATCACAAACACGAACAAAGGGCAAATTATATTTATCAGTAGTAGAAATCTTGGCTAGAAATCATAAGCAGAATTTATAGGAAATTGAGGAAATAAGTTGTGCCTAATTATAAAATAAAATACTAACTCCACTGTAGTATTCACAGTATAATAGCTGTACATATAAATAGCTGCAAACAATCTTTACAACTAGCTAACGTACATACATATGTATATGGGTAATTCTTTTACAAACCGAACACCTTTTTGACCGACACATCTCCGATTTGGCTGAAACTTTTTTTAAGGAGACCATATCGAAAAATAAGAGATACGTGTCCGAGGATTTTTTTGTTTTTCACATATTTTCGATAAGTGATCGAAAATTTAAGAATAGCGAGTTTTGGCTTGGAGACTCGTTTTTAAAAATTTATAACTCTGGTTCTATTTGAGCTACAAACTTAGTTTTTTTTTTCATTTTAAAGCTAAAAGACTGAATTTTGAGAACAAAATATTTTAAATAAAAATTATTAACAAATTCATATTGTTATTAACAATTTAATTGTTTAAATCAATTTTTAACAACGGCCCCCACCTCGTACAAGTTTTTTATATATTTATTGTATTCTCCGTCAAATTTTACATAAAAAACATGTTTTCAAAAAATGGTACCTTTATTATTACTATTGTTAAAACATTAATTTATATAGCGCTACACGTGAAAAAAAACTGGTTTTCGTTAATAAAAAAGAAAACTGTGGCTGGGATCACCAAAAGTTAAATATAAAAGTTGTAGATAATAAAAAGATCTACAATTTTGTCTTAACTGTTTCATTAAGACCGTCATAACCTCAAACTTTTCAAATAAATTGAAAAAAAAATGTTTAAAATCACCTTTTTTAAATTTATTTGCCACAGTTTTTGCCTCATGTCGTTTATTTTTTTAATATAAGTAATTATTATGTTTTTCTTAACACATAATATACAATGCACAAATCAGAGCGAACTGCTCCCACTCCAGTGCTTGGCTTCCGCGGTGCGATGGCTTGGTTTTCATTGAAATAGGGAGGGTACAATATCGCCAACAAATGCGAATCGTACCACTACGTCATCACTGACCCACCTTTTTTGCTTTTGCTTTAGAGCAATATTCAATTGTAAAAAACTCTAGCATTGTTATATCTCATATACTGTTGAAAATCACTCATTCTACTATATTAATAAGAGCTGATAAATCTTGGACCTTAACAGAACCGTAGGTACTAAGGAAGTAGATAGGGTGGCGGATGGTGGAATTGGAAATGCTCGTAAATGTTTGAAACATGAAATCCATATCAGTATAATTGGCAGAAACGAGTCGCGCCACAGAGGCGTACGCATCATAACTAAAGCCGGCAGATCCGGGCGGCGGGCCATAACCGTGCGCGTCATACTACTTATTACTTGTATGTGCAAAAACAAAATTCATGAAAACAATAAACTATTGTGCAAGTGCATTCGTCACTGAAACAGAATTTTTTTATTACAGGGGTGACAATAAAAAACTGACCTCTAGCAAAAACTTCATAAAATTTTTATTTTTTAACAAAAACAAATTTTGTCAACAAAAAACAATAAACAACAATTTTGACTATAACATACTCAGCCGGTTTCGAAGTGGCTTCCTTGCGCGTATCGGCAGAGCACCAAACGCTTCCGAAAATTTTCTGCCGCGCCACGCACCTCTTCCGGTGACAATCGTTCCCATTCCCGGCGCAAGGAACGCTTCAGTGCCTCCAAACTTCTGTGGGGCTTCACGCAGGCCCTGCCCTCCAAAATCGACCAGATGCTTGAACTGCTTCTCATCTGTGAAGAGGATTTTGTCCCACTGAAGAGGAGCGTGGCGACGAAGGAGTTGTTTGCATCTTTCAAGCCGTACGCGCTTGTTGACGTCGGTGAGGAGCTGAACTTTTTGGAGCTTGTAGGGCTTGAGATGGAGATCCTCTTTGGCTATTTGGCGGATTGATTCGCGATTGATGCCAGTCTGACGAGCGATTTTTCTCATGGAGACCCTCGGATTTCGCCTGACACGCTCTCGAACGCGCTCCCCGGTTCTCGACGGTTCTGACGGTGCGCTTTATGCCTCTTCCTGGACGGCGACCAGTATGGCCGAGCTCTTCAAACCGCTTGATGGTTCGCCGGACGTTGGATTTGTCGATGCCGAGTGTTCGCGCAATGTCGATCGGACGCTTCCTCAGCTCATGTCACGCCAAAATGTTTTCCCTTTGGTTTGACAATTAAAAAAAAGTAGCTTAAATATGTTAGAAAATTTTTAAAACAGAACATACATGTAGTATTTTTAACGGAGAATCGAATAAAAACAATAAAAACTTTCAAACTTCAAAAACATTCGTAATAAGACTAAAGCAATTTGGTTGTCAGTTTTTTATTGTCACCCTGTAAGAGGTGCTGAGCAATAATCCTGTTGGTCATAATTTCGCAAAACTGAATACGTCTGTCCGGGTCATCATCCCCTAATTCTTGAGTAATTTGTAGTTTGTATGGGTGAAATTTGTGAAGCTTCAATACTTTCCCTGACTGATTCATGCGACAGTCCAGTTTTGTTGTGCAACTTCACGAAGTGACGTAGTGGGAGCCTTAGCAACTTGACTAAGAACCTCAATCTGAGCGGTCTCATTGAGCAATCTTGGTCCATCCCTCTTCTTATTGCAAACAGATCCAGTTTCTCCAAATTTATCTACTAACTCTCGGATGTATTCGTGTCCAACATGTTTTCCCGGATGTGTTTCATTAAATCTAGCCGCCGTTCTTGCAAAGCAACGATTTTCGGCTCCATAAATGAAAATTATTTCTACGCGTTCAGCAATAGTGTAAACCATTTTAAGAAACGGATATACATATATGTATATAACACCAACAGTAATACGACAATCGAAAGCTATTGAAATTGTTTATGAATAAATACCACAGCTTATTTCACTAATCGAAGAAGTAGGTATCTCAAATGAATGAACAGTACGAATCAGAAAATAAGGAACTGTACTTATCAATTCTAAATAATATCAGTATGAAGCAAAAAGAGACAACGAGGTTCGAAGACAGCCAAAAAATTTAAATTATTTCGTGTTTTATAGCGGTGAAATGTAAATAAACGAAATAATTTGGTACCTAGTTTTTCAACAAATATTTTTAAATGAATGGATGTGACTGACATGACTGGTCAGTGAATGTAACCCCTTTTAAAAGTTGCATTATGTCAATTTAGAACATAAATACTTTTCACACATTCGTGAGGTTAAGTACTTCAATTCTGAAAAAAAAATTATGGAATTTATCTAGAATTGTACAGGGTGTCCCAAAGTTGATGTCTCGGGAATATGATTTGGGGTGCAGTAAGGTGCATTGTACGCTAGAAAATTGTTTTTTTTCTAAATCTAGAAAATGGCGAAACTGACTTCATCAGAAATTTTTTCCCAGGAACATTAAATTTTTTTGTGCTATCTGGAAAGAGCTATTTTTTCTGAACATTTTTTATTGAAAAAGTTTTTTCGTATCTTTTTATATTTAAAAATATACAAATAGTTTGAAAATACCCTCAATTGCATACGAGTTAGCCATGATGTAATCGAGTGTCCTATAGAAAACAATGAACAAAAGCTATTTATATATACGTTTTATCAAAGATTTGTAACATTATATTTTGATAAAAAAATTATTTTACAACAGTAACAAATATCTAAATCGGTTTTGATTTCATTGTTTTACAAAATGAAACGAGAATAATTATCCTACTAGGTAACTATGTTAATTTTAAAAACACAAATACTGTTGAACACAACTAAATGCTTAATAGATTAAAAAAAGTTCTCAATATGCATTCCTCCTATTTCTAAGCATTTTTCTAGCCTTTTTCTAAGTTCCCTCGTTTACGCCTTTATCAGCATATCTCTTGATATATTTTCGCAAGCACTACGAATTTTATCTTTTAAATGTTCTAAATTTCTAGTTGGTGTTTTATACACTTCATTTTTTAAGGTTCCCCAGAGAAAAAATCAAGCGGTGTTAGGTCTGGTGATTTGGGAGGCCATTCTATAGGCCCATTTATTACAATCCATTTATCCGGATATACATCATTTAAATATTGTTGCACACGTCGAGCTCTATGCGGTGGAGCACCATCGTGCTGAAACCGCATATTTAATCTTAATTGTAACGGCACATTTTGAAGAAGTTCCACACCACACATTTATTCCGTAATGTCCCTGATTTTGTATAGGATTAACATAGTATGGATTTTCAGTAGCCCAATAATGTTCGTTTCTGCGATTTGGTTTGCCATTACTATAAAACAACTTTCGTTGCTCCAAAGAATATGTTGAAACAATCTGTTATCTACTATGTCTAAATTAACCATCATTTCAGTTATGTAATTAAGTCTTCTTTCAATATGTCTTTGTGATAAATATTCTAAACTATGTAATTTAAAATCATGATATCCATTGGACTTTAAAATTCTTTAAATAGAACTTCACTTTATATCAAGTTCAACTACTGCCTGTCGTAATGAATTTATATCATTGCACACTGATTTTGCTATCTCTTTTCCTTTTCGCGATGAAAATGCATTTGCATTACCTCGCAAAATTCTTTCTAACCTAGCAAAAATCTTTGCATTTGGAGCACGACGTTCGGGATATCTCTCTCGATAGATGTCGACGGCTCTTCTCGAATTTTTTTGAGGTTCACCATAAATTAAAATCATGTCTATTTTTTCATTGTTTGTAAACATTTCGACACCATTTAAATTAATTCACACCCGTAAACTATTTGACACAAACAATATATTCACTAAACAAACTCATGTCAACAGTCCTAGTTCATTGTTTGCCATAGGCCACTCGATTACATTATGGCTAACTCGTATGCAATTGAGTGTATTTTCAAACTATTTTACCCTGTATATTTTTAAATATAAAAGATACGAAAAAAATTTTTTTTATAAAAAATGTTCAGAAAAAATAGCTCTTTCCAGATAGCACCATTTTCTAGATTTAGAAAAAAACACGTAAACGGTTTTGTGATAACTTTTTTCATTCTCTAGATATAGTCCCGAGACAACAACTTTGGGACACCCTGTACAAGAAACTCAAAAATGGCAAAAGAAATAGGGGTTGCCATTGAAAATTTTAGGGATAGGAGCCTTAGGGGTCAGGGGGTTGAAAGATTGATAATGTAAATTGACGTGTTTCGCCAAATTTTGATACTGTCATTAGTTTAGGCAATATTAAATGCTGTTCGTTTTCAAATTGACGCCCTGTATATGTAGATACTGCTATACACTGTCGTAACAACAAATTTTATAAATTCCTGTTTTTTTTTTTTTTAAGAAGATCGTAGGTATGCACTCTCAATTCCCAACAAATGCATGCCCATGGTGTGAGATGTGTACTCCAACCATGGAACTCTATAGCTAACGTACATCATGTTAAAATGACATTAATATAGATTTCATTTTCTCAAGATTAAGTGAGCTTTAAATAATTTTTTTCAGTTTCTCATTGATCTAAAAAACACTGCCGGTCATTTGAGGGCTTCCTTTAAAAGCAAGGTCGCGTTAAATCCGGTACGAAATCAACAAGTTGATTAAATGTGTGCTAACCCCTAATTGACAATTACGCTTGACTACCTCTGTTACGTGACGCGCTAATTACAACGGCAGGAAAATGTAGATTTCCGCAATGTCTGTAAGAATTATAGGAGACACGATCGTTTTCCAGGTTTCAATTATCATGGGCGATTTTACGTTGTACTCTATTGTTACGTCACTAAACTTTCTGCTCATCATATAACTGTGTATCGGTTTTCCTCCGACAACGTCCAGAAGCATATGAACAACCTGTAGATTTGGCATTATTTTAAAAAGGAAGAATTCAATTAAAAAATACATATCCCGAATACTTTTTATTCTATTTTGTTTCAGCACCCCTAAGTCCCATTTGACAAAAGTGTGTATTTATTATTAATACACTCTTTGCCTCATCATTGATGTATGAAAAATAAAATGCGAAGGAAATTATGTATTTTTGGAGACTTTATCCAAGGCAATACTAAAAGGGAATCGTAAATATTATATCGCTCAGTAAATATTCATGACGACAAATGACATACACTTGAAGAATTACATATATTCTGATATTATAAAGTTCTTCCTCTGAGTTATAAACACAAGGACTATCAAAATAAAATCGTTGTCTGATCCATTTGTGTTGTGGTTTCCCTCACATCACATTATCATTATTCCTTGTATTTCATCATAATTAATGAAAACATATATTGACGTATGTGAATATTTATGTACGTATGTTTATGTACTTTACTGAAATATACATACGGTGCTATACTGGGGTTAGTCAGAAAGAATGGGACAATACTAAACTGGAGATACTAGACACCAAAATATTATGATTGAGATCAATATGCCTTATACCAATGTCGCTAGTTTAAGAGATACCGCGTGTTCAAAGTTTCAATTTTATTCTGAAATTTCTCAATAACTGAGAAAGTTTTGATATTATAAATCTGAAATTTGGTAGTTTTATGTTTTTTGGTGTGATAATTACGAATTTGCTCATAGAGGGCACTAGTTTCACCGTATTATTTTGGTAAATTAAAACATATTTTTTTATCTGTTGTCATGCGTAAAACAAGTCGATAATCTAAAAGAACGCTCAATTCTACAGAGAAAAGGTACTCTTGTTTAGATGTTTAGGTCGTCTAAATCTATCGGTTTTTAAGTTATTTGTATTTAAAAGGTTCAATGTATTTTGTAGATTTTTTTTTCAGACGCTGATATTGCTATATTTTTTCTAAATAGGCTTGTGTCAACATTTGTCAAATTTATATATCATTAAATTATTTCACTATTTTGCGTGCGTGTTGACTATTATTTGTACAAGAAGACTAGCTAGTAATCAAAAAAATTCCACGACATATTCATTTTTCTAACAGTGAGATGCGTGATATGATTTGTATTTTTGCTCAGGCAAATTTTAACGGACATGAGGCGACCCGAAGATATCTACAATTATACCCAAATAGAAGGCAACCCAATCATAAACTTTTCAGAAATCTTTACAACCGCTTAGGCGAAACTGGATCTTTTCGCCCAAAAAGTAACCATGGTACTCCGAAAACAATCCCAGTCGAAGAAGATGAGGTCAAATACGTGTTTAGTCCAGCACAGCCTGGAAATCGTATTTTTAATGAAAAATTACCTCTAGAGGTCATGTTCATATAAGACATGGATACACAGATGAACGTAGAATTTCGCGCTCCGTAAGAATCTGGGGTGAAAAATATGGGGTTCTATTTGACTTGATTAAACCACCATTAAACCATTACCATTAAACTCGTTTTTTTTCAAACAACTTTTGTTGAGGTCATTTTTTTCGTTTTCTCGACACCCTGAATTTTGATATGCATATCGATAATTTTGAAAATGGGGGTCAGGTGGAAAAGTGGGGGGGGGGGGGGGGCGCCTCCCAGAAAATGCCTGAGTCGAATAGTTTTAATATACTGAAGATCCTATTGAATTTTGATAAGCTTATCACCTGATAACACCTGTGACCTGTGTGATTGTTTCAGTGTGATATCACACTGAAACAAACGTAATTTAACAATAACGTAATGGCCAATCTGGATATTTGTTAAATAAAATATGGACATTTTCACACAATAATCCTCTACCTCTAATCAAATGATATAATATTTCAATTAATTCTCTTTAACACTGTCATTATTTTGAAAATATAGAATACGTAGTATACAAATGATAATTAAATTGCGGAAAAGCTATGTAAAACCGGACGAAGTGTATAATGAAGAATAAAAGAACACCAGAGAGACAGCCCATATTGGGTAATAAAGAAAAATCAGCTCAAATCAGCTGCAGATCAACTAAGCCAGCAAGATAATCGCAACATTAATTTTGAATAAGTGGAAGTACTGGCCAGACATATACGATACCATCGTATATGTCTGGACTTGTAACTCCTAGACTTGTAACTCTTGTAAGGGAATCAATAGAAATAAGGACAACAAATAATTTCAACAGAGAGGAGGAATACAAAGTAATATATGGAAAGTGATACTAAGCATGTAATCGACAAACCACAATAGATATTAATTAAAATCAACAAACACTAATTTTTAGATATCCTCCTGACGAAGCTGGTAGCTAAAGCAGCGGAACGTCAAACACGTCAAATAAACGTCAACTAAAAATCAATGACCGTGCCATGACACGGAAGATGTTTCTACAAAATACAGAATGAGGCCAAACGTTCTTATTCCAAATGGATATTGTTTATTGCTAATAAATAAAATAATGTGTATACCAAGGAAGTTTTAGAATCTATTTCAAAATTATTGCAATTAAAAATCAAATCCTGAAAAATTGGTCTGCTAGTCCCGGTCACCCCTACTCATCAAGTCCAAATTGGAAAACACAATTTATCCGAGCGAAACCCGTGAAAAATTAGAGGGTGTATAGCGCTCTGATTTAATGCACACGGCTTTTTCCGATTCGTCGCCGTCGTTTCCAGGAAACTTTTTCGCCGATGATGTAACCGATTAAAATGCGGTCTTTGTGGCGTATTTCGCGTTCGTTATTCGCCGGCTATTATAACGGACAGCTACCGCACCAGATTCTATAATAGCCGACCAGTGGCGAAGAGAATAAGGAACAATACGTGTATGTACAGGGTCTTCGTTTATATTTTGACACCTGCCTACAGGGTTTACTATACAAAATAGAAAAAACTTCTTATACACGGTTAGTAAAAAGTATGGAACCACCTAGATATCTTTGCAGTGATTATATCTATGGTACGGAAATGTGTGCGGCAACGCATGGCTCAGAACTATAAAACTCTGTGATAATGAAAGTATAAACCGTATTTTTTAAACGCCTTGTACATTATATACGCGTGTATTTCTTGCCCGTGCTACATACGACATTGACCCTTCCCGAAAACGCTCCAGGGCGCGCGTATGCGCAGTAGTACGCCATCCCGCCGCGGGAACGCGGGATACTCTTACGCAGTTTTACATACATGCTGGCAGACAAACATTTCAATTGGGCATTCGCATATATAATAATCTAAGGATTCGAGAAATCTTTATAGTTTTATTGCTCTATATGCAACTTCTTTTTTTAAATAGAACACCCTGTATATATTTAATTTTTTTAATTTCTTGCTAAATTGGGGATACAATAGGTAAACCCTCATATTAATAGCTTCGTAAAAAAGTTGTCGTTCTAGAACTCAATTTTCATTAATCTTTGGGAAAAATATTAAATGCTCAAATTTTGGTCTTTCTACTTACTGGTAGAATCCTAAACGGTGCTCGAATTCTCATCAAGGAAGAGTGTAAGAATTCCTGTGTCATTTGAAGTAATTTATTTCTTACACGAATTGTTAGATCATTTATATTTTTAGGCATGCCTTATTAAACTTTGTTCTTGAGATAACCCCGTACGACCGAGGAGTGACATCAGGGGAACGGGCTGGCCATTCACTTGCACCCATTCTTCCGACCCAGCGTCTAGGAAAAACTTCATTTAAATATACTGCTACATCCCTCAACTAGTGTGAAGGGATATTTGAATGCGTTTTGATACATTCAGAGACACCATAACAAAAATTATTCAACAATGCTAAAGAACAGTACTAATAATACTAAAGAACAATTAAACCTACGCAATGAAATAATACTTTTACTCACAAAATTATAACCCAATGTAGGTATCAACTAGAAGGAGAACTAGAAGTACCTACCTAATAATGTTTTTGAATTTTAATTTTAATGTTTGATAGCTTATTCATTGGCTGCCCAGCGAGTAATGAAAATTCATTTATACATCAATATTATACGAAGTTTCAATACAACGATATATTGTATCCAGAATATTACAAGGAATTTAAAACTATAAAGTATACTGAGCGTTACTGCATATTACTTCCGGTTGAACCGAAGGTTAGGTAATATAAAACTGTAATGATTTCTGGACTCCTTGGAATTTTTACAAATGGATGCCCAATTTTATCCAAAAGGAATCAACCACTGCAAAAATACCCAGGTGGTCCTATACTTGTCACTAACCTTATATAAGTTTTAGTAAATTCTTTGTATTATAATGTACACTTATTGAAATTACCAGCTGAATATAAAAAAGTCACAAAACGAAACCAACATATTTTTTAGTGGAACACCCTCTACATTTATTGCAAGAACTCTTCCCTAATATCAAAAATGTAGCTATAATTTATAAAAATCCTTACTATGTTGCTTACGTATAACCGCCCAAGAAACTAAAACCTCCAAAAATAAAGCTATTACGAGTCACCACTGCTAACTGTATGAATGGTTCAGTCTTAACAAAAAAAAAAAAAAAAAGTAGTAGGTGGCATGACTTACATGATTTAGCATGTCGCTTCTTCTATTTGAGCTAGTCGAGGAAATCTTTTATAAACTGTGTTATAAAACGTTTTGAGAAAACATGATGTAAGAGTAATGAGTGGGTATTTTTCTTCCATTCTGAGAACTGTACTACAGAAAGTGAGAAGTGAGTAGGTATTAAATGGGTGTACAGTAATTAATTTACACCACAGATATTTTCTTCAAACCGCCTTCGCCTAATATCGGTAACCAATTGTCATTTATTTTAATCCAAAGACATTTTGAAGTATGTTGTAATCAACGTACTTCTTTCTATCTTGCGAAAAAGACAATATACAATCTAAGAAACAACTGCTGAAATGAGTCATCACATAAACTGGCGAAAGTATTGGAAATCACGGACAGCAGAGCGTTCCACAATAGTTCTGATATTCAGTGGTGGCGTAGTACTTTGATTCATTTAGGGAGAATATAACTTGTTCTTATCTTACTTAGAGATTATAAACTATTTTAAAAGATTACAAACACCCGCAATGAAATTTTTTGTTTTTTAATAAAAATAAATAATATTTTTTTCCTGCTCACATATTTTTTGTATAGATAATTACACTCTCATTTGTCAATGATGAATTATTATTTGTACAAAATAAATATGCTTTTACGTTAATTGTGGAAATGTTAACATTATCTATTATTGTTTCAGGTATGTAACGAATAATGGACCTCTGAACAGTAAGTTGATATTATGATTAGTGTTCTGAACGTGTGCTGTAACGCAGGGCCGGACTCGTAATCCGTCATGTCATTGACGGAAGATGACATATGAGAGATCAAAAAGACAGGAGTAAAAATGTGTTAATAATGTATGTATATACCTACTTACCTACTGCTTGTGTCATTCAGAAACACCGACTGTCCTCATTGCTTGAGCGTACGTTGCCACAGCCAGTAGTCTTCCCGCACTTATTCTCGTTAAACGTGAACGATTTGGCTTAGAACATTAACGACCTTAACCGCGAAATTCTGTTGTTTGGTCCACTGTCAACCACAGAAATTTATTGCGTATGTCTTCTTTGATATTTCCCATGACACGTTGATATGTCTTCTGCATATATGTTTTACGCAATTTATCACAATTAGGCAATGGAAAATCTGATACATATTTCGCAAAAAAACGTCTAAAGTAAATATTGTTGACCACGTTCCACGCAGGCTACATGCGCAAAACATAAAACAGAAATCAAACCAAAATTCCTCTTTTTTAATCGTACCAGGTACATTTTTTGGATGGATATTCGAATCTAAATGTATTTTACACTCTCGGCGACCACGAAATATATATCGAAGATTGCAAGGAATACATGAAATATATGATCCCTCAATTGTAAAAGCTTTGTAATTTTCAATCATATTTTTAAGTCTATTCACAAATGGTAACGACTGTGCCATTATTGTAGAAATCCATACCAAATGAGGTAATATGTAAATAGAGTACCTACACGAATTCACGAGTGACAAAAATTTGTTTTCAATGCGGCGCTCGACCCGTTTACACCGCCGGCAGGTCGCTATCGGAATAGCTCGCCGTCTTACGGAGAAAAAGTATTACGGAGTCCTGGGTTCCCGCGAAGACTCCGTTCGGGATAACATTCTACGCACGGACAGTGGCGTGGGTATACAGGGGCAAGAAATATGCGCTTAAAAATACGATTTATACTTTAATTATCATGAAGTTGTATCGTGCTTCTCTGCGTGACAGCATACTTTCCCGGACCTTAATTATGATAATATACTTGTATATGTACGTTTTGAAGTGAAAACTTCTATAGACTTGCCTGACCAGCCAGAGAACTAAAAAACGTCGCGCTAGCATAGCAGCTATACCCTAATTTTTTTATATACTGAGAAACATGATTTAAACAGTCTGAAGTGAACACATATCTCTATAAGTAGTCCAAATTTGGATCAAATGTTTCTTTATTTTACGAAGTTGTGTATTGTACTCGTACTCGTTAATATTCTTAGGATGTTACTTGGAGTCATCTGCAGTAGGTGGCAGTCTCTACTCTTTATAAATAAAAATATGGCACAAAAGTGGCCACTGTTCCTGCGTGGGCACTGTTAAAGACTCTCCCCTACCTACAAAGTTTGTGCACCTGGTATAATCATCAGTCAGTAAATGATTAATTATGCGATTGTATGCTTTATACCACAGAGTTTTAATACTCCTGTATTGGTCTTTTTATTTCATTCCGTGCTTTCAATGTGGACGAACAGAACAGAGAATACAAAGTACAGAAACGCGTGGGATTATGAAAACTCATTAAAATAGCAATGACAACTACAAAAATAGTAAATTAATTCTAGGAAAAACACCAACATTAATTTTACCCCAAGGGACAATGTACACAAAGGATACGTGACATTACCGTTATTTGTTCGTTTTATAAATATAATACCGAGTATCAGCCTCAAAAATACCACCAGAGGCGTAGCGATTTGAAAATAAGATAACTAAATCACTTTTTTATTATTCCCAAAATTTAATAAAACTGACAATTTGTGAAAAAGTACTTTTTGTTTCATATATTTTATAATATAAGTATTATGTAGTTTTAATAATGTTTTTTTGCTTTTCATTTTACGATGGGGAGGTTCAAATTTTTATTCCTCGCAGAGCTGTTAAGCCTTTTAGACGGGATTCGAACCCACTGGTAATGACATAGGATTCAGGATTGCAGATTTTTATGTAGACCCTATTTTTTACTAGTTATCTAGATTCTATAGTTTGCTAGTTACTTGAAATTTTGCAAAATGCCGTTTTTTTAGTAGATCACCTTCATGAATCATAATTCATGAAGGTGATCTGTGGAATTTCCAAAAATTTTCAGAAGTAGTCTGCAAAAAAATCAATGCGCAACTTTCCTCTAATTTAAGGGGACCGCCTACATTAGGAGGTCAAAATCAAGCACTTTTTCGTGATGTTTTTACAAAGAAACTACACAATGGATTGTTTTGATTGTTTTACAACAATTTTTACTGTTTATTATGTATATCAAAAGGTTTACAAAACATTTTTTTTATTAAATTTCATATGTTTAAATAAAAGTTATTAATAATTGAATGCCGATGCATTTGTAAATCCCTTCTCCACGGCGTGCAGGATAGCGTCCCATAGAATCATCTGAATCATAAAAATAAAAAAAAACAGTAAAGTTTATGAGTATAGCTTCTATTTGAACTAAAAAAAAATGAATTTATTAAAATAAATAAAAAAAATTGATTTTTTTGTGGAAAATTTTCGTTTTTTTTTTTTGGAAATAATTTTTACTGTTTTTTTTAGTTGAAATAGAAGGTAATTAAATAAGCTTTAATTAAAAAACAAAGTCGATCCGTCCAGTAGTTTTTGAGTAATCGTGCACGCCAATTTGAAAAACATTGTTTCGAGAAAAACGCGTTTAAAGTTTTCGTACATGAAAACTAGTCGATAAAAATTGTTTTCCGTTTATTTACCTTAACTTTTTGGTCAATCTGCTATCCCTGCTCCATAAGAAAGTCCCTCCTCTTCTTCAAATAGTTCATTCCTTTGTAATTGTTTCGGCTTGGTTCGGCTTGATTCGGCTTCGTTCTACCGACGCTTCGGAGCACGCGCACTATATATTATATTTCGACTGTTTACAGTTCGAATTCGGACTTGAAATTTTGGGAGCATATTCTACAGATGATATACTTTCAATTTAAGCAAAAAAAAAAAACAAATTGATTTTTTTTGACCCTCTAATGTAGGCGGTCCATTTAACGAACTTTGTATCTCAGACGGGTCAGAAAGCAAATTGACTGTCTAAAATACTAATATAGTAAAGTAAGATACTAAAAGTATCTTTAGTATCTATACTATCTATTTAGTATAGTAAGATACTAAAAGGATCATAAATACTAATATATCCCTAGAATAATTCTAAATCCTTAGTAACCAATTTTGGTGTGTTTTACACTATGTTAAAGTTAACCTCACTCTTATGAATTATTATTATGGTCGTTTAATAATTTAATTTGTATATCCGAGGTGACTAAATTACGTAATGAACGTAGCGCCAGATCTAGCAACACTGCGGAGACGGGACTTGGAAGGGCGGTAGGTTAATGTGTAATGCACCTTCAGCACACTTTCAGCACAATTTGAACTTGTTAGAGTAATTTGTTTGTTCTTTGTGACTGTTTTCGTAAACCGGTTCTTTTTCTAGTGCGTTTAAAAAATGAGTGACATTAATTTTGAGCAACGGTGTGCTATCAGGTTTTGCTTCAGACTTGGACACAGCGCAACGGGTATTTTTTGCAAAACTTCAACACGCCTATGGAGGCAGTGTTTTTTCACGAACGCAGGTTTTTCGGTGGTTTAAGGTATTCTCAGAAGGAAGAGAGTCGATTGAAGAAGAACCATGCAGCGGAAGGCCTTCATCTTCAAGAACCGATGTAATACGGGATCTTGTGCGTTCAGATCGTCAACCGACAAGAATGATCGGGGGTTAGATCTCAAAAGAGTTAAATTTGAATCACACCACTGTTCATCAGATTTTGACTAACGAATTGGGGATGAGAAAAATTTGCACCAAAATGGTTCCAAAAAACCTTTCGCAAGAATAAAAGGACATCGGGAGAGAAAGGTCTCTTGACTTTTTGGAATCGATTGAAAATAATCCCCATTTTATGGAATGTGTCATTACTAGTGATGAGACTTGGTTGTTTGAGTACGACCCGGAAGAAAAAGCGCCAAAAATGAGCAAGAATGAGCAAGTCGAAGATCAAATGCATGCTGATTTGCTTTTTTGATAACCATGGAATTGTCCACAAAGAGTTGAGAGAGAGAGAGCAACTGGATGTTGCATCACGACAATGCGCCTTGTTACACAGCCACATCAGTAAACGAGTTTTTAGCCAGTAAAAACATTCCTGTGACTCCTCAGTCTCGTTATTCGCCTTGAGTTGACTTTTTGTGACTTTTTTCTCTTCCCGAGATTGAAAAATCACCTCAAGGGATGTCATTTTGGGACCTTAGAAAACATTCAGATGGCTGTAACCGACCAGCTAAAGGCTATTCCATTATATGAGTTCCAGCACTGCTATGAGGAATGTGGAATCACCTTTTTCCGCGAAAATTGAGTTCACGCGATAGCGCGTATTTTCCGTATTATTTTTGAATTTCCCACCTTTACACCAATACCATGGGTGATCATGGTAAGTATAACTACCTCGAATGCCACCAGATGTCGGAATATATGCTATGACTTTATAGACGTGCTTTACATTTTTTTGCCATTTAATCAAAACATTCGTGTACCAAAACTTTAAACGCGTTTTTCTCGAAACCATGTTTTTCAAACTAGGCGCCACGATAGCTCAAATACTACTGAACATATCACCATTTTTTTTTATTTCAAAGTAGATTAAATTTATTGGAGCCTAAACCTAAAATATGATAATATTTATTATTATTTTTTATAGCACTTTGAAGAGCGAAAAACAAAACTCGAAAGACGTTACCGAAAATTTGCATGTCCGCCATTTTTTCAATTTTTGATTTTTGATTGATTTTATAGTTTCAAAATCCAACAAATATGATATATTTCATAAAAAATTTTGGATTTCTGATTTCAGATAATATTTAGAAGCACTACAGATAATATTTAGTAGCGCCCACTTTTTTTATAGCACTTTGAAGAGCAAAAAAAAGACTCGAAAAACGTTACCGAAAATTTGCGTGTCCATTTTTTTCAATTTTTTATTTTTTATTGATTTTATAACTTCAAGATCCAACAAATATAATATATTTCATAAAAATTTTTGATTTCTGATTTCAGATAATATTTAGAAGCGCTACAGATAATACTTAGTGGCGCCCAGTTGGATACTTTTTTTGAGGCGGCCATGTTTCAGCATAAATAAAAAATTACTATTATATTATTTTTTTACTAAAAAAAAACTTTTAAACACGCTTTAACACCTATTAAATTAGTATCAAAAAATTTAGTTCTTTATATACTTCCTTCCATGAAAAAAAAAATTCGAGAAAATTGCGTCATTTTTGGGTCGCTAGATAAGAACCTCCCCGTAATGAGGACAATGTTAATGTTTTTATTACTAATATGGCTGTTAGTGTTTGATATAGTGCATTAAAAAAGTAGTTGAAGATATGAATAGTAGTAGACGGCTTTGGCGCACCAGAAGCAAAGCAGAAAACTAAAAAGTCTTCGTTCTATATTTCAAGAAAAATATAATACAGTGGAAATATCTGGAACTGAAGATACTTTTAACGAACATAGTTTTGATACCTTTTTGCACACTTTACTATTAAAATTCATGTTGCAAATCATTCTACTGGCACATGGCCGAATATAATTATATATTATGTCTCCTTTATTTTTTACTCTACTTTTAGATTGTTGTTCTATTTTATTTTATTATGTTCTTGACATATCCTATATCATACAACTGTGATCAAAAGGATGAATAAATATTATTATTTCGCCGACTTTATAGTCACACTTCTCAGCGTTAACGCTGGGAAACATTCACCCATTCCTGCTGCAGACAGTGATGGCTTGATATCTCATCCCCGCCTCCAGCAGAAATTAGGCTCAGGCGAGGGGAGGAAATTCATCCTGTCCCAAAACCTTTCTAACAATGTGACAAGTTTGTAGTACAACTGCCTTCTGGCCATTTCGAATAATATTATAAGACAGTCCTAATGCCGCGATGTTCTTGGCGAATCTGGTCGTCATCACGCCTTCTGCCGATATAACTAGGGCGTACGTCTCCACCTTCTCCAGTTTCCATAGGCGCTTCAGCTCGATTGATAGATTTTCGTATTTCGCGATCTTCTCCCGTTCAGTCTTCTGAATGTTGTGAGTAAGTGGCACTGCGATGTCTATGATGATCCCTCTTCGTTGTTCCTTGTTGATCAGTACAATGTCTGGTCGGTTGAAGTCCACTGTTCGGTCGGTGATAATTAGCCTATCCCAGTACATCACTGCTGTTTCGGATTCCAGCACAGCTTCCGGGGCGTATTTGTAGTATGGCGGAGCCGTCGCTAACAGGCCATACTTGAGTGCCAGTTGTTGGTGGGCCATCTTCGCAAGTTGGTTGTGCCTGCCGAGATATGCTGACTCTGCTAGCGCGGGACACCCTCCTATTATGTGCTCTATAGTTTCGCCTGCAGATCCACATATCCTACATATGTCTTCGACGTCGTCTCTCAGGATATGCTTCTGGTAATTTCTTGTTTTTATAACCCTGTCCTGGATGGCAGTCAAGAAGCCTTCGGTCTCGGGGTACAGATAGCCGTCGGTAAGCCATTTTAACGAATTTTCTTTGTCGATGTGGTCAGGCTGTAGCATTTTCGGAAACCGTCCCTGCAAAGCATGTTCCATCCACTGGGTCCGGAGCTCCTCTTCTGTTGGTACGTCGACCGGAATAAGTTCACATCCCAGGCTCAAAGGCGTGTATCCAGCGTCCTCTCTTGCTACTGCTGATATTAGCGGGTCCCTGTTCGTTAGCAGCTTTCTTCTTAAGGAAGCTTCTTGATTAAGGCACTGATTTTTGATGTTCAATAGACCTCTCCCACCTCGTCTTCGCGGCAGGTAGAGTCTGATTACGGAAGAGTTAGTGTGTAAGTGCCTGAACTTAGTTAGGAGCCGTCTGGTAAGTCGGTCGAGCTCATCGAGATTAGTAACGGACCACTTGACGATATTATTATTATTATTATTACTATTATTACTGATCCCGTAATTCCATGCTTGATTGGGACAAAACTTACCACTTTATTTGCTGGCAAATAAAATCTAGCCTAATCTAAAGTCAATTACGTACTTGCCTGTCTCTTTCACTTGACAGATATCAACGCGGCTTTACGGCTTAAAAGTTACCGATGCCTTTGAAAAAGTGGACACCCTGTATGTCGTCTCTCCTCGACCCACTTCCGTATGAAATCCGCACGTGTTCCTCTCCGCCCTGATTTACTAATTCGCGGTCGCCCACAGGTAACCTTCAGGATATCCGGTCTGTGTTGCCGAATTTATCCGGGGCATTAGCGGGCGGACAGACGACAAACAAACTGTTTCATAGGAACTTAATCCCAAAACCACGCGCGGGAGGCGGGACGACATCAACAAAATTTCCGGATAACATGCCAGTGCGGCCGATAAACAAGGCTAATGCGGCATTACGAACGCCATAAAGGGTCTGGTGAACTCGATAGTCACGAGCGCTCTGGGCAACTTGCACTGAAAATGTCGAAACTAATATAATAATGTTAATATTACTAAATATTACTAAAATGGATTTATTAAAGAACCATTTTCTACAAAAAACTGTCCTTAAAATTAGGCGAAGTCTAGCTTTCGCTGCTCAACTAAACCATTTACCCAAAAATTTAAATTAAATACGTATGGGATATTCCACGCCAACTTCCCACAAAAAAAAAAGATTTCTCTGAAACTTTATATATAAGTAGTATGTGATAAGAAAAGTTGATACCTAAAATTTTAGAGCTCAAGTCATATTACGCTCTCATAACGGTCACAAAGTTAGAGTTTTTTAGACAATTTTAAATTGGCGACTATTGTAGGCAAATGAGCGCGTATAAAAAAAAATGAAAAAATAGTAAAAACATCGCATTTTTCCCGTAGATTGCGATAAAAAACTTTTGCATTCATTAAGAGTAGTTTTCACCCCTTTGCAGAGGGTTAAAACTTTAAAATCGAAATAAATATGACTTTTTAAAAAAAATTTCCTAAAAAAAAAGCCTGACAACTTTACTTTCGGATGGCTTTTGTCCCAGAATGGGATGAGCAGCTCGAAAGGTGAAAATTTACCATTTTCACGTTATATCTTGGTACGTAAAAAAAAAAGAAAATGTATGAAAACAATATTATAAGGTTTTTAGGGTCGCTGATTACGAATCTGGTGTCCGATTTAGAAAATTCGTTTTTTTTATGGAGCCCCATGGGGCCCTATAACAAAAAATATGATGACTCAAAATTTTAAAAATACCACATATTTTATACAAAATTTTGAGTAAAAAAAGGTCTCTTACATTTTTTTTCAATTTAATGCGTATTTTCAGAGTAAAAAAATCGAAAACTTTTTTTAGAATTATAAGTTTTTGAATTTGTTGCTTTAAAAATACGCCTTAAATTGAAAAATAGCATGAGACACTTTATACTCAAAATTTTGCGTAGAATACGATGGTATTTTTTTAAATTCCGTGATTCATCATATTTTTCATTGTGGGGCCTCATGGGGCAACATAAAAAACGAATTTTTACTTTTTAAAAAAATGTTTCATTATTCTACGTTAAATTTTAAGTTAAAAGTGTCTTGTAAAAAATTGTTCACTTTTATAAAAAAATATTTATTCAAGTTTTGCCTTATTATAAAGTTTATCATCATCATGCCTTATTATTATATCATCATCATGCCTTATTATAAAGTTAATTAATTTTTTACTCAAAAAGTACGCATTAAATGAAAAAAATACAAAACAATGACGAATCACGAAATTTAAAAAATTAAAAAATTACGCAAAATTTTGAGTATAAAATGTCTCATGCTATTTTTCAATTTAAGGCGTATTTTCAAAGCAACAAATTCGAAAACCTATTAAGTGAGAAAAATCATTATAAAAGTTTTCTACTCTAGAGAACTTTACTTTATTTTTAGAGTAAAAATGTTTTACTATAAAAATACGCATTAAATTGAAAAAATGCAAGACCTTTTTTTACTCAAAATTTTGTGAAGAATATCGTTGTATTTTTTAAAATTTTGAAATTCGTCATATTTTTTGTTATAGGGCCCCATGGGGCCCCATAAGAAACGAATTTTCTAAATCGAACACCAGATTCGTAATCAGCGACCCTAAAAACCTCATAATATGGTTTTCATACATTTTCTTGTTTTTTTTACGTACCAAGACATAACGTAAAAATGATAAATTTTCGTCTTTCGAGCCTTCTAGCGATCATACCGTTGCTCATCCCATTCTGGGATAAAAGCCATCCGAAAGTAAAGTTGTCAAGCTTTTTTTTTTAAGCAAAAAAAAAAAAATTTTTTGTAGTCATACTTTTCCAAATTTCGTTTTCAAAGTTTTAACCCTCTGAAAAGGGGTGAAAACCTTAATGAATTCAAAAGTATTTTTATCGCAATCTACGGGAAAAATGCCATGTTTTTACTATTTTTTTCAATTTTTTTTTTCGCGTTAATTTGCCTACAAAAGTCGCGAATTTAAGGTTGTCTAAGAAACTCTAATTTTGTGACTAACAACAAAATTATATAGTAATATTTAAAACAACAATGATAATACTGTAATACAGAATACAAAATATTACAAAACTCTCACACACCAAATAAAACAAGTTATCCAACACCAGTTGATGAGAAATACTCCTTTACAGATTTGCGAATTTTATTTACAGAAGTTTATCTAAGGTGATCATCGATATTATGATGAACAACTAAATAATGGTGTCGAATATTTGGGAATGGTAAGTTTATCTACGTGTCTTAAGTTGGCGGTAAGGACGGACTTCTAAAACTAAATTTTTCATAAAGGTATAAGGGTGAAGTGGTCAAAAGAATGTTGTGTACACAAGTAATTAGATTACATTTATACATGTTTTCCAGCTTTTTTCCTCATTTTGAAATTTAAAATATTTACGTCACGGTACGGCAATTTCAGTGCGACATACGCTTTTTTTTAATAATCTAGAAACGTGAGAATTAAATCCTAATTTATAATCAATTATTTATTTAGCCTAAGTTTTTGACTATTAATCACGATGTTTAATTCACACATACTCTCGACTTTTGCTAGATTGTTATATTTAGCATATCTAGAAACAGAGTATAAATCGTTTTTTATGAGGTTGCAAAGCGTTCTACTTTGTTCGGGCATAAAATAATACAATAATTGGCTATCGTCAGCGTAGCACTGAATTTTTCCATAATTTCCAGTCAATTATTCAGCAGTATTTATTAAAACCAACAGAGGACCTAAGACCCCTGGGGGACTCCTGATGTAATGTTGGATATGCCATACAACTCTCCATTTAATGAAACTACATATTTGTTACTTAAATTAACGTCTACGCGTTAAATAAGAAGTAAAGAAATTTACAGCAGATGGACAAAATCCATAATACGCCAGTTTAGCACACGAAATTTCGCGATCAAGCGTATCAAAGGCTTTAGAAAAGTCTAGAAGAATTAATGTCGTTGCTTCACCTTTGTCTAAAGATGAAATAATATTATGAGTAATATTAGCTAAAACAGTAGAAGTACTAAAACCCTTTCTGAAACCAGATTGTATATCTGAGATGATGCTGTTATCTGTAATATACTCATTGACTGTACCATTCCATCTCCTTAGGAATCAACACACATGATATTATTGTATTGAAGGTTGCATGCTGAACGAAATATCACGTTAATAAGTATCCAACAGTGTGCATTGAACACATATACACGGTGGAGACTTTAACTGGAATATATTCGCTAGCGGGGTGGTGAATGATTTTTCAAAAAATTCCCGAGACACGTCACCTTGCAAATGTATTTACCTACATTTTGCAAGTAATGTGAAAAATATAGCCCTTCAGGGGTGGCTGAAACCACCCTCGACATGATTTTTTCAAATGCAACCCTATGGCTTGTAACCCCTCATTGTAAAGCTGGTGGAAATAGGAATCCAACGCACTGATCAAATTTTAATTTTTAGTATGTTTGTAGGGTTGCATACAATTAAAACGTAATTTTATAGTTTCATTTATTTTTAACGCAACAATTTCTCAAAATGTGTGTTGTTTAGTTTTGGAATGTAAACCTTACTTTTCATATGTCCCCACAAAAAATTCCAAGCAATTTTTTGCCACAACTGATATTTGTTATTTTTTGCTATTGTTTTTACACGGCCGCAAAGAGTAATTTAGTTTGTATGCTGTATTCAGAGTTTGAAACGAAGTGTTATTTCAAATTGGTGAAAATGTCTTATTTAACTGAATCACTAGAAATCGAAATTTTGATGATGATTGGATATGGTGATAGGGTGCGAACTCAATGCGAAGTTGTTCGCTTGTTTCGAGAAACGCATCCTGACTTGCCACCACTAAATCAAGGTACCATTAGTAAAATTGAGGCACAATATCGAGAGATGGATCATGTCAGGAAAATACCGAGTAAGAGGCAGGCTGTTGTTGATGACGACACGAAGTTGAATTTGTTGCTTGCTCTAGAAGAAAATCCAATCACTCCAGCCCGTCAACTGGCCCGTGATAGTAATCTTAATCACAAAACAGTTTTAAAAATACTTAAATATGAGAAAAAACGCCCATATAAAATTCAAGCTGTTCAAGAGCTACTTGAAGATGATCCAGATCGACGAGTGGAATTTTGCGATTTATTGATGACTTGTATTGATCAAAACCAGTTATCTTTAGAGTGGATAGTTTTCTCTGACGAGGCTACTTTTACATTAAATGGGCACGTAAATCGACAAAATTGTCGTTACTGGGCTGAAGAGAACCCCCATTGGATGAGGGAACTTCATACTCAGCGCCCACAGAAAACTAATGTGTGGGCCGGAATAATACAAGATAGAATTGTAGGACCATTTTTCTTTGATGACACTCTTAATGGAGCAAGATACTTGCGTTTACTCCAGCACGAACTAATGCCAGTGCTATGTCATTTATTTCCAAACCCCTTAAACCCTAACTTGACCGACGAGAGGTTATGGTTTCAGCAAGATGGGGCCCCATCACACTATGCTGTCATTGTTCGTCAGTATCTGTACAGAATTTTTCCCGGTAGGTGGATTGGGAGGCGAGGTAATATTGAGTGGCCAGCAAGATCTCCAGATCTTACACCACTGGATTTCTTTTTGTGGGGACATCTTAAAAGTAGGGTTTACATTCAGAAACCCAACAACATAGCAGATCTGCAGGAAAGGATAAGAGAGGAAATCGGAAAAATAACACCGCAAATGTTGCATAATGTAAGGAACGAAACCTACCACAGACTGGGATGCTGCCAACAAGTGAATGGTGCACATTTTGAACAATTGTTACGTTGAAAATAAATTTAATTTTTAAATTGTTTTAATTGTATGCAACCCTACAAACATAGTCTCCACCGTGTACATTAAAAGTGCATCTAGTTATTATTTCAGCTAGTTGTTGTTCGACTACAGCGTCAGAGAGTATCGCTATATTCATCGTAAATAAAAATCGATGCCAAGTTTAATAGCAGAGCCAATCCGTAGTAGATTTTTTGTCAGAAAAAGCTGAAAAGAAAAGGACTGGGATTTTGTTTAATAGAAAATTCTGTTTTAATAGAAAATTAAATCTAGTAATTTATGAAAAAATTAATCAACTTAAATTTAATTAATTCTATAAAATTAATATTAAATTTAATTAGGTTAATTAATTTTAATTAATTAACTTAATTAAAATTAGCAGACCGAATTAAAAAGCACTTATAGTCGGCATAACGTATGAAAAGTATTGCGCAATTTACATTTTTCCAAAATGTAAATAGAAAATTTGCTTTATTTCAATTTTGCGTAATATTTATCTTTTCCAGATACTTTCAACATGCCATAGATATTTAGTCAATTTGTGGTGTTCCTCCTTTATGTAAAAGTCAATTCCAACACAATTAGAATCGAATATGATGATTAATATGCATTTAACATATTAACGTTGAATAACAATAATATGTTATTCAACGTATAATCTACAGTTACTAGTTATTAGTGTGGCTATTGTTGCCTTAATTAGAATAGATTGTATATCACCATACACTACATTCATATAACATATATTTAACAATTTCCGTCGATTGTGGTTATAATAATATATGTGGTTATAATAGGATAATATCTTCGTTAACCTAGATCTTTTATTGCACCGTAAATACGCCCGCCGTCATGTTTTGTGCAATACTGCATTAAACAGAAGAACAAGCCAGAAAACAGATGCATCAATATACTGGCAAGTGGTTAAGCATTGGTAAATAACTGAAGATAATGGTAAATTCGAAAGTGATATCTAAACTGATATAAGAAGGTCTACAAAAATTATAAATCGTTAGAATGAGACAATCAGGAATTGTAGGCAATGTTGCAATCCAGATCAGCCAGATGAATAGCAAAAACCTTGGTATAGGGGCAAATTTTAGAAGGTAAGAGTATTGGAGTTCAAAGATCAACATACAAAGAACTGAGATAAACTTGTCAAATAGAAGACTGAAGAAGTGTAATCATTAAACAAAATTGCGCAATGAGAAGATATAACGCAACAGGGCAAATTCGGTTGCCTTAACTCACAAAGGACTTTATGGACAATAAGCGATCCAAAAGGCCAGTATTAGAAATTATTGGAATAGTTGGTACGAAGATATGATAAAAAAAATGGAGTAGATCCAATACGTTTCGACGATCAAACTGGTTTTACAAGGAAAAAGAAATATAGAAAGAAAGTCCAAAAGGCCAGTATTAGGAATTGTTGGAATGATTAGTTGGTATAAAAATGGGATAAGAAAATGGAGTAGATCTAATACGTTTCAACGATTAGACTGGCCTTACAAAAAAAAGACTGCATTTCTCTGCAGTATTAAATACTGAAAATCTGGTGAATGACGCAGAACTGTCACTCTATCGTAACGTCTGCCACGAATCTAGGGTCGCGAGAGCAACCCCTTTTAGTGGCTGAAGAATAAGTCTCTGGAGAGTTATTTCGCAAGTCCTAATTAAGCCGCCTGATTTAAGAGGGACGTGAGTTCTTTCTTTGTCTACTTTCGATTCCAAAGAAAATATAAATAGCGTTAAAAAGGGGGAATGAAAACTTCGTGCTACAGCGAAACAAGAGTAATTCATTTATGTTCCGGAGAAGAGAGAGCAATTTTTCACTGTTAAATGGAACGAAAGAAAATTGTTAGTTCCTTTGATTAAGTTTAGTTGAATGGCGAATTCATAGAGGGTGAGTTGCAAACATTCTTAAGTTAAATCATATTTTTAACAGCATATAGAACTATTCAAAACAAACACTTAATTAACAAACAGAAAATAGAAAATTTGCCTTATCATTGATTAATTTCGAAAATAGCAATTCGAATAAAATAAATGATTCACAAAAAAAGGCGATAAACGTACGTACATTAATAATTGGTTGCATAGTAAGTGTATAAGTTGTGTACAAGTATATACATAACACTATACGTGGGCAGAAACGGCACGCGTCACAGAGGCGTACGTATCATAAATAAAGGGTGGGCCATCTATTGGTTTCTTTTTTAAACCGAGTGTTATTTCTACATTGCCGTCACTGACGCGCTTGACATTTGACATATATGTGGGTCTAACCCCCGCTGTAAGAAATGTATCGTTTTACGCTTGAACGACGTTGGGAAATATTGAAAAAAATATTTCCAAAGTGAACGCTGTGTTGCAGAAACAGTGAGAAAATTGAGAACAATTTTTGGTCGAAATGAAGCTCCGTCAGCGCCTGGTGTAAGAGAGTTTTTAAGGAAAGTTCGTGAAACTGGCATGCTTATGGATAACAGAAGTCATCCACGTGCTCGTCCGATGCGCACAGCTGAAAGAATTGTTGTTGCCTAAAGTGTGCGTGAAAACCCAAGAACCTCACAGAGGCATACTTTCTTGAATAAAGCAACAATCATTTAAAAATATTCAACGATGTAATTTTAATAGCAATTTTAAAAAGAAACGGCAGTCTATGGTTTAAACGTTAAACAGGCTAAGACAGTGTACATATTTATACGACAAAGCGTTTCTGCGCATATGCTTCTCCTTGTAAAACCCCTTGTGTCGAACCGTGAGTCCGCGTGCCGCGGTATTCCCAATCCGTGCTCAAGCGATCGCCAGCGCACCATCTGCGTGACCCATTCCACACCGCCTTCCTTTTCACATAGAATTTCTTTTGGCTGGTTGTATTTGCTATTCCTAAGTCAACATGAGCCAACCCTGTATACGAGAATGTATATATCGGGTTTTTCAGTCCAATCAATACACGTAACAGGTGTAGTGTGTAAATACGCTATAAATAGACCACGACGAACCCCTGGAGTTATACGAAAAGACCACTAATGGATCTTATGGGCATCGAGTTTCTGTAAAATCCTAAAAAAAAAAACTTTTGTAGAGGATTTTGACGAGGATATCGACGACGGTCACCTAAGCAGAAGCTATGCTTATACCTAAAAAAATCTAAGTCTAATCTCTACCTGAAAAAGTACTTTTCAGAATAACGCAAAAAAAGATAATGAGGTCAAAATATCAATAGTTAGATTTCTATTATTTTGGTTAGTACGATTTCTACTTTCAAATATGAAACCCTTATATCGATGTGACCGTTAGGTCAAAAGTTACAGCGAGCCAAAAAGGTCGAAAAATCAAATATTTGTTGACATGGCCATGTGATACATCGTTCGAAAGCTGACGATTTCTCTATATTATAATTGATAAAATACTACTCGAAATATGTGTAGCTGGTAGCTCCTGACTGCCGCCGCTTGATACAAACCCCTTAACCCAATTTGCTTAACTCAAATGCGTTTAATTCATTAAACTGAAATGTATTTCGTTTATGGTTTCTATGTCGTGCCTGATTATATTGCATTATTGCGCCTTTAATGTATTACCACTTATCTTTATGGTTTAATATTGTGGTTATTTTTCTGAATATCGTGTTTTTTTGTCAATTTAGTATGGTAGTATATTTCCAAGAAATTACGTATTATTTACAGTTTTGCACCATTTTTATAATTTTGTACTTCGCCATATTTTTAGGCAAGTGCCCATTAATCTTTCTTCGTGCATTTTTCGATCAACAATTTCAAATTTGTTCTGAGATAATGTAAAACCGTATACCATAAAATATTAATGCAATGTCGAAGATTGGATTTGTTTGAGTTATGGAATGCATATTATTTATTTATTATTATATTGTCAAATCTTTAATTGATATTTTGACCTACCTACCTATCTACACGTTATACGACAGAGAAAAAAACTTATATAAAAAGAGTTTTAGTAAATTTTCTGTATTATCACCAAAATTAACACTTTAATATCAAAAAGTTTTTATTTTTCTGCAAGAACTTTTCAACCTGAACTCAAAAATATATATACTTTTTGACGGACCATTTCGTATTTTGCTTCTTCCAAAAAATCCCATGACAAGATATAATTTTTACAGTAAGAATTCAAATTTGATTACAAAAACATAAGTAGGTACATACAGAAATAAGTATTCATGTATCCAGTTGTTGTAAGCATTGTTTCCAGAATTGGAGTAAGTAATTTGTATTGACTTTTTTTGACAGGAGAAGAGAATTAAATTTATATAAAGCACACCTTATTGTAACAAAGTCTAACGAATAGAGAAATTCACAAACTTAGAAATTTCAAAATGCGATATTGCAGCGAAAAAAAAACAGATATTTGGGTAAACTCGACGTCATTTAAAAGGGCAAGGCGGCAACTTTAAGGTGTTGTTCATAATTTTTTTGAGAAAAAAAAATTGCGATGCTACATATCCTCATATACAGGCCAAAATCGTTTTTTGTTTGCACTTTTAGGTTAGGATATCTCTAAAACCAGAGCCAACTAAGAGATTTGGACCTCGGATTCGGATTCAGCGCATCAAAAACCTTTGGGAAAATATATTCTGGTTTCTGGGTTAAAATCTTGTCGGCCTGTGTTATCTTAGATTGAAAATTATTTTCTTTATGGAGTTTTAATTTACTTCTTAGCCACCACGTTATTCTAAAGGTTTGAGATATTCATAACAATTGGTTAATAAATTGAATAATAGTATTCAATACATCTTCAAAGAATTCACTTCTCGAACATTACCAAATAAAATGTGAGTTAAAAATATACATACTATAAAAACAATTTTAGAGACCTCAAGAAGTAGGTGTCACGTATCTCAAAGTGAAATAATAATGTGAATATAGCATATGGTTTAACAGGCTTCTAACGTAAAAATTCAAATATCACACTTTTAGGTCTGTCTGGACAAATGTGAAAAAATTAAAGTGAAAATAATGATTCAGTTCTTAGGTTCCTGCTGACATTAGACAAATAAAAGTTTAAAAGTTGTGATTAAAGGTCGGATTTAATAAGTAGGTAGGTAGTTAGGTAATTTTCTGGTCCACCTCATATATATCTACGAAAAATCTTTAAACGACTGATTGTTCAACAAACTGCCGACCACAACAAACAGCTTATTTGTCGGCAGAAAATTACAAGAATGGAGAGACAAGGGACTAGCAAGAAGACCGACGATATCGTAAAACGTTTGATAAATAAACCCAAAAAAACTCGAACTAATTCCAAGTCATCTGTTTACGAGCGGGATTACGAAGAATCGAACTCGTCTGGTCCAATAACGGGCAAAAAAACAGTTTGACAATGTTCCCCCGCAAATGGCCAGAGAAAATGAACGTCTATTTTTAGGGAAGAGCTATCACGTCCTAGGCAACCGGACGAGGCGAGAGTGTTTTCACAGGCCTCCGGTTTTCCGGACGTGTCCCGTTGCATTTTAATCCTTAAGTATCCCTAAGCACTTTTGAATAATGGCCGCGTGGGCGGAAGCAATTTCACTTTATCTAACTGAGCAACAGTGGCCGTTTGTTTAGATGTAATCAAAAATGTGTCATACGAAAGAATCTACAGTCCAACCAACAAGTAAAGGAATGAATCAACAATATCACACGCATCAATCAATCACGCACTGAAAATCGGTGTAGCCATAGGAAATCACGTGTTCATCATGCACGAACAGCATGTTGTTCGAAAAATGTTGAGATGTTGAATGAGAAGTGGTGGAAATTCTTCGACAGTCTTATATGAATAGGGAAATGCGTAAAATGCAAAATTTGCACAATAATTCCTGAGCCACAGCAGCATATTTTAACAAGATGGCTGATGGAATACGCAGTTAAATGGCGTGTTTTATGTGCAATATTTTAAGGGGGACTTCTTTGAAAATTTGAAAAAAATCTATTTTTTTTTTAATTTTTAATCTATATATATATTATGTAAGAATTTTTCCTTAAAAGTGTTTTTTGGAAATTCGAACGTTTAGGGTGCTTTAAACGCGTTTGAAGTAGGCACGGTCAGCGCATTCTGACCTGTTCAGAGGGGCGCTCGGCGCGCGCGGTTCCTGCAATTCCTTCCGAAAAGTTGCAAAAAAGTGCCCGAATGGACCAGCAGAAGCTGAGCAATTTGAGGAAGAGGAGGGATGCCTCTACAGACCTGGCATTGCAGATTAACGGTAACTATAGATTCTCTCGAGTAAAATCATTTGAAATCTATAAACGCATTTTTCTCGAAAACACGTTTTTGAAAACGGCTGTCACTTTCCTAACCGCTGTAATTAACCAATCGACATGAAATTTTGCAAACATACTCAGAAAATATGTCTTCATGGAATGACGGGCCATTTTTTCGATAAATTAATGTTTGCATTTATTATAAATTTTTTGTACGAAAAAAAAAAACGTTGAAAATCGATTTTTTTTTCCAAATTGTCGTCAATTTCTTAATTTTGCACTAAACGAAAAACCCTCCCGATATTCCATGACCAAAGGGAATTCTTCGAATTTGTATTTCATATCAACCAGGGGTCGACAGAAGTGGCAGCCATTTGCCCACTTCGATCTGGAGGCTCTTTTTTGGGGAACTGTGGCAGCCGTCATTTTGAATTTGTTTCTATAAAAAAATAAGTACGTTAAATAAAAAAAAAAGAAACAAAACACATTTGGATTGCTTTATTCATTTTCGCAAAAAATAAAAATAAAACGTGAGCACCCAAAAAATCGTGCTCCAAGGAAGAAGTTCCCTTAAAGCAATGAAAACTGTCACCATTTAATTCGAAAGAAGCCCAGTTTACAAAGAAGAGTCATCAGTTTTTATATATAACAGAGTTATACATATATGTTATATATTGTTATATGTTGTCACACTCTGTTATAAGTTATAACAGAGTGAGACAACTCTGAGGCACCTACTTAAGCTTCATCAACGGATTCAATTTCCGCCTAACAGACTTAAATCTGCTGTGAGACCGGTATGTAAGCACAGCATATAGGTACAGGTATTTATGCTGTGGCGTAAGTATAAAATGTATCTGTAAGTGAATTTCGCCCCAAAGGCATTAAAAATTATTCGGTTAGAACATTCTCTACTTTTTTCCATTATTTCCATTATGAACCTCCCATCCAGACAAGTATCTTTTCCTGAATGTCCGAAAGTGTCATTTACTACCTATATAACTTATACAGTATGGGTTATGAAGTAAATAGCCAGCCAAAAAAAAGGAAAGGCAGTAAGACCTAACTGAAGGATAGAATAAGACAATTATTGCATAGATGCCACGCCTATCAGGCACATTAAGCCTCTGTAAGTCCATCTAAGTCCTCGGCCATTTTAACGTCTTAAAAAATGTAACGACGATTTTCTTAGGGGGATCTCCCTTATTTTGGCCAGGAATGACCAGTGTTCACCCATTATGAGTTCTTCTGATTTGGCTCCTCTACAAAGGGGTGTTTCAATTAGCATCAAGTTGAAGAGGTGTTTTCTTAACCTGTTTCGACCGAAAACGCCACTACCGCCCGGTACATCGCTCTTCAGCGCCTCATAACTAATACTATTTGCGACAGAAAAATTTGACAGGGACATATTTTTGAAGCTTAAGACGTGCCCTTTCCGATGGTGTCCATGAAATTCCTCCAAAAAATTATTAATTATGAAAAAAAGCAATTTAAAATAAACGATTATTTTGCACATTCTTTTTTTTAAATCAAATTTTCAAGGGGTTTCTGGTCTGCAATGGACCTGGAATCTCACTAACCGGTGGAATAAATGTTTGAACTTTAAGTATACGTGGTTTAAAGATCGATTTTTTTGCTAATTTTTTTCGAGTAAAACATTTCTAAAGGTCAAATTAGTATCGAAATAACTGCATGACATTCCTTTACTGCCCCTGTCGTTGAAGGACTAGATAGTACTCTGTCGCTACGACTGTTTGTTCATGGTTTGTTATGTTTATTCATGGTCCATGAATATGGATAATACAGGCTTGAGTATGTCCCACATCCTACTCATTCTTTCCTTTCTGAACACGCAGTGATGCTTTTGACAGTTCCTTCTTCTGTGGTTTAGAAACACTAGAGTGCAAAGAATGCACTAGATTTTTTTCAAATTTTTTTGAGCAATTTTGGATTTTGCAAATTCAATTTTTGCAAAATTGATTCTTGACAATTTATAGTAAAAAATGCATTTATTTCGAGTAAAACATTTCTAAAGATCAAATTAGTATCGAAATAACTGCATGACATTCCTTTACTTCCCCTGTCGTTGAAGGACTAGATAGTACTCTGTCGCTACGACTGTTTGTTCATGGTTTGTTATGTTTATTCATGGTCCATGAATATGGAAAATACAGGCTTGAGTATGTCCCACATCCTACTCATTCTTTCCTTTCTGAACACGCAGTGATGCTTTTGACAGTTCCTTCTTCTGTGGTTTCATTCTCACCTCTAATAAGTCTTATGTATTCGTTGTACACTTATTTTTATCTCAATTTTTTTGGACGAACAGCCGATCAATACGCGACAGACCGATCAACCAACAACCGACTGACCGACCAACGACCCGTAGACTGATCGACTAATAACTGGCCGACTCATTCGAGAAACTGTTCTGCCTTATCGCGTCAACGCATATAAATAAAATAACTATTTTAGTATTACATTCGAACAAAAGCGGACGTTGCAGCGCGAAATAAAAAAAAACAGGTAATGGCTTTCTGCAATTTTCCGCTATCGCCACACGATCGATTCCTCAACGAGCGCTTCCAATAATGATTCTACGTTGCGATAGTTAAGTAAATTTCAGGCGACGTCGTGATGGGATACGCAAAGTTCCAGAGGACAGATCATTTTAAGTGTTCGGTTCGCTGAGAAAACGTATTCAAGCACGGCGACTCTGTCAACAGCACGAACTGCATAGACGGAGATACACTCCTTTGTCGTCTTATCTTTTTCCGCCTTTGCAGGTCATTAAAGTTAAAGGGAGACCAATCAAACCACCAGCGTAAGAAATTCGTTACATTAAAATAAAAACACACATCATTATTAATGCAGCACATGTTCAAAATGCATGCCTCCAGCATCTTGGCAGCATCCTAGACGTAAATAGAAATGTCTTCTAACGTTAGTTAACATCTGCAAGGTAATCGACCTAATTGCAAATGTTATTCTTCTTCTTAAGTTAGCTAAATCGTCGGGTTTGGTTTTGTAGACCATACTTTTTACATATCTCCATAGGAAGAAGTCTAACATGACAGAAGTATAACATGCGATCAGGTGATCGTGCAGGCCATTCTACAGAACCACGTGTCCCTATCCAGCGATTTGGAAATATTGTGTGTACTTCGTAATGTGCTGGTGCACCATCCTGCTGGAACCATATTGCATTACCTGGAAGTTGTGGAAGTTTAACACTGATAACTGTTAACTACTGTTACAATGACAAGCACGTTTCTAGGTAATTTCACTAAAGCTGATAATGGCCAATTTCTTAAATTTCAGGTTTGTTTTTTTGCTGCTTGCTCGTTTTTGTCGTTCGATTGTGAAGCAAAAAATTTCTCTCAAAAAAAGATTATCTCAAGACCTTCATTACGATAGTAATTTTTAAAGTGTGTTATCCTGAAAATAGTGTTGTGTTACCTTTGTACATTCCCTACATATGTATGTATATAGATAGTACCGCCAATGTTCGTATTTTACCACCTTACATGACAGCAATAACAACATTGATTGAGCCCAGATGAAGGAGAAATAAAGCTCCGAAACGTTGACAAAAATCGAATAGTTTGTTATTTATTCCTGGACCTAATCCAACTAACCAAAAAACTAATAGTAGGAAATGTCGGCAATTACAGACATTTATTTTTTGTTACCATTTCAGAACCTAAAATTGACAAATAGTGTTACTTATAAAAGTTTTATTTTAATGTAACGAATTTCCTACGCTGGAGAAATTTAACCCTTTTTTTCTTTGCAATAAAATTTAACACCATAGCAGTTTTGAATAGAGAATGAAAAGACTTTCAAATGAAGTATCACAAGCCCCTACTTCCAATTTGAAAATTTAGGGGTTGTAGCTGTCACCTGAATGAGGTTGAATTTAGGGATGACATTTTTATGTCGCAAGATGTCATTTTAGAATTAGAAATTGACGTGTCTCAGAATTTTCTGAAAAAATGCATAATAATGGAGCTACTGAATTTATTCCATTTGGCTGTTCCACGCTGTATAAATCGTTGCGGTGCGATTTTGGGCAATGCCATTTTTCCCGAAGCTTTTTTTTACCGTGAACATCACAGATTCTATTAGGAAATTTTGGACACACCTGTTTACCCTCTAATTTCTTTATAACCATATTATTTTTATTTGAGCTACGTTTTATTATATAAAATGTGTATTTATACATACCTTATTTCTTTTTTAAACTGCATGGGCACTACAAAAAAAATAGAAGATTCACAATGTCATTTAGTATTTAAAATGAATACATCAAGCTTATCGCCTCAAGCAAGGGAGTGGTCTAAAAATTTTGCATTTATTTCTAAAACTGTGGTTTTTAAAATAAAGAAATATAAAAAAATTGCAGTTTGCACAGGTATGTCCAAATTTCTCAAAAAATGATCAGAGACGTGTAACGCTGAGGTTTCCTTATGGACATTTTGGTATGATCTCATTTTAATATTTCATACGTTTCGCTGCATATTAAGTAGGTATATTATGTACTTAGGAATCCAGATTTTGACGCATTCTGGAAAATGATTTAGGGCGTGGGAACAATCTGTGAACTTGTAAATGAAAACTATTTTTTTTTATTTATATCAGAGAAAATAATCCCTGAAGGAATAGAATTCTTAGTTACTTTCATTTAATCCTGTGCAATTCATCAGGAAAAATGTACGGTAATAAATCTGGAGGTTCCATTGCTGCTGTGTCTAAATAAAAGAAAAATTTGCTTTAAACTGCAATCTTCATCTGCATTATTATTAACATCGTTATGGATACACAGGAGGAAAATTGAAACCTTCGGCGTAGCAACTTGAACACTTGAACACTTTTCACCACTTAACACTAAAACACTTTTTGTACTCGACGCGCGTTTCGCCAATCATATTGGCATCATCAGGAGTTAGTCAAAACTAAAGTTAAATGATATACTACTTATACTATATTTATATTTAGAATACTTATTAATATGCGTTCGTCAGCATTGTGAGTTTTTACACAATTTGCTGTTCTTGTATATATTTTTTATTAATCTATGAATAGGCTGGAACATTAAGCCTTTTTAGTAACATTCTTTTTATCAAAAGTTGAACTTGCAGCAAACGAACATATTTATTATTATTTACAAATTATATAATATTTATACTAATTAAATATACTATATTATATTTAGTATAAATAGGATAGATAATCATTGTTTTAATCATCTCCTGATTAAGTGTTGAAAAGTGTTCAAGTGTTCAAATCTTTATGAATGATGAATATAGTGGAGTCGTGATCTAAAAGTTATATTTTCATTCAAATGATTTTTAAGTTCTCTCTATGTTATATAAGACTCAGTAAAAAAACCATTGAATGTTTTTCACCATACAACTAAGATGATATTACCATTATTACGTGACAGATATAAGAAGTTATTAGAACACTACTGTTTTTATCAAATAAACTGAATTTTTATTCTTCCATTTTTACATATAACTTTATAATGATAATTATGAACTGAGTATTATGAGAGAATAGTTGAAATTGACATATTTGAATTTAATAATTAGCTCTTATATACGTTCCTGGATATTGGATAGTTGGTAGCATGAATAAATTTATAGCTTATTCAATATGGTAATTTTGTATACACGTATATGCAAATGTATTATCACACGAATGGATAAATGTAGTTTAATGAGTTGAAAATTTAATTAGATAGGTAATAAGTCTTGATCATATTTATTTTGCTGTGGTGAACAGACGAGTATTAAAAACATACCTATTTTGTTTTAAAAATATCTTTAAATACATGGTGATGATGGTAGAGTAGGAAAATGTGGCCATAGCCAAATTTATAAGTAAGAAAGAACTTGTGTGTATACAGTTTTTAAAACAAAGATTAAGAGAATTAAGAGAAGAGAAGAAGAGTTGAAAATTATCATTTTATTATTTCAGGACAATTAGAATATTTCGAGTACACGACATGACATCATAAAAAATACTTATATCGAGAAATTTTTTAAGGTCATAAAAACATTGTTCCACAAGAAAGGCTCTAAGATCCTTTTTGAATTTATATTCACAACTATTGTTTTTTTTATTTCAACCGATAATTTATTTTATATAATACTGTATATATATCTTGTGGATTTTCATTTGACAATGAGATATTAATATATTTAATATAGATATAATTATTGTTTCTGATAAGTATTGTGATTGTGGATATTATTAGAAATAGTAAGTTTATGATTTTTATTTGTAAATATACTTGTTTCTTATATTTTTATATAAGGTAGAGATTTATATGTTAGCATACAAGATAAAGAAGG
This sequence comes from Aromia moschata, assembly GCA_029963805.1. NCBI lineage: Eukaryota > Metazoa > Arthropoda > Insecta > Coleoptera > Cerambycidae > Aromia > Aromia moschata. Next base: position 774,898 of record JAPWTK010000083.1, read on the forward strand.
ATTGTTATTTGTGAAATGAGAACGGCATGAATCTAAAGAACTTAATTTAAAAATTAACATTATTAACCTTTTTGTGAAAATAAAGACTTCATGAAATTCTGTGGACATACCCCAGTACGATATATAACATGTGTATAAGCAAAAGCATTGTAAATATTAAGAAGACATTTTGCATCCACAAAATTTCTCAAATTTCTGATGGCATGGTAGATGAACTTAGTTTTTGTATAACGTAATTACATAAGGCATAAGAATAGTGTACTGGAAACTCTATTTATTAAATTATTGTTAAAAGTAAGTGATAGATCTTGAATATATTTACGTTTGTATTAAAATAATATAGTTTATTTTATTATAATTTACAATAAGTTTGTTCTTTTGGGCCCATAAGTAAAATTCTGATTTCATTAGCAATGGTTTCTAGATCTTTAAGAGAAGATGCACTTAAACTAATGGTGGTATCGTCTCCGCACATTATTAGTTCTATTTTATCTTGGATATGTTTTGCTAGGTCATTAATAAACATGAGAAATAGGAGTGGGGATAATACACATCCTTTTAGGGACACTAGGTTCTGGATATTTTAATTCCGAAAATTGTTCGCCAATTCTCATGCGCATTAATTTGTTTGATGTAAAGGATGTTACCCATTTATCAACTGATTCCCTTATACCTAAATGCCTCATTTTATTCACTAAAAAAATGATTATTTATACTATCATACAAATAATATTATTTATTCTATAAATTTTATTATATAGGTACTTAATAAGTTTTGATCATCCCTATTTTGCTGTGGTGAACAGAGAAGTATTAAAAACATGCTGTAAATGATATTTAAGAATAAAACCTCTAATCAATTTAGGATGCCTCTGATGAAGTTAAAATAGGAAAATGTAGGCCTAACCAAATTTATAAAAAGTAAGAACTTATGTGTAATGTATATAGTTTTTAAAACAAATATTATATTTTAAAACACACAGGCTCCAGTTATGTTCGTTTTAAATACAAATACAGTTTTCAAATTTTTTATGCAAAGCGCGCCTTTTAACCTTGAGTATTTATCTGAATATGAAGAGTTCAAGGAATGAGGTTATTAAAATTGAGGTGGTAAGAAGATTTAAAAATATTTTGAAAACACTGTGAAAATCAATCAGAGCTGATACCTACTTAGAAAAATTAAAAATAGAACTTTGATTTTTATTGCGAACATTATCGATGATACCATGACATATTTCTATAACAAAATTTGTTGTTTTGAAAAATTAAAAAAATGAATTACCAAGAACAGTTTGGAGAGAATTGATTTGCTAATAAAAGCGTATTGTAACGGGTATAATTTAAATATTCCCATTCATTTTCACAATAAATTTCACTATTCTGTACGTTTTTTACGTTTTCCGTTTGATATTGCAATGCAATTACACAATTAAAGCTTTTTCAAGAGGAATAGTAGATTAGTGTTATTAGCCGGCGTAATCTATTTTATGTGGGACTAGAGTAATAACCCACAGGTAAATTCTTGCATATTGGTTTAATCAACCCATTCGATTTTAAATTTTACGATGTGAGATTATTTTCATATTCAGTGTCTATTTTTATGAAGATAATTTTAATTTTAGACGAGTTTCAATTTAATTAAGGACAAATCCCAACATATGACATTGATCACTATGGAAAAAGTCATATTCCTAATAGCCCCCTTCCCCGATCATAATTTACATCAAGTAGATATAAAATATTTGGGTTGACATGGGTTATAATTTATTTTATGCTTTCTTAATTTTATAGTTTAACGCTGTGAATGAACAAACGTGTTATCGCTTATTTTAATTAACACGAAAAAAACTTTGAACTAGTTAAGTAGCTTTTTTTAATAGCTTTCCATCTTAGATTGTCAGTTTTGCTAGACTGAGAACCACACTTAATCAATACCACCATTTTTCACAACCAATTGACTTTGATACAGCTGTGAGTAGAAATAATCTAAATTTATTATTTTACATTCCACTCAATGCTACAGTATTTGTAACTGTCTTGATATGATTACGCTTTCTAGGTGGTTTTAAACTATATTGCTTTAAATTTTCTTTCACATGAAATGAGAGTTTCTGTTTTCTAAAAGATTTTTGCTTTCTGTGAAACATATTTAACCGTAGAAACATTCAAGTCTGGGGCTACTGCTACGTTCTAAAATAATATATTGGACTATGATTTTAACTAATATTTTAATTCTATATTATTTAATTTACCTTTCCAATAGCTGTTAAGGGTAGCAATGGACCATTATTGTCTCGTTCTTTTTCAAAATAGCGTATCAAAAATGCTACTAACTCTTAAAGGCAGATGATGCCAGAACTGCTTTGGCATTTCGCAAACGGAAGTCTAACAAGTACAACACTTTGTTCTAAAAAAGTTTTCAATATTTCAAGTTTGAAGCTCAAAAGAGACACAAACCATTATTAAACCCAATGTTCAGATAATTTCAAACTGTCAATGAACGTCAGGTAATACAACACGGCAATTTTGGATCTGCTGCCAACTGAATAACAACGAATATAAAGTGCGAAATTTAAAATTTAATAAAACATTCCATTATACGTTTTATTTCAATCAAGAAGACTAGAACTAAGGAGACCGAACTCATTCGGTATCTAGGGATCAAATCTGTCCGCCTCCAGGAGGCGCTGTAAACAGTAATGTACTCGAGTCACGTGATGAGCAGCGGTCAGCAGTCCACATGTGCAACAGTTACACGCTTGCAAAATCCAACTTTAAACTAAGCTATTGACGTAAAAAAGGAGCTTAACCAAATGTACAGGCTCGCATTCCCGATGACCTTGGACATAAGCGGGAATAAGGCAATCTCCGCTACAGGCTGGAACATTATATATAACATTTCCGTCACGGCGCCGGTAAAAAACTCAAATTTCGGTAATTATTCAAATTTTATTTAAACATTATGGGTAATTATGGGTACTGGCCTGTATTGCAACAAAATATTTAAAGCCTAGATCGAGTACCTAAAACGTGCATTTGTTCAATGGGACAATACACGCATGAACCTATAAAAACTACTTTTATTTCCGCGTACCATAAGCAGCAATCATTCTGCATATTTTCATGATTCGGTATCACAAACGACCAATGTTTTGAAAGTGTTAGCCAGGATCATATGACGGCACTTCTAGTCGCATTTGTGATAAGATTCAATCGCGTTTCGTGTGATAAGCCCCACGTTCCCTCGAAAAGCCAATTTGTTCCTTGTATACACAATTTCGTTATTACCACTTGCCGTCGTGTCGTTTTATAGAAAATGCCAACCTTGCCTGCAAACGAAAGTCTATTAACTTTAAAATGAGCACTTTTGAAGCTCGTGCACACGCTCTCTGGTTTTATCTCGCGAAGGGACAACTTTTTACGCGTCACAGCTATTAATATCATGCGATTATACCGCTTGTATTAGTTAAATAGGCATTACACTGTTTGACTATGTGCTAGAATATTGATAGGGTATGGATCATTAAGGCCCGTTTTTTGTCTCCTACAAGTTGTACTTAAAAAAATACTTTATGGATAGGCATCTCATAGGCATCTCAAAATGTTTTCTCATACAATTTTTCCGACCTTGTTTTAATAGATACGTATGTTTAATATGAGATACACTTGTCGCTTTACAAAATATACGAGTCGTTTCGAGGGAAACCCATGAAAAAGTTTAGTGCATTAAGACACAAATATCAAATCAGAAGAGAGAAAAATCAAGAAACTTGGAATGTTGACGAAGCTACTTTTAAATTTAGAAATAGACTCATATGTATATCCTTTTAGCTGGTAATGTCTAGTTCGAAGACTTACTAATATTCGTATAACCTTCCTATTTTGGCCCACTAGATCTCTGAATATAGATGCTTGATTCACCAGCCTGTATCCTGGAAAGTGTACCCACCATTACGACTTATATATCACAGTCAATATGCATGTTTTTTTCCGTACCATAGAAAGTTTCTGTACTCACCAAGATGTTGCTTAGAGGGTCTTTCCGAGCTAATTTGTCTGCCTTCTAATTTCCTCTATGACCGTTATATCTCTGTATACAAGCCAGTATTACATTGTTTTAAACTAAACTAGAGGTCTTAGGTGTCGTTCATCTGTTATCCAAAAAAGTCCAAACTGAGACTTTTAGTTAAAACTTTCATTAGTTCAAAAACTCCTTGTGTTTTTAATGTAATTAAATCATTCTTGTAAAAAATCGCTTGAACTACAAGGTAAACCACGACTTATTTGGAACATTTCGAACATCAATTCCTGAGATAATTCTAAGCAAAAATTATTCTTTGTGCTTCGTTCAATTCTCGACCGTTCTTAACAAATTGAATATTGAATATTGAATATATTCAAAACAAAGTGAATGTAATTTACTTTTTTAAATAGCGTATCAAAATTTTAAACAAGTTGTTCAAAGTGGCACCCTCCTACCTCAATGCAAGCCCTCACACGCTGTCTTAGTTCGCCTTAACAATTAATATTTTCCAAGTTTGCCCTTACTTCTGCAAGTCGTCCCTACTATAAGGTTTACTCCGGCCATACAAAAGTGACTTCAAATGTCGCCATAAATAAAAATCCAATGGATTGAGGTCCGGCGGTCTGGCAGCCCATTGAACTGGCCCGTTGCGTCCTGTTAAAATTATACTGTAACAATCCTTCCATAATGTGGTGGAGTTGTTAGTGAACTGGGATGGCATTTTTCAATTGAGGATAGAATTGAAAAAAATGAAACAATCAACGAAAAAAATTCTCTTAAATTGTTGAACCCGAAAATTTCTGAAGAGGGACCATTGTCATGCATGTCATTTTTTATTTTGTCAATGTAAAATTTTATCATGGCTTTGTTGTGCGAAGCGTTTCATATAGGTCATCATTAACCCCGTATAATGTTAATATAATAGTAATTAATTACTTTAGGTTAGACACTGACAGGATCAGCTTAAGAATTGTTCGGAACATATCATTCTGATTATTTCCGATAATGACAGGTATAACGAACAATTGGTTAATTTATTTATGGTAAATTGTATCGCACTACCGTCAAAATTATAGGAAGTTCATATTAAAAGGAATTATAGCGGTAGTACAGGACGATAATGCTACATTTGATTTAACATCAATGGAAAATAAGCCATGAACTTTATCAATTATGAAACAATAAATTTGTGGCGATTACTATTACAAAATTAATAGTTTTGTTGGCGTGTGAAAGTTGAACGAAATACGTACATATATTGTTAGAATAAAAAAGGACATCTATAAATAAACACTAATAGTCTTTCTGTTTTATTCATTGCTGCTCTAATTTTTTGATGTCCACGAGGTGATATTAATAACACTGTTTTCTAGAAAAAAAATTATAGACAGATATGAAATACGCATATATCATCAAATCATTAAAATACTTCAAAAGTTTTTTCGCAAAAAAAAAAGTATAATAAACAAATTTCAGTAACTGCTTGCAAATCTTATCCTTAATGAAACCAAAAATACTGTAACTGTGTTTTTTTAACAAATCTGAGAAAACAAATGGAACATTTCTAAAACTGACATCCAGACCTAAAGAGAGTGCTCTTTTTATTTTGCATCCTTTTACTCACAAAGTGGGTGGAAGTAGAACTGAAAAATTTCATAAACTTCATAAATATCAACCTTTTTTTACACTTTCATTATATTAACTGCATACCTACGTCAAACTACGATAATAATAGTATTAGGTTCATTTATTATACACTAGCGACCCGCCCCGGCTTCGCACGGTTTACGACATCACATTAGAAACCTCTAAAATTATCAGTGTTTCTCTACTATATTATGCATGTATTATACATATAAACCTCCCTCTTGAATCACTCTATCTATTAAAAAAAAACCGCATCAAAATCCGTTGCGTAGTTTTAAAGATCTAAGCATACATAGGTAGGGACAGACAGCGGGAAGCGACTTTGTTTTATACTATGTTATGATTTATTGAAGTAGTTGTATTATAGTCAGGTCTCAAACGTTTTTACCTAAAATGTTTCAAATGCCATCAAAAGATTCAAAATTATAAGCAATTATTTGCTTTCATTGAATTAAAAAAAATATTTTGTTCAAATTTGCGATATAAAATTTCCTCCTCCCTTCTCTTTCCTTCATCTTGCTCATTCAACTCTACCCTGAAGAGGAACAGTGACTTCGAAACATCGATATCTACAGATGACCTCTTGTCCTTGTGGGTAGCATTATCTTCCTCTACTAAGTATAATGATTCCTAAAACAATTATATTGTTTTCGTCTTTTAGTTTAAACCCATGTTCTACAAGAAATGTGAAATATTTTATAATAATAAGCAATACATCATAACATAGTATAAAACAAAGTCGCTTCCCGCTGTCTGTCCCTATCTATCTACTACCTATGTATGCTTAGATCTTTAAAACTATACAACGGGTTTTGATGCCTTTTTTTTAATAGATAGAGTGATTCAAGAGGAAGGTTTATATGTATAATACATGCATAATATAGTAGATAAACATTGATAATTTTAGAGGTTTCTAATGTGATGTCGTAAACCGGGCGAAGCCGGGGCGGGTCGCTAGTAGATTATATTTTATCTACAAATTTTGATTACTAGGTACTCTTTCTGTCCGAATTAGTGAATACCATCACTCAATCATATTGGAATAAAAACTATAATGGAAAATGTTTTATTGAATTTTAAAAAACATCAAAGCCGAAGTTCCTGTATTGTATTACTTGACATTTGTTATCACTTTAAAGTTATCTGAACTTTACAATGGTTTTATTTGTGGTTCGTGTTTTTTTTGAGCTTTAAACTGTTACCGTGTATTGAAAAACTGTTCTTTTCAGAACAATTAAAGTGTTATAGTTGTCAGACTTCCGTTTGTGAAATGCGAAAATAGTTAAACAGCTGCTGCTAAGAGTTAGTTGCATCATTGATATGTTATCTTGAACAAGAACGAGGAAATAATGGTCAATTGCTACTCTTAACAGCTGTTAGAAAAGTGATGTAAATATAAAATTAGTTTGAGCGAGTAGCAGTAGCCCTAAACTTGAATGTCTCAATAGTTAATTATATTTCACAAAAAGCAAAAAGCAAGGAACTTTTAAAATCACCGAAAAAGTGTAATCCTACCAAGAGGGTTACAAATATTGTAGCATTGAATACAACCGTTATTCATAACATTCTTAATAATTGATATTTATGTACAAAAAAACTGCACGGCACTATTTGTAACTGAATGGTGTTTGTGAGAAAATCTTTGATTTCTTTTATATATTCTTTAAACATTTCAAAGATTCCGTGTGCCTCTTTCTACTTATGTTTCCTTCCATCTTTACTAACCTTTACTACCGGTTTTTTTTGGTACTTGCATATTTATGCAACCGATTTGAAATGAATACTGAATTTTAAACTTAAACACGTGATTGATGACGTCAAACGGTTTTTATTTTGTTTGAAGCCTATATGCGTTTTTCTCACTTTTTTCTAGATTTTGTTTAAATTTCGGATTCCCACTGTTTCCTTTTTAGTCACTGAAGAATTTTCGTACATGGAAATTCGTTTCCTATAATTTCCTCTCATAAAACATTGAACTGTATGGTCAGCAGCTTGAAAATTGATTTCAGTCGTCCGTCGCGTCGGGAGAAAATCATGGAACCTGACCTTTCGATGAAAAGAATTATGTCACGTTGACATCTTACTTATGCACTGAAATTGAAACTTAACGATGCCTTTCGGTTGACCCCAAAAAAAAGTTTTCTTAAGCAAAAAAAAAAAAAAAAATTCGACACCTCGTTATATGGATATTCGCATATTTATGAAAAGGGGACGCTCAAGCAGTCCAAGCAAATCTATTCAAAAATATTCGTGAAATGATGTATCGCGGTTATCCATTATGCATGTGTCCATTTATCTGGATTAGAAACACTTACAGATATTAGTCGAATTATATGTTGCGCAAGAGACGTTAAATTATATTATTGATTTACTTCTGATGAAATCAATATAATTGAATTACGATTAATGAAAAAAAAAACTGTTAAAGCAGTTTTTATTAGATATTGTCAAGATGGGAGAATTGGATTCGGTTCTATGTTCACACTAATTTCAGCCATAGGCGTCGCTAGGGTGTAATGAAAGCCGATCTGACCATCGACAGGCGATCTGTTTATTTGTGGCCAATTTCCTGGCTAAGAAAAAATGCAAATCAGCATGCATTTGTTATTCGATTTGCTCATTTTTGCCTTTTTGTGTCTTGGAGAGCTTGAAGTGTGCCTTTCCATGCTTTGGCGCTTGATTTCCGGATCCTACTCAAACACCCAAGTTACCAGTAATGACCAAATCACCAGTAATGACACGTTCCATAAAATGGGGATCATTTTCAATCGATTCCAAAAATTCAAGACACCCTTCGCTCCTGATGTCCTTTTGTTCCTGCGAAAGGTTTTTTGGAACCATTTTTGCGCAGATTTTTCTCGTCCTCAATTCGTTAGTCAAAATCTTATTCTATCGATATTTTCATCGGTTCTTGAATATGAAATCTTTCCGCTACGTGATTCATTTTCAATCGACTCTCTTCCTTCTGATAATGCCTTAAACCACCGAAAAATGTGAGCACTTAATGTAAATACTCTCTCCCTAGGCGTGTTGAAGTTTTGCAAAAGTATCCGTTGAGATGTGTCCAAGTCTAAAGCAAAACCTGATGGCATACCGTTGCTCAAAATTAATGTCACTCATTTTTAAAACGCACTAGAAAAAAACGGTTTACAAAAATAGTCACAAAGAACAAACGAATGATTCTAAGAATATCAAACTTGTACTGAAGGTGAATTACATAATAACCTACCGCCCTTCCAGTCCAGTCCCGTCTCCGCAGAGTTGCTAGAACGAGCGCTACGTTGTCAGTCTCATTACTTAATTTACACATATCGTATGTCATTTTTCGACGTAGTCTCAATTACATTCTATACACCTCTTCTACTGTTTTTGAAATACTTTAATACACGAAGGAAAGAATTTTGGTGTGCACAGCAATTCATGCACCTCCTGTATCACTTCTAAAATTTTTTGCCACCTAATGCCTCTTTAAGATAATCGCTTAAGGCGTGGTCAGGGGGAGAGGAGGATGTAATAGACACTGAAACTTTAAATCTTGGATGGTCGCCGCAGTCGTACGCCCAGTATGTGGTCGCGCGTTGTCGTGTTGCAAAAGATTACAAAAATCCATTACTCAGAGATCCTTGGGGAGATTTTTGGGGCTTTCCAATTATGTGAAACAATTTTCGTAACAGTAACCGTGTTAGACATATAGTCCTCCAAAACTACCCCTTTTTGTATCCCAAAAGAGGGTCAGCATGACCTTTTCTGCTAAGAGCTGTGTGCGAAATGTAGATCCATCCATTGTGAAATCAAATTCCGACATGGGGTTGGCTTTTGGGGTGTGCACAGTGAACCGCTGAACATAATAGGCTAGGTACCTAAATTAACAAAGTCTCTAACCCGAATAGAGCGCAGATGGCGCTAATCTATAAAGTGTTACGCTAATTTTGACGAGCAGTTTATTATAGAATGCGATATGTTGGGAATTAAAGATCTATACATATTTAACCAAATTAAGAGCAAGGGTGTCTCATTTACTCCGGCCGCAAGTACCCGAAATATTACTTTAATTTTTAAAATTTGTCTTCACAATTTTATATTAAAATACTATATCTTATATGGAGACATCTAAAAAAAACGTCATCAACTCTGGCTATGAACGAGAGAGATGGAAATAGCGGTCATGTCTAAGCTTTTCGGTTATGTCAAACTTTTGATAAGTGACTGTCACAATTTGTAAAATAAACAATGGCTGTCATATGACGTTACAGTCTTGACAAGTAAATAAGGTTATAAATTCGATTAAGAATAGAAATACGTATTTTTTTTCTCGGCCAACTTTGATGACGTTTTTTTTGGATGTCTCTATATTATACATATACATAAAAATCTTTATTGGCTAAATGGGCTTAAAAATTTTTGAAACGTAATTTTAAATTTAAGCGAAAACAAAAATTCTGTCAACTTGTGGCAGTTTGTCAGCATTGAAAACGCATTAAGATATCAACTTCAAAATTGTCAAAAAAATAAAGTAATCGAAGAAATATTTCATTGTTTTTGGATTAAATGAGGCACCCCCACATTTACACGACCTTTAATTTCCGACATATCGCATTCTATAATATTATGAGGACAGAAATCCTGCGGTAGAATCATGGACTATGACAAGATACTGTTTAGTGCACTTTTTACGGCATCTTTTAAGTTTTAATTTGACCACGCACTTTGCTCTTCAAAAATGCAAAAAGTGTTATTCTAAAAATGAACAGCCCGTCCCTCGTCTAATTTAGGACCCTCGGGTTAAATCGGCGCTTCGCCACTGCCTTCGGCTGCGGCGGCGGCGACGGCGGCGGTGGCGCTACGGCCCCATCGAACGCAGATAGTGCAGGTGCAGTTTGACGTCCCGGGCGGTCGGGAATCAATATGCGGGGGCGGGTGACACGTCCCCGGTCCGACTGGCGACACACTGCCGTGAGACACACCGGCCCCATCTACGTACTCGTCTTGCCTTGCCGCCCCCGATTTCGACAATCGCCGCCGCCGCCGCCACACCAGCAAGCACCGGGGACCGCTCGATGAGGCTCGCCCTCTGGCCACGATTTAGCGGCACATTCTCGCCACCTCTTGGCAGTTAAGCGGCGTCATCTTCGTTACATTCGAAGGCGAATTTTGCCGTCTATTAATAGCCACACCGGGTGATACCACAAATACACCGCGAGAGTTTTTAATGCGTATTTGGTTTATACAATTGAGGATCCTGCAGCAAGAAGGAGGTGATTCCAATTTTGCGTAAAATTGGATGTAAATGTCATGTTGTACATTAAAATATGCTCTGTCGATTGATGCAAAAAACATTATCTCCGACTGGTTCCTTATTAATGTACAGTGTTGGAGATACATCTACAACACGTTTGAAGCAAGAACGATACAACTCCATCGTTTACATCGTTCTTGCGCCAAATGAAAATGATGTATTCCAAAATACTTGAGTGAGAAAATGTGGAGTATTTAAAACCCTCCTTTAAACATAATGTCATAATAAAACCCGTCACAAATTTATTGTAAGTAAATACAGGGCGATGAAAACAATGATGAAATACAGTGTAGCGAAGCAGCGAAGTGTCCTATGTATCACAGATTCCAGTTAAAGTTCCACTTAAACTACTGTAACGAGGATTACTTCCTTTAAATAAAAAAATATGCCAACGTGATGTCTTTGGCTAATGAGTATTTCCTTTAGAGTGGCATTCGTTTCTATAAACAAATATTGTATTTAAGGCTCCTTTAAACATAATGTCATAATAAAACCCGTCACAAATTTATTGTAAGTAAATACAGGGCGATGAAAACAATGATGAAATACAGTGTAGCGAAGCAGCGAAGTGTCCTATGTATCACAGATTCCAGTTAAAGTTCCACTTAAACTACTGTAACGAGGATTACTTCCTTTAAATAAAAAAATATGCCAACGTGATGTCTTTGGCTAATGAGTATTTCCTTTAGAGTGGCATTCGTTTCTATAAACAAATATTGTATTTAAGGTTAACTGTTATTTACTTTTTGTCGCTTATTTCGAATAAGTTCTTTTAATGTGTACGAATTTTTAATCACATTTTGTGTTTTTGATCTAAGAAGGAGGTAGGTACCTGCAAAAATGTACATACATATGTAGGCATTTATCGAATCCAAGTAAAGTTTTTAAAAGTTTTTGTTATTAAAATATTCATAAATTATTTTGGATGCATATGCTTTACAGTCCTGATGAAACCCAAAAAACTCAGAACTTTACCAAATCTAGGGTAAGTACGGTTGGATTGGCATCTCATCCACACCTACCGTGTGTGTAAAGCCGGCATCGGTCAGTTATGAAAAAGGACAAATAAAAGTGAGACGACAGATAAGAAGCAACCTTACCCGCATAGACGGTAGTGAGGGAATAAGACCGGTCCTCTCACCACTTGCTTGTTGTTAGAACGAGAAGTGTAGCATTTGTCCGTCCTTTTTCACAACCAGCCGATGTCCGCTTTACACAAACTGTACAGGTATAGTAATGTATTAGTGGTTGCGTATCAAGCCCTGACATAACATAACATAAAAGGATTTTTATTGTATTTTGTAATAGCACATCTACAAATGCATTTGCGCACAGAGCTCAGTATTCAATATGAATTAATTTATGACTACAGTGTGTAGGGGGGTAGACTTATCGCTCACCGGTCGACCACCTCACACTATGGAAGAATCAAGCCCTGATTGAGAAAGCCAGACAATTTAAAATCCTCTTTCCCGGCCGGGACTCAAACAACTCGCACAAAGGTATCGCCACTGGAAAGACGACGCTTTAATCCGCTCGACTACCCGTGCCTATATTTGTTAGATTAGTATAGTAATCTTATATTAATATTTATAACTATTAATTGTATCGGTTAACAAATTAACTAGACTGTGAGGAAACTTAGTTTTATCGAAATGCTCATTAAGTAAACTTATACAAATTTTGTATAGTCGTACTCAGAATAGAATTCCAAAAACAGAAAAAAAAAAACAGGAATGACTTGAAGGAATAAAAAAATAAAAAATGCCAGGATATGTAAAAAAATAAGTCAAACAAGTTTTGTCTGAAAAAAGTTTCTTATCAAACAGATGGTTAATAAGACATAGGCACTATTTCAGACTTTTGTATTTCCCTTATGTAGGTAATTCATCGAAACTGGACGACAAACAGGCTGTCCATTTATAGCATTGGCCGCGTTAGCTATTCGGTCCCCGTCGAAGGAAAGATTAAATTTAGACTACAAATTGCAAGGGTGAGTCGGAAGGGGTTCCCAGCTCCCGGCTACTTGTAGTGGGATGCAAAAGCACTCGGGCCTCCATCGAAATTAATCCTGGAACAATTTTGATACCAATCACAGTCGCAGAGGGGGCTGTTTTTAATGGGGTGACACGCTCTGATCCAATTCCGCTCCGACTGCCTCAGCAAACGCGCGGAAACGGCCGTTGTTTGTATACCAAATAAAATAATTAATGTGCACCAAGTAGACCGAAATAAATGTAAATAACGCGGTGTTATTTTTTTTACGGAAGGCTATTAGGAAATTAAAGTAATTAAATGCGGCCTAAAGGGGAAAATAATTTATTTTTTCGGTGTTTGCACTGTGGCCATGAAGCGTATATTATTAAATGGTTATACAAATATGATGGTACTATAAAGATATAAAAATAAACTTTTCACATTCGTGACAAAATATATATTATTTATTTATTTATTTATTTATTTATTTATTCATTTACACATATCCAGCAGGGTATATTTCAACAAGAGTGAACAAAATACTAATATACATAGATAGACAAAGTGAAGGTACAAAACAAAATAGCAATCTCATTATATCCTAATTGGATATATCAATGGAATCACAATAGATTACATTTATTTATGCACTAAAATAATATTAATAAGATGATAATTAATTCTGTCGCCTTAAACTAATTGTTAACAATACAATTAAATATATCAGTAGTATTTTTAATATGGCAACAAGAAGAAATCATTTGATACACAGCAGAAGGTTTCATTATATTAGTTCTGGCAGTGGCTGGTTTAAATACATTGGCGTATCGTGAAGAAGGTCTGTAGGAACTTCAATCAATCTGGCAAAATCAATTTGGCACAATAATCTATTGCAATAAATTAAGTTGTTAACAATTTTAAATAAATATATTACTAGTCATAGATTTACGGTTTTCAAGTTCTGACAAATTAAATCGATTTAATAAAATATTATTTGGAAACCCCCTTTGGGAATAAACTCCATCATACAGTATATGTACATTGCAGACTTCATGAATCGTATGTGCCTCGAGAAGGATAATTTTTGATCAAAAGTAACCCCAAGATCTTTAACATATTCAGGTCTTTTTAGGTTGATATTTGCAAGGGTATAATTAAAATTGATAAGCGTAGTTTTTATCGTAACTGTCATGACATTTCATTTAGAGGCATTTAATGGAATCGAAATGTTAACACATGAGAGATGTATGGCATTTAGTGATATTTGGAGATGGTTACAATACTCTTCACAAGTAATTTCACAGAACAATTTTAAATCATCTGCGTAAAGTAAGTACTAAACCCTGCTGAGATTTGTCGTAATATCATTAATGAACATGACAAATAACAGGGGTCCAAAAATATATCCCTGTGGTATCCTATCTTTTGTAAGAAATTCCCCGACTGATGACCACAGTACTGAACAAACTGGTATCTATTTATAAGGCAATATTCTAGGAGCTTAATAATTGTATCAGAGTCCAAAAATTTCCATTATATTAAGTAAAATACCGTGATCAAGTCGGTCAAACTCCTTGAAGAAGTTGGTGTATATGGCATTAACAGTTTCTCAGCTATGTATTGAGCCTTACACATACGGTTAATAGATGTAGATCTTTTTGCCATAAATTCGAGCTGCTCAGGTAATATCATACTAGATACATGGTTATAAATGATATTATGAGACATGATCACTAACAGCTTGCTAAAATTATATGTAACAGTTATCGGTCCATAATTTTCCAAATCATTTCGGTCATCTCTTTTAAAATTTGGACGAATTCTTGAAAAAAAAAACTGGACGTTTTCCACAAAACACCGAACTACTACACTTTTCTCGACACGCATTTCGCCAACCAAATTGGCATTTTCAGGAGCAGATTAAAATTAGTTTTAATCTTCTCCTGAATTTCAATCTTAAAACTAGTTGAGGTTGAATAATGAAAATAAATTAAATAACGAAGTTGAATAAAGTGGTTAATCTTAGAACTAGTTGAATTTAATGAATTAAAACTAGTTTTAATCTTCTCCTGAATTTTAATCTTCTCCTGAAGATGCCAATTTGGTTGGCGAATCGCGCGTCGAGAAAAGTGTAGTAGTTCGGTGTTTCGTGGAAAACGTCCAGTTTTTTGTTTCTACGCCGAAGGTTCCAGTACCCACTAAAAGAATTCTTGAAAGTTTCCATAGATCTGGAAATTCTACTCTTCGTTTCTAAATTACTTCTTTCATAAAAGAATGCTAAACACCGAAACCTGTTTAACTATAATTTTAGCCAACAATATTAATAAAACAACATTCTATTTCTATATATTTTGGAAGAATTTTGAGCAATTGTGAATAACTTTTCGAAGTAAACTTTTTCGATAAAAAATATCTAACATGATTTCTTGATTTCTTGCACACACTTTGTCGTCGTAGTTGGCCTTGCATTGAGAAAGGGGTAGTAGTTTCTAATACATATATGTACATAAACCATAAGGCCATAAAAATATCGTTGAAATCGGTCGATAATAAAATAGATATAAGAGTAGCGTCAGTCTTAAGTGGGTCACCTTGTATATGAAGTTCCGAATTTTTGAAATATTTTGTTTTTAAAGCTCTTTCAAAAAACACATTTTGAAATTTGGTCTAGCTCTCCTTAATAGTGGTAGCTTCGGCAGGATTGAATTATAAAATAACAGCTTTTATTTGCTGAAAATGTCTCGTTAAGTAAGTCACTGCGTACAGTTGGCAGATAATTACGTAATGGAGTGCAACCTGGTAACGGTATATCTGGGACGTATGTACTGCAGAACTCACGAAATGGTTGTTTATCGCGTAGGTACATTCAGGACATTTTATTTTTGATGTAATGTAATACCGACGCCGACGACTGAAAGATGTTAGAGTCTACCAGACAGTCGGGCGAAACGACTGAAGTCAGTGACCCGGCCGCCGCGCGCCGCTGTATTGCGGCATGACCGGCCAACCCGCTGCATCGATTAGTGACAAGATTATACTGAATAAAATTGCACCCTTTGGACTTCAGAGTTTCCGTTTGTTTCGCTTCCAGGAAAATTCACATTGATATACGAATTTTCCCAAAAGGAACTGGGCGTTTTCCTAGTGGAATCAGCAATTTTCTAGTTTCCCAAGTTAAATAACAGTCTCGGTGATCGTAAGAAATGATTCCCGTTTGTTATTGCGCTTCCGAACTTCATCTTTAACGCTGTTTACTGTTGGATATTTTACGACATTAGACGTTATTAAAAGCCAGTTTAGATAAAACTGGAAAATGCATTAAAACGAAAAGAGGTAGATAAAGTTCTCGTATAGTAGTCGGTAAAGATGCCAATATATTAGGAAAACACATATCGGTAAATATATCCATTGTTTATTTAAGCGAATTTTAATGGGGTAATAAATGAGACAAATAAAATATTTAATTTGATTGTAAGTAAATAACAGTAAAGTAAAAGTTGATAAAGATATGAACTAGATATTTATATACTTTACAGAAACAGTAGCATGTAAGTAATTTTTTAAGTGGAGTATGCTGTTTGAAAATTAAGGCCCTTTCCCGGTCAGGTCAAAATTTGCAAAATTTTCAATATTGATGACGAAAAGATACACTACTGTCTTAGGTAGGTATGACCAGCTCCTTTTTATACGATATTTTTGGACACCCAGCACACCAAAGCCAATAAACCTGATTTTTGATAAGCAATCTTTTTTTTAGTCATTATTTGTGTTCTCAAACTAAAGTTGTCTGTCATACCTGTTGAAATAGGTTGTCTAGTCAAAACTAGTTATTACTTTATACCTTAGAAAACTGATAACGTAAACAAGCAATTTAAATGAAACCAAATAAAGTACAGGAATATTTACTGTTTAAACGGTAAATATTCCAGTAAAACTTTATTTGGTTTTAATTAATTTGCCTGTTTACACATTCAATATTTAATAACAAAACTTCCTGCATAATAAAGTTGACTTATTTGAACAGTTTAAATATTGAAACTATGAAATGGACCCGTGTGAGAGAGTGGCGGCTGGTGGAGTTTGAATTTATCGTATTTTTGTAAGGAAGTGTGGGACCCATACCAGATTTTAGGGAATTATTAGTAATAACCCCCTAATGGAAGGCGAAAATGGCAAAAATGGAATAAGAGTCATAAAAAACATAGCAAAAATGGATTTCGAATCAGAGACGAACATTTGAAGTTATTTAGACAAACAGTTTTATGATACTAAATAATAAATAATGAAATGCATTTTTTACAAATTCATAATGATAGATAAAAGTAGCGTAATATACACTGAGACTCTACATGGCGCTGCGGCGAAGAGTATAATGCTCCGGCCTGTATTAAAGACCGCTTTATTCCGGTATGTCCAAAGTCACCGGGAATGGACGCCTGGACGTCTGATCTTTGGCCTGACGTTTTGGGGCTCATCCTCTGAGTTAGTAGTTTAATTTCAACTTAACGTTCACGAGCCACTGTTTTTTTTTTCATATAAGAGATAACGTAACTACACAAATTCGTGTTTAGTTTTTTCGAATGAACCAACAACAAATGCGTATTCGAAATGAAGCAACGGATGCCGACGACACCAATGATATTTTTCATTGATTTCTTACTACTGTTGTCGTGAAATCTGTACGTAATTTGGGGCGCTGAAAGTGAACCTGATGAAGTTATAATTAGCCGATCAGTAAGAAATTTCAACATAACCTCAAAAAACACCTAAAAAAATCGTCAAAAATCCAAAACAAATAAATTAAAAGCTTACACCTAACATAACCTAAGACAAGAGCATTACACCAAGGACTTTGAACTAAGAATTCTTAACCTAACATAATCTAAGACAAGAACTTTAAACCAAAAAACTTAAACCTATTATAAATTAAGACAAGAACTGATAAGTTACTAAGGCAAGAACTATTACGGTTTAAATTCTTGGTTTAGAGTTCTTTGTGTAAAGTTACTGTCTTAGAATATGTTACATTTTACATAGTAA
The DNA here is from genome assembly GCA_029963805.1 of Aromia moschata. Classification (NCBI taxonomy): domain Eukaryota; kingdom Metazoa; phylum Arthropoda; class Insecta; order Coleoptera; family Cerambycidae; genus Aromia; species Aromia moschata. The sequence continues at coordinate 792,882 of JAPWTK010000083.1, forward strand.
GAAATATTTTGTATTTTATCGTTGATTTCCTTTCGATATATCGGAATATCGAATTTACTAAAAACAAGGCAATAATTTTACACAAAGAACTTTAAACCGAAAACTCTACATCTAACTAAACTTAAGACAAGTACTTTGCACCAAAAAACTCTAAATAATATTCTAAGACAGGAACTTTACACAAAGAACTCTAAACCAAAAACTCTAAACTTTAATAGTTTTTGACTTAGGAATTCAAGAGTTCTTCTCTTAATTTATAATAGGTTCAAGTTTTTAGTTTAAAGTACTTGTCTCAAGTTATGTCAGGTTTAAAATTTTTGGTTTAAGCTTTCAATTTATTTCTTTTGGATTTGGGCGTTTCTTAGGTGTTTTTTGAGGTTATGTCAAATTTCCTAATTGATCGGATAATTCTGACTTCAGATTCGATCTCAGCGTCTCAAAATACGTGGGAACAGGGTAGTCAGCTCATTTAAACTTTTTATTTATTGTTTGAGATTTTTCGGGCAACCTTATGATGTCTTTTGAGGTTAGGAAAATGCAAGAGCCAATCGGACAAAACGGATATCAGATTCGTGTTCAGCGGGTCAAAATCATGGGAATACATAGATCTGCCTTCTAGCACTCGACTTTTTTGTGTGCCTGTATAATTAATGATCTTGTACTACAACAAGTCTTCAACACATCTAGTGAGTACATCAGCGCAGCAATGACCCATAACTTCGAGTTTATCTAGGTAAGTTCTTTCGATTGCCATTTTTCGTCTGACACTGACATGACCGACCCTAAGTACGCCCCTGGTATGCAACAAATAATTAGGTCTCTAATACATGTATGTGTTTAAACGCACCTACGAGTATATTAACATTAAAACCCCTCATCTGAAAACCTCTGTTTAAAAATTACGACCTTGTTTCTTGGCACGTCATACTATAAAAACGTTTTCCTCCAGTTTTTGTAATCCCCGTAATTTTTTCTCGTTCGAGTTAATGAAACAGTGAGCCGCCATTAAATCGTCGTAGGTGTCGACGGGTACGCAAAGGATGGAACATCAATCGTGGGGCCTCTCATACAACGGCCTCGTCAAGAAAAAAGATCCGCAAATTAATAGACCTATCAAACCGAGAGGGTGAGCTAATTAATAAAAATGTCGTACACGCGTGAAACCTCTAAATCTCGCCCGTTTTTATATTTCGTAGGGGGATGGAGAATGAAGAGATGAAACAGTGGCGCCTCATAAGTCCAGGCACGTTATCATCATTCTAAAAAAAAAAACGTTTTTAATATTCTGAAACATTTTTTTCCAGGTCTAAAAAACTGAAAAGAGTTATATTAGATATAACAGAGTTTATAGAGATAATATATATTAGAGATAATAGAGTTATATATAATATTATTTTGAAAAGAATATATAAGATAAATATTTAATATTACTCGGAGCCTCGATAATAATAAGGCAAATATTTTATAACCATCGACTGGAAATGTTAAAAAAACAATCTTGTGTCCGACCGATTTTTCCTCAAAAATTCGTAATAAGTAAAATAGGAGCGGCGACTGATCGAATTGGAAATTTTGGTATTTTGATAAGGAAACAATGGAACCACGTTATATTTTCATATTTTAGTGAGTGATTATTAGACAAAAAAGTTTATCTCTCCAGAAAATTTGGCAATCAGCTTGTAAAATATTTCTATTTTTTTTTTCAAAATTATCAATAAATTTTATCTATAATATAAAAACTTTAACATTAACCTTTTATAGAATATCATAAACGAAATGCTGGTATAAGATAAAAGTACAATTTTCGACATCAACAGATCTCGTTATTTCGAAAAAAAAAAACAAGAATAAACAGACTGTATTTACTTAGAGAAGAAAAATATTTCGCAAATATTTTGTAAGCCGTTTCCAGAATTTTCTGGTGAGTTATAGTAATTTACTCTGTTAAGATCCGCGGATTCTGTACTCTACTGGTTAGCAATCACCATTGAATTTTTACTAACAGTTTTCACTGTAGAATACCTGTATGTATACTATCTGTACGGACCAATATTTCTGTTTATTTATTTTTTACTTTAATAGTATTACTTTATAACAAAATATTCATATTTATTAAATATGTTCGTTACATATAACTTAAAAAAAAAAACAAAGTCCGTCACCGGTGACTGCCATGGCCTATTGAGATTTTCAAATTTAATGAGTGGTAACATCATCGGATATACTTGTCAGGACTTGCAGATAATTCCCGATTATATTTATTTATTTCATTTATTTGTTGTGATCGTTTCAGTATGATAATGTGGTTGATAAAAATGTAAATGATGAACATTCTACGTAATGCATGTTAACAATCGCGAAAAAAAAATGCTTATAAGAAAAAACCGGCAAAATTTCGCGCAAATATTGTCGTTTGTGTTCCAGAAATACAATAAAAAGTAGCACCTCAAAATTTACAATAAAAAAAATGACAAATGGCAACACAATATGGACTGCGAGGGACAACCTTATTTCTTTTAAATTAACAAATATATGTAAAGGTCTTATTTTGAGTTAGCCATGTGTTTTTTTTATTATTATTGTAAATTTTGCTTGCACTGATTTTTGTACCATAAAAATTCTTAAATCACAGTTTTTCTTTTAGCATTGCATTTTCACATTTCAGGCTCAAACTTGTAGTGTAATCGTTCCGTACGGTACCTGTATTGATTTGCAGTCATCTGCTCAGAGAAACCTAAAAGTATTTCCGTCGGTGACTGGTGACCGCCGTGGCTTTACTCTCGTCAGTCACCAGTGACCGCCGCGGCGCACAGTGGCCCAGAAGAAACCTTTCGCAGGAACAAAAGGAGAGAAAGGTTCTTGACTGAGGAAGAATCAATTGAACATGATCCCCATTTTATGGGACTTGTCATTACTGGTGATGAGACTTGGGTGTTTGAATACGACCCGGAAACCAAGCGCCACTTCAAGCTCTCCAAGACCCAAAAAAGCAAGAATGAGCAAGTCGAAAATCAAATGCCTGCTGATTTGCTTTTTTGATAGCCAGGGAATTGTCCACAAAGAGTTTGTGCCTCCAGGCCAAACAGTAAACAACACTTTTACAGAAAGGTTATTGAAAAGCTTCGAAAAAGGGTCATGCGTGTGAGACCAAACATTAAGAACAACTGGATGTTACATCACGACAATGCGCCTTGTCACACAACCATTTCACTAGTTTTTAGCCAGTTAAAACATTCCTGTGGCTCTTCAGCCTCCTCATTTGCCTGACTCGAGTCCTTGTGACTTTTTTCTCTTCTCGAGATTGAAAAATCACTTCAAGAGACGTCATTTTGGGACCATATAGTAGGAGAGCTAGCAACGTCGGGAAAACGAGAATTTTAAGAAAGCTGGTGTTCTGATATGTATTTCCTTACGCTCTCTCGAGTGCCATATCTGGCTGCCGGTAGACGTTGCGTTTACTTCTGCGCATACTACCTGTACAGGTAAAAATATTGATTTTTTAAACCATTTTAAGACTTGTTTTTTTTTTTCAAAAATTTTTAAAAACTATAAACAACATAAATTTATTATTGCCAGACGTTTTTATTGTTTATAATAATATGCCAGATGCAATTTTTTTATAACAAAAAAAAATCAAATTATTTTAGTATGGCTGAAATTTTAATATTGTCTTAATTTAAATATAAAGAAGTATAAAATTAATTTGCCAGACATTAATTCCGTTGTTAAATCAAGAGTCAGACCGATTTGATATACCTAGTAGAGCGTTGCGGTATTTTTCCGGGTGTTAGAGAGAGATAGCTGCAAAGTAGATGGCTGGAAAAGAGATAGGAATATACTACACAATTAAGAGCATTAAAAATAAGATTATTTATTTCAAATTTTTCGCTAATTTCGCGCAAATACTAACCAAAAAAAAAAAATTTTTAGGAAAGAGACAGGAACAAATCACATCTTTTAAGTATCAAAATTTTAATTCTTCATTTTTTGTATGAAATTTAGATTATTACAATTAAATTATAACTGAATAAAATATTTTTAATCCATAATTGTGTCACAAAAAAGAGATGATTCTCCATAGTCGTCGTCATCGTCACTGCTCTCATTATTATAATCATTGCTATCATCATCTTTTGCAGTGTTTTCGTTATCTAGTACTTGAGTATTTGTAAAAAATAACCAATAATCTTAATTAGGTAACTCGTTGCAGTTGTCGCTATCCCTCTCTAATACCCGGCATAATAACGCGACGCTCTACTATATTAAATCGGCCTGGCTCTTGATTTAACAACGGAATTAATATCTGACTAAAATAATTTGAAATACTAAATAACTCATATCAAAAAGTCATACTAAAATAATTTGATTTTTATTTTTGTTATAAAAAATAGCATCTGGCATATTATCATCAACAATAAAAACGTCTGGCAATAATAAATGTATGCTGTTTATAGTTTTTAAAGGTTATTGAAAAAAAAAATAAATCTTAAAAATATTTAATATTTTTACCTATACAGGTAGTAACCGCAGAAGTAAACGCAACGTCTACAGGCAGCCAGATGCATGGCAATCGAGAGAGCGTAAAGAAAGACATCAAAAATCCAGCTTTCTTAAAATTCTCTCTCAAAAACTTTGCTAGCTCTTAGACTTATAGAAAACATTCAAACGGCTGAAACGGACCAACTGAAGGCTATTCCAGTATATAAGTTCCAGCACTGCTATGAGAAATGGAAGAACCGTCTCCAGCGCTGTGTGGCTCCCCAAGGAAGTTATTTGGAAAGAGACAATACTGAATTGTAATCCTATTTGAATAAAAAAATTAAAGAAAAATCAGTGTCATTACTTAATTTACACACCTGGTAACTCTGGATGAATAGAAATTTATTAAATCGCATCCTGGACCACTGTGCGAAGTTTCCTTCGTCGGTCACCCGTGACCGCCCTGGCGGCTAACGCGTAAAGAATTCTGGACGAGGAATTTTTCGCATTTCGTCACCACGCGGTGCTTGCAAACCGACACTCTCTTTATTAAGTTACAACGTGCGCGGAAAATTTTCTCGCGGTTAGCGAGGGCTTCGCGTTTAGCGAAAAATGACGACCGGCGAGCGTCCGCGCTTTTATTCCATAAGCATCCTCCGCGGTCCCCATGAATTAGAGATGAGTCTCGAGCACGCCGACCGCCGTCGCCTCGGAATCCTAAGTGGTCCAAGGAAGTAGGAACCGCGAAGACTGATGTTCTCCGAGGAATATTACGGGGGTAGTTCAATAAATTTTGCGGTCTTTTTCACTTTTTTATGAAGTGAAAAATGTGCTGGAGGAGAATTGATATCTTCGGTATAAAAACAAATTAACACTTGTACACTTTTCTGGTTAACATTGAAACGCTCTTTTTTGCCCTCGGCGTGGGCGTTTCGCGAGTCAGGTTGTCATCATCAAGAGATGATTAAAACTAAAGTTCAATCTAATATCTATCTTATTTATACTAAAGTCCTCATTGCATCGTCGACTTTTGTCGACAAAACATTATCGACATTAATGCTACTACTGGCTGACCCGGCAAACGTTGTTCTGCCATATTGAAAATTTGGGTTTGTAGGTATTTTTTGATGCCAAATAAAAAAAAAATACAAAAAAATTTTTTGTCAAAAAAAGTAGAATTTTTTTTCTTGATAGGGACACCCTAATCACCTAGCGGTATGAACTAGATGATTTCATAAAAATCATAATAACTTTACGACCTATTCTCATACCTACCAAATATACATAAAAAATTTCATAAAAATCGGTCGAGCCGTTTATTACAATTAAATTATAACTATCATCATCTTTTGCAGTGTTTTCGTTATCTAGTACTTGAGTATTTGTAAAAAATAAGCAATAATCTTAATTAGGTAACTCGTTGCAGCTGTCGCTATCTCCCTCTAACACCCGGCATAATACCGCAACGCTCTACTATATTAAGTCGGTCTGGCTCTGGATTTAACAACGGAATTAATGTCTGGCAAATTAATTTTATACTTCTTTATATTTAAATAAGATAATATTAAAATTTCAGCCATATTAAAATAATTTGATTTTTTTTATTATAAAAAATAGCATCTGGCATGTTATTATCAACAATAAAAACGCCTGGCAATAATAAATTTATGTTATTTATAGTTTTTAAAAATTATTGAAAAAAAAACAAATCTTAAAATTATTTAAAAAAATCAATTTTTTTACCTGTACAGGTAGTATGCGCAGAAGTAAACGCAACGTCTACCGGTAGCTAGATGGCCCGCATGGCAATCGAGAGAGCGTAAAGAAAGACATAAAAAAAATTGTGAAAAAAAATAGAATTTTTTTTCTGGATAGGGACACCCTAATTACCTAGCGGTATGAACTAGGTGATTTCATAAAAATCATAATAACTTTACGGCCTATTCTCATACCTACCAAATATACATAGAAAATTTCATAAAAACCGGTCGAGCCGTTTCGGAGGAGTGCGACCACAAACACCGTGACACGAGATTTTTATATATAAGAAGAAGATTACACTTAACTATTGTTAGGAGCATGTTGGGCTACACACGATTTTTCTGTACTACCGCAATTTAAGTGAGCTACATGTTCCTTTATTCTAGTTAAAATTGATACTAGATACACACTTGAGTTCTTATTTTAACTGAGTCAATAACGTGCTGCAGATCCACGGTGTTCCCTTAATTTCTTCAATTTTATTGACGGTGCGTTGCTGAAGGTCTTCCATATCGCCAACGAGAGTTTCAAAAATTGAATTTTAAATAAGGCCAGAGAAAAAAATCAGGGAGTCAAATAGCAAGATCTATAGTGGGAAAAATTCGCCTACCTATATAATTAATTGTTTTCCTAGTAGTTTGCGCACAGCGCCATTTTGTAGAATATAACGTTGCAATTCGTCGACATGCAACATTTGTACAAAAGGCTTTAAGATTTCTAAACGGTACCTCTTTGCATTCAGTGTTCCATTAAAAAAAATTGGTCCTCCTGCTCACAGCTGGCAACACTCCAATTTTTTGTGGGTGTAGTGGAGTTGTATGCACTCCAAAGTCTCACATTCTGAAAGTTAACATGGCCCAAAAATGAAACCAAACCTCATCAGTAAAAAAACCTTTTTCAAAGACAGCATCGTTATTGTAAAAATGGTTAATAAACTATTGGTGGAACTGTAGTCTTAGAAGTTCGTCCGCTCTGAGATTTCATGTGTAGATTGCAGACGATACAGTTGCACCTCCAGATTGTTTTTCAAAATTTTGACACGTTGTATAGGGCAGATCACTTGTTGGCTCAGATGGCTAATTGATGTTCTTGAATTGGCCGTTATCACTTGCCTAATCATTTTAACGTTTTCTTCTGTTCTTACTCTGGGTTTTCCTCTTTCTTGTTTCCGATTGATGCTTCCAGTTTGCCTGTACAAATTTAGGAAATGTTTTCCTGAATGGAAACTTCCCTTAAATCCTCACATGCAACTCTCATCGAATGTATCTATTTTCGTATCCGTATCCATTGATTCTACGGTCATTTCTGAAATAAATTTTAAGTGAAACACGCCTCCATTCTTCATAAAAAGTGAATTTCATTATTTGTTTTACAATTGTGACAGCCACTTCAAAAGTTTGACAACAACAATCTCGTTCATAGCCAGATTTGAGGACATTTTCTTAATGGCTCGTTACTTTTGTTCACAATCTACAATTTATTTCAGAAGTTTCGCAAAATAAATCACAAAACCCAAAAGACAAACCAAATAGCAACGAGAAGTCGGGATTTTTTTATCAAGTCATCAAAATTTCTACTCTGGAATGTAATATTTGTTCCACAGAATGTGAGATATTTTATCATCGAACTCATTTCTCTAGCTTCCTACTTCTCTGTGAAGAACTAGAGACTCCAGAGAGAGATGTAGCGCGGTAAAGTACTGTCACCGCACGGTGATGACACCGTGCAGTTCGATTTAGATTCAAGCTAACGCTTCAAGAGTATTGTTATATCCCAGAAACGTGTTTCTTCAGTGAATTCCTTTATATTTCAATTCCAGTCACCAGCATAATGTAATAATTGTCAAAATATTATATCATTGCGGGTATTGCTATTTAAAAACGATGTGATAAATCCGGTCTCAAATTACACACCACACTAAAATTTCACCCTCAAATTTGGATTTATCTTCTGGCAATGGCGGTTGGTGCTAAGGTTTACAGATTTACACAAATTAAATTTCAAAGTAGTTCGTTTGTGAAAACATGTACAAATTTGTCGATATCTGTCGTACCCTTGATATCCCTTGATATACATCATTGATATTGTAACGTTTTGTTCATTACGGGTTCGTTAGGTGTGAAAAACTCAAACTCGCACTTTCTACTAAAACTATTTATTTAATTAAATACAAAACGGATTAAACACTAATTTATTTCTGTACAATTTATATTCGACTATTTTACGAAGACCGCGACGCACAATCCCAAAGAAAGACTAAATCATCCCGCGTCGGTATGCCTCTCTATATACCCGGTTGGCTGGCGCTGGCCCATTCCAGCATTCCGCTTCGAAAGAGGTAGAAGTTTGCGGAAGGCTCCGGAGGCTTACGCGACGCGGTGACGTGTCGGTGAGTCACCCTTGTTTTCCTGTACGGCTGACCGGGCGGCGATGCATGCTACTGGTGTTTTCGCCACAATATCATTAACAACACTACCATTCCACCCGCTTAAAAATTGTTGTATCATTGTTGTTATGACATTGCTGACCCAAAGGTTGCACGCTGGAAAGCAACCTATGTTTTATACTTATACACGCCTGCGCACTAGCGAATGATTTCGATTAGGAGATATCGCTTATAAGCATCCAACAGTGTGCGCTCCAAGTGCAAACTATTATTTCAGCCAGTTGTCGTTCGGCCGCGACGTTATAGAGTATCGTTTGTATGTTTGCATCGCAAATAAAAATAAATTTGCATAGTTTCTTAGCAAAACCATTCTGTAGCAGATTTTTGTCAGACAGAGCTGAAACGGAAAGGTTTCATATATGGGAATGGTAACACTTGACTTTAACAGAGTTTATACAAATATCTCATTCATGTGATATTATATTGCGCATTTTCTTGATATATTATTATTGATCTGTGGTGGTTCCGGAGATAAAACCCGCGGAAATTGTTCTTCCCACGCTTCGGAGGGATAGACAGAAATGACGAACATTAATTAGATCTCCGGAAGTTGGAGATGGTACGGTCCCAGAGGGGAGTACGTGAACTTACAGAATTGGAAAACTGCCATCGGAAACGAAAAGATTCGGCGAAGTGCCGAATGGCGTTGTTTCATTGCGAGCTTGGAAGGTCACACGTGCTGACCCTCGGCGGAAGAAACAAAAAATAGGAAACTAGTTAGCTACGTAGTACTTTCTTTCGCACGCTTGATCAACTAACTTGGCGTTAAGACGCGACTGAGAAAAAGCTTGAGCCAGACTCGGAATTTTAATCAGTTCCTTTTTATTGTCATCGTCAATTTTTGTCATTCAATAGCCGAATGACTAAATTTAAAAGAAAAATTAAAATAATACTACAGAAATTCGCCGAGGCATCTAAACGCTCCAGCCAACTAAAATTAAATTAAAAACAAAAATATAGTTACGAGGTTTTTTCCTTTTTCTTAACTTTTTTGAATAATCATTACCTTTTTTGGTGGAGGAAGTGACAAATCTTTGTATGTTCCATGTTTTCCTGTTAAATGTTCCGGTGATAAAAAATTATTAAAAAAAGAAAACGAAAGTAAAAGCTTAGGTAATAACTCATTTTAGTATACTCAGAACTAAAATCAAATTAATTTGTCTATTGGTTTTCTAAATTTTACATTCTATTTTTTATCCACGATCAGGTGAATATTGCACGTACAAAGCAAAATTATGATCTAGAGTATAAATATCAACTATAATCGTGATATGAGTCTCCAAAAATGAGTTGGAATGCTACTTAATACAAACTTACACACATTTTCCACTTCCGCTGATTCACTCGACACAAGCGTTTCACCAACAATATTGGTATCATTAGGAGGTGATTAAAACTAACATTAAGTTTAACTAACCACCCTATTTATATCGTAGTTCACGTTGAGGTTTGGTGAATTATAAGTTTTGTCTGTTTATTGACGAGATCAGTGAATCGTTAAGCATTGGACCAGTATCTTTATTTATATTATATATTTCATAATCTCTAGGGTTTTGAAAGCATCTGCCTGCTGTCTGTTCCATTTCTTACTACGCTTTAGCCGTTAACGTGTATCCTGGTTATCCATTCTTCATTTCACAAACAAAAAATACCTACTATCCGCAAAATTTTTCATTTTGAAATGTTTGCATATCTGGAATTAGTTACAGTTTTTACACATTTCTACCAAGTGAAAATACCCTATCTTCATTGCAAATAGACTAAAAGACGTCAAAATAACTAATTAATTTCAATAGATAATAAAACTTGAGAAGAAATGATAAAAAAAAATGGGTTCACAATATTTACATGTCTATCGACTTTATTTATATTTAATTTATTTATACATTCAACTTAACAAAATCACGACCATTTTTTTGTCCTAAAAAAATCTAATAGAAACCAACAGAAATGGAAATCTTTTGGTCTTTTGGTAGAGCAATTTCGTATGAGGACTTGTATAAAAGATTATAAAATCATCTTGAGGTGGTGAAGTCAATTTTTCAAAGGTTTCCTGGTAACAGTCGGAGAAATCTGTTGTAAATATGCTGCATAAGTTAGTTTGTCCATGCAGGAATCAAAATGGGGGAAAGCCTTTTAACTAAGTCGAATATTTATGGGGACCAAAAATTATTAACAAGGGGCCGACTACCCTTATGCCGGCCCTGCAAAATGCCCAATTTCCCCGTAACTATCCAATCAGAATCATATTTACCGAAAATCTACCCCCTTATATCATTATTACGTCACTTATTTACTTGCCGAGATTTTCAACTGAGATTTCGTTTCAGAATTTCAGATATGCCATCTCTTAGGGCTCAGGTAATGAAATTCAAATAAAGTAATTTCATTAAGCTTATTTTAGGTAGCACTTTCGGGGCGCTCATAATACAGCGTTGGCTTCACGCGCTGCCCAAATTAATTCTCAAGGCACTGCGATGAATTTTTATTCGTTTCCTCTACTATTTTCTCTTTCGCCCTGTGTCGTATTCCATTAAGGAATTTACGCGGATTTAGGAGTTTCAATAAGTCGCGCTGGAAGAAATATTCTCATCAACACGAAACTGGTCAGATTGTGCTCACCGTTTTGAGATGAATAAAATATTTACCCAGTTAAATTGAAAAATGATATTTTTAATTTGATGAACACCTTCAGCTTCTTTATTAACAATTTAGATGCTTTTCACTTATTGCTTTGGAGCTAAATCGCGTTCTGTCAACACAAACGCGCTAATTGATAAGATGTGCGTGCTATTACCAATATTTCCAAGAAGGGTTTTTGGAGCACTTCTTAGTCCAAAAGGCAAACCGCAGTTGCTTTTACGCACCGTTCCTTTAAGTTTGACAACATTCTTAAAACGTTTCAGGCATACGGAAGTTGTTAAAATGATTAAATAAATAAATAAATAAATGAAATGAATAAAATGTTTAGAACGGTTACAATGAATCACTGGAAGAAATATTCATTAAACAACTTGTCATGACTGTATGACCATTTTGAGATTAATAAAATATTTAATAATTTTTCGAAATATTTTTGGAGCATTGCATAACCCAACGAGCATTCTAAACTACAGAGAACATGCCGTTGATGCTGTTATTGCAATAGCTTCTTTACATCTTTCCTATCGGCTTGGCAATGGTCTAGAATATTTTCAGGATCACAGAAGTTTTACGAGTAGATACGTCGAAATAAATTAATTAGGCAAATAAAATGTTTTGAAAGGATAAAGTTAAAGCCTCGTATATTAACTTCCTTAATTAACCTCGGATTAAGGCATTGAACTGTTTCCTTTCAAATGAAAATACACATTTGAGTGGTGTACCTACGAACTGAAAACAGAGCAGCAGTGGCGGTGCGTGATATTTCAGTTAGCCATATCTTGAAAACGACGCATGGGACCCACTTCACTTTTTAGGTGATGACTATACACCTCTTACAGAAAAGGATTTATAGTGAAAAAATCGTCAGCAAAGTTTGCGAAAAAAATTTTCAAAAACACTGGAGCACTCCCTGGGTTCTCAGTAACGCTCTGTGTGATATTTTCAGTATATTTTGTTTCATAGTCTAGAAACAAATATAAGGAGACGTTTTTCGATTTATTGCTTTTGTTGTTTTTTTTTTTCAAAAAGTTATGGCCATTTTAATTTTAATTTAATAGGAACATTTTGTTTCCCAAAATTAAAATGGCCATAACTTTTTGAAACAAAAATATTTTGTAACAAATCGAAAAACGTCTCCTTATATTTGTTTCTAGATTATGAAAAAAAAATATACTGCAAATATTCCACAGAGCGTTACTGAAACCCAGGGAGTGCTCCAGTGTTTTTGAAAATTTTTTCGCAAACTTTGCTGACGGTTTTTTCACTATAAATCCTTTCTGTAAGAGGTGTATAGTCATCACCTAAAAAGTGAAGTGGGTCCCATGCGTCGTTTTCAAGATATGGCTAACTGAAATATCACGCACCGCCACTGCAGAGCAGTGTCTCTTGAAATAATATAGCACGAATCTGATAGTAATATCGATAAAAACTTTCACAAACTTTTTCTGTTCAGTTTGATTTGGGAAATTCCATTTTGGTTTGAACTTTTTACTTGCAACTCTCAAAATAAATTGTTTCATTCTAAATATATGGTCAATATTAGAGCACATGCGATGCAACTCAAATGATGATGAAAATCTTAATAAAGGTTTTTTTTTCTGATATACTTCTTATGGGAAGTACACCCCATCAAATATTTCCCCCCTGAATATTGTTTTTCTTCGATCTCTTGGAGATAAATTCAAGAAATTCAGTTCGCCTATGGAATTTGTTATGCTTAACAATGATTAATCGCAATTATTTCGAAATTGTATAACCAAGAAATTGTGTGAAATTGGCTCTTATTTATTTATGTGTATTTTTTTGCTATAAGTTATTTTGGAATTTCAGAGATTTGGCGACATAAATGAGTTGTTGGACTTGGAGAGAACATACCGTTTTCGCAAAAAAAATGAGACAAAAATTTATGGAAATGGATCGTGACGGATTAACTTTAAAATACAAGTAAACTTTTTTTAATACCGTATTGAGACTTGACAAGAAAATTCTGCACTAATTTTAAAAATGTATTGTAATTAAGCACTAACATCTCTTGGAAACCCTTTCGATAGGGTGAGTTCCCATACAAAGTATTAAAAGTTTTTATTATGGATTTTGTTTAATTTCGTATGATTTCACTGGCTCAATAAGAAAATCTTAATATTTTTTTAAGTCGGTTTCCTAAGGCTACTACACCCTATCTATCACAGTGATGCCCCCAAAAATTGAACACCCCAAGGATTAGTTTGCAACTTGTTTAATTTTTAAATAGCTACTTAAAACACCAAATTCTATAATACCAATGGATTGCTAATAAAAAAGTCTACAAATAGCAAGATTGTGTTGCTTACCAAGCACCAACACCACCCCGCTGTCCCTTTTAAGTTTCACTTAAAGATCGGTTCTCTTTTGTGTCTGTTATTCTCGTTACGAGCAAAAATAAATGCCCACGCAGGACGATTAGGTTATTACAGTTGGCGATTTTCTCAAGCCCCAAAAACTTCGGAAAACTTCCCACCACCCACATCTGCCGTATAAATATAAATTAGCGTGGATGAAAGAGCTACATCGCAGTAGAATGTGCAAGTCACTCCCCGGATTACTTAATTAAAGTTCACTCCGGAACGTAACGATCGTCTTTTGTTGCTAGAGCTTTACATCGAGGCAGGTAAACAGCTAGTTGTTTAGTCTTGCAGACTGTGCCCTTGAAGATCAAATTGCGTTGTGATCTGTGAAAGTAGGGAAAATGATGTTACTAATTTATACCTCGGGTCCTATTTAGGCACAATAGAGGGCACTCCCTCTATGTCACCGCTGTATTCTCCTGGCGAGAAAATAAGCCGAGACATTCATCATAACATGTATCGCACTTATGAGTCCTAACAAAGTCGAAATGGAGAACTGCGATTTCTAACGACAAATAGCAATGACCAGTAATTATTCACATTCTGTTTTCGCTCAATGGAGCTACCATTAATTTTGTGCTCTCAGGACCTACATCTGGTGGTCGCTGATGTCGTCACGGAATTTGTGACGGAATACCTCGAGTCCCATTTAGGTACACTGGCGGTCAGTTCCTCGATATTGACTCTTACTAATGTATGCCCAACGTTTCGATTATTGAACTAGAACACATAACCTTCTTCGGAGCTAAATTAGTAATAGTTAGAAAAAATAACGAATAATTCACTTAAAGTATCATGTCTGTTAAAAGTTTTTATCCTGCAATTTGATTGCTCACATATTTATTTATCTGTCAAAGTATAGGAATGTATTACAATTATAATTCAATGGTTATTATTCCTATAGACTAATCCATTTGGTTATACTTTTCGTAATAAGAGAAAATGATACCCTAGGACCGACAAAAGAGAACAACGGAAGTAACAGTATACAATGTTATCTATAGTTTGACCTATTTTCGTCCCAAGTTTTTGTCACAATTCGAACTCAGTTTCATGGATAGGCATTGTCAATCTTCTTCAGAGTATTCCATGACCTGCCATTACCAAAAAATATTCCCAAATAACCTTGATGTTAAAGTTTCAGCTGACAATAATCGCAGTGTCTGTAAATCATCCGTATTAGCCCAATCAACGGGGATAAAACCGGTCACTAATTGTTATCAGCAAACAAAAAATATGGTCGTATAGAGAAAACAATTCTGAGAAAGATAGAGTTTTTTTTGCGACTCGAGTTTTAATGGCGAACATAACCAAAAAAAATTCGCAAAAGTCAAAAATACGGTTTTTCGCAAATAAAAAAAAAGCTTCAAGTCCTACACAAGAAAGTTAAATTAGAAAGTTGTAGGTCTTAAAAATGCGCGTCGAATGAGATGTGAACGAAAAAAATCGGTTCATAAACATTTGAGAGAAATTTAAAAAAACGTCAAAATTCGCGTTTTCGTATTTTTGCTGTAACAATTCCAATTTTGTTTGAACAGACTTCTTGTTAACTAGAAATACAGCCCAAGACAAGCGGAAAATGTCACTTTTTTCAAAAAATCCAAAAAAAGTTTTATTTTTTCGAGTTATAACGATTTAAAAAAAAAAGACGTTTTCAAAAAATCAACTTTTACAGACGCAAAAATTATTGTACAGAAACGATCGTGGGCTCATTTTATTCGCGAAGACTTGTACTTACATGCTATTAAAAAACCAAATCGCTTTTATTTAATTTTTGCATAAAAAAAATTTTTTCGAACCGGTTTTTTCGAATAACTTCTTTAATTTTGGTTTTACATTTTTGGCCGTTACATATTTGAAAACTGGCATTCAAAACACGCATTTTAATAAAAAGTGAAGGTCCTACAACCTCAGGGAGCCGAGATAATTTTTTTAAGCTGAGGAAAAGATAATTTTGCGAGCGCAATCGATATGAAATCGTGTTTAGTTTTCGATGCGCCCAAGCGTCGTCCGTTGTTGGGTAATTATCCAGCTGGTATGTACACTAAATAAGAATGTTGACTGAAGTACGCACTATCCGTAGGATTTGAATTACGCATAAACTTAATACAGCTACGCAGAAAGAAATATCTGTAAAAATACATACCATAACGTTGGCCACAACGGACCTACGTTTGGTTATGTAAAATTAGAATGTAAAAATCAGAGTATAACGTGAACGCGACTCGGTCCTGTCTTACCTGCAGAACCGAAATGACGTTAAAATGGGCGTTTCTAGTGACGTCTTACTTATCGCTGGTTGGCTAATGTAGGGTTCGGAAATGTGTGACATATCGCAGGGTAACCGTGGAAATTATACAAGGTGTGGTTCAGAGTAAACAGGACTTTTTGAAAAAATGGACAAAAATTTTTTTTTGGCAAATCAAGTTTATTTTATTCAAAATAATCTCCATTAGAGTTAATACACCGATTTGCACGTTCCAAAAGCATTTCGAATGAGTGTTTTAGCTCGCTGGCAGGTATGTCTTTTAGGATGTCGGTCGACGCCTTTTGGATGGTTTCTACGTTGGCATAGCGCTTTCCTTTCATGGGCAAATGCAGTCTACCGAACAAGAAAAAGTCGCACGGTGCCATATCCGGCGAATACGGGGAGTGGTTGATGGTTAAAATGCGATTTTTTGTTATAAAATCGGTGATCAATGTCGAACGGTGTGCCGGCGCATTATCGTGCAACAAACGCCAACTACCTGGCTCGCGATATTCTGGCCGAACACGACGAATTCTTGACAGCAAACGCCGCATAACACCAAGATAAAACACCGCATTGACTGTCTGGCCCGGTGGAACGAATTCTTTCCACCGGGCGTGTATCCGGCGTGATTACTGATTTTGGCTGGCCCACATGTGGATCGTCCTCAAGCGACTCCCGACCCTCTTTAAACCGTGTAAACCACGCATGAAGTATGCCACGGGATAAACAATCATCACCATAAACTTGTTTCATCAATTGATGAGTTTCGGTAAAAGTTTTACCAAGTTTAAAACAAAACTTAATATTGGCTCTTTGTTCGATGCTCATTTTTCGACCGATGCTAAAAAGGTACTGTTACTTAAAGCGCAATATCTCTGCTTGTAAACAACCAATTGTCATGAAATTTTCACAAGATGTCAGTCAAAGATATACCTTTCCAACGCATCTCCCCGCTAATAGGTGGCGCCACTAGAAATCGCTATTTTCAAAAAGTCCTGTTTACTCTGAAGCAAACGCGTGTAATTCTTGCCCGTGCATACGTACGCCACCGACCGTGCCTGGTCACGCGCTGATACTCTGTGTGCGCCGTAGTACGCCGGTCCCGTTTGCTGGAACTCTGTATAGTTGAACTCAGTTTACCCTGCGTTATGGCAAGCTTTCCTGACCCTACTATTAAGCCATTAAATTTCACAATTCGCTATCCAGACCTAAAATTTTAGAGTAGCCGTATAATGCAGTTGAGCTTTATTTCATCATTTAAAAATAATGTTTTTGTTTTACATAATAACATGAATGAAACACGGCTGTCTTCCCAAAAAGATGCCGGCTCTGCAGTATTGCAGCGCCAATGGAGAAACCGCCACTGGTGTATATACTATCCAGCTTCTTTATAAACTAGCCAAGTAAATATTTTAACCGTAATAAAGACACAGATTATTGTAGCTGGCCAGTTGGTTTTTTTCCAGTGCCATGATGACATAACACACACAAAGACACAAAGTATGGAGAGGTGAGACGGACATACGGACAGTCGGAAAGAGACTAGACGGACACGCGGGCGATAAGGCAATATCCGAAAACCTTCCTTTATAGAAATATATGTACCTGAACGCGAGGCAGTCTGTACATTGGGCTAAATCGCTTAGGTATTTAGTCCCGTAACAATTATCCCGTCGTATCTTTGTAACAATGCGCGAATGCTGACAGAAGTGACGTGATATATTGTATTCATTAAATTCTCGTGAAACGTTGTTCGGGATTTGCTAAAAGGCCGTTTTGTTCGCGACAGCGGATGATTGAATTCGTCAACAAAGGGCGTCGGGCGGGCAGGGCATTTCGGCTGACGCGTGAAATCCTGTTCCAGGAAAGGCGAAACTTAAACATCGCTCCGGGACCGTTCCACTATAGAAAATGGTAATGAAACAGCAGACTGGAAGGGATCAATTTAGATTCCCCACAGAATGGAAAACCGCTAGATTTCTTGCTTTCATTTTCGTCAATCAACGTTGATTTTCATCGACGTACACAAGACCCGTTCATTCAAAGTTGTTCTACATATGTATATATATATATATAGCCTCGTAGCGGCTCGTTCTAAAAACATGAAGGGATTGCAATTGATTACTTGGAAATTTCTAATTTTTCAAGTTCGAATCTGAAAATTTGAACTTTCATCATTATATCATTCAACTTCATCTTTGTTCATAATTGTAGATACACCACCAAATAATAGGTAAGTAGGGAAAACAAAAACGCGCATTTTTTATATTAAAACAGCAAATCTTTGCATTGTTTTCGATTGATTTTTTTATTAAACCGTAATTTTTTACAGGACTCTATATGCACCGAATTCATTTTTATTTACGATGAAAATTCTCAAGCAATACTCTAACGTCACTGCCGAACGACAACTGGCTGAAATATTAAATTGTTTGTACTTGGAATGCACCTGCTACATACTTATCAGCGAAATATTTCCCGATCGATATAAAACATAGATGTGACTTCCAGCGTGCAACCTTCAATTCAATAATGTCATTTTTGTTGATTCCTAAGCAGGTAGAATGGTAAAGTCAGTGGTGGTGTTAAGTGGCCCTCACACGATCAATAATATTGTCATATTAAACGTTAAACTAATATTGAACGTTTCAGGACTCATATTTCAATATCGTCAATATATTCACCGACATTGAGGTCTTCTTTGCTAATATATTGATGAAATATTGTCAATATGTTGTTTGAGATTAATTACGTTGTATGTACAAATATACAACGGGTAGCAACAAATACACTTAGTTTTATAAATGAATACCCCCCTTTATTTTTTAAATTTTTGTTCGATTTTAAAAGAGTAAAAAACTGTTTCAGATGTTTTTTTTTATGAAATATCCAGATGGGACACAATTTTACTAAATCATCAAAGCTTTTTATATACAGGGTAATTTCTAAGTTGAATCATATTTTTAACAGCGTGTATAACTATTAAAAACAAACATTTCTTCCAAATAATATTTTTTTAAAAGACACAAAAATAAAAAAGTTATATTGTTATTAATTTTGAAAATATCATTTAATAGCATATTTATTATAAATTATTTAGCAATAATTTATTTATTAACGTCACACCTTACCAAATTTAAGGAAAATTTATGCAGCAAAATTCTAAATACAAAAACATTTAAGACAAGAACATACTGGGCATAAATAATTCACAAAAAAAGAGCGAAAACGTTAGATACGTTTGTCTACTGTGTTTTAAATTGAACTTTTTTTTAATTGAATGAAGGACCGGATAAATGGTATTTTCGATATTAATACGGCGACTTTTATTCTTGAGTTTATTGAAAAATGGTATTTGAAAAAAGTTTTTTTTATTCCCTATATTATTCTGAATCCAAATGTGTATACAACATATTGTATATAGGCTTTTCTTATTACTTTTTGTGGAATTGTCAAAAACATTATAAAACAAGCGACAGTAATGGACTTGAACTAAACTTTTAGAAATTTGAGTTATTCGCTTGTTTCTATATGCAAAAACACTTGTGTTTTTTATATAGAGACATAAAAAAAAGTCATCAAAGTTGGCCAAGAAAAAAAAGACGTATTTCTATTCTTATTCGAATTTATAACCTTATTTACTTGTCAAGACTGTCACATCATATGACAGCCATTGTTTATTTTACAAATTGTGACAGTCACTTGTCAAAAGCTTGACATAACCGAAAAGCTTAGACATGACCGCTATTTCTATCTCTCTCGTTCATAGCCAGAGTTGATGACGTTTTTTTTTGGATGTTTCTATATACAGGGTGTTTCGCATAAGAACCGACATAGGCAGGGGCGTGTAGGGGAACCTAATATATGGTGATTTAACGCAACTTACCTTTATAGTAAGTTGCACCCCTAAGGAGTTATAGGCCTTCAATGTGGGGTTTCAAATTTCGAAAAAAATCAATATCTCAGTAATACTTGAACTTAGAAAAACCAAATTTGGTGGACGTTGTGAGTGTACCAAGAGCATTAATCGACAGTAAGTAGAGTTCAATTGAAGCATTTTAAAGAGTTGATTAGGGAAGATGCACCATTAAAATGTGACAGAATTTTTTAACGCGTTGGCGAACTTAAAAAATTTTGTTTTATGGGGAATTTGATTCTAAAACTTTTCTTACTCTTGTTATTTTTCAAAAAAACTTTGTCGTTTTCAAGAAAAAATCGAATAACTAAAAACACCTATTTCAGCAGTTATTTAAAGTCATCGAAAATTCAAAAGTTGGCTATGAAATTAGACGTCAATGTTGACAATCAGGAAAAAAGTTACTTAATATTAGTTAATTGTTTGCTGACTGTTTTGAAAATGGCCGGAAAGTTTTCATTTTGCGAATAAGTTGACATGCTATTCGTGTTAGGTTTCTGTGAAGGAAACTGCAGAAGAAGTGTTGAAGAATATCGGAGAAAATTTCCTAATCGTGTGATCCCCCATAGAGAAACATTTTCCAATGTTGAAAGGCGGGCTCGAGAAACACGCAAGTTTTTTAGTAGACTCGAGAACGTGCTATTGCAATCAGGGCACAAGACGAAGAATTGATTTTGAACACAATTGAAGATGAACCACATATCAGTACTAGAAATTTATCTCGACAAAATGGTATATCGCAAACTTCTGTGCACCGAGTTATCAGATGTAATCTACTACACCCATATCATATACAAAAAGTGCAAGAATTGTTACCCGAAAATTTGGTTAAACGAGTAACTTTCTGTCAGTTTATTTTACATCAAGACATTCATTTTCAAAAGAAAATTTTCTTTACTGATGAAGCTTGTTTCTTCACCCGCAGAGGTATTACAAATCTACATAACTATCATGAGTCGGTATATTGATCGGTATTTAATTGGTCCAGTTATTTTCCCGAATCGACTAAATGGTGAAACTTTTTTAGAATTTCTCCAAAAGACTCTCCCGGATTTACTTGGTGACGAGGTGCCACAGCAACTCAGACTGGAACATTGGTTTATGCATAATGGAGCCTCATTTTAGTATTATGGTTAGAGACTTTTTAAACTACCAGTATCCAAATACATGGATTGGACGAGGAAATAATTGCCCACAAGTTTGGCCTCCACGATCACCAGTCCTCAACAAATGTGACTTCTTTCTTTGGGGGACTTTAAAAGAATTAGTGTATTACTCGCCAGTTACGTCCCGAGCAGAATTGTGAAATCGCATTACAGATAAATGTAATGTCATTAGAAACAATCAGCGGTTATTGGAAAGAGTAGACTTCAATTTTCGATGAAGAATAAAATACCTGAGAGAAAACGGTGAACGATGAAGAAAAAATGATGAAGAAAATAATTTTGAACAATTTATATAACATATTAGTGCAAATCTGTTATTTATGTTGTTTAAGTTGTTTGTTTTTCTATTAAATTATTCTTATTCCAACTTGGTGGTGGATTGTCAAATTTGACGTCTAATTTCATAGCCAACTTTTGAATTTTCTATGATTTTAAATAACACGAAGTAAGATAAAAAAGTAAAATAACAAGAGTAAGAAAGGTTTTAGAATTAAAGTCCCCATAAAATAAAAATTTTTAAGTCCGCCAACGGGTTAAAAAATTCTGTCACATTTTAATGGTGCATCATCCCTAATCAACTCTTCAAAATGCTTCAATTGAACTCTACTTACTGTCGATTAATGCTCTTGGTACACTCACAACGTCTACAAATTTTGGTTTTTCTAAGTTGAAGTATAATTGAGATATTAATTTTTTTCGAAATTTGAAACCACACTTTGAAGGCCTATAACTTCTCAAGGGTGCAACTTAGTATAAAGGTAAGTTGCGTTAAATCACCATATTTTAGGTTCCCCTACATGTCCCTGCTCTGTGTCGGTTCTTATGCGAAACACCCTGTATGATTACAAACAGTAACCAATGATTTATGTATATGGAAAGGATTAGAGTCTTAGCACTCTCACTTATACACTTACTAATTTAGGTTTTGGTTTATTTACAGAGGCGTTTTTAGTCTTTGTAGCCCTAAATTAGGTAACCCTTAAATTTCGTTAAATAAATATTTCATATCCACATCTTCACAGAAAACACGTCCATCTGCGTTCTCTGACCCACTCTGGTGCCCTTTCCTGATCTCGCGAATTTTCCCTTAGCATGTTTACAATCTGACCCACTATTTTCATTCCAACTCTACCAATCTCTACCAATGGTGAGATGCCGAGAACAACCCATTTCCGAATGCCGGTCGAGTCGTCCGCCATCCCAATTAAGATTGTACCAGACACAACAACAATTTCTTCCCCAGGTTCGTGTGTGATATCGCGGAAAACGCCATGCCTAAAAAAGTCCTGATTTATGGAAACTTCCAGCGTAATTCCAAAATGATATATAGAGATGTAAATAACAAGATGATGTAAATTTTACGGAGCGTAAAATATAATTCAGCAGAGAGCGGATCAATATCCAGAATGGATGTGGATACTATTTCTGGATGTACGGGAGGCGTCCGGGGAGTTGGGGAATTTTGTTTGTCGGTTGGTAACGGTACGTTATTTTACGATAACATGCAGTGGGTGGTTCTTCGTGGAACTTTTACGAGGATGTCTAGTGGGGTCGTCGTTGTTTTTTGATGTACTGAAATGTTGTTGTGCCTCCTAAAACTGTTCCATTAGATGAGAAATCACACCAGATTTTTTTTAATTTGTTCAGTGTTATCTCAAGAGGTTCAATGTTTCAAAATTTTGAAAAAAAATGTATTCAGCCATCACAAATTTTACTCAGTCGGATTGGGTCCAACCCTAACATATGAGACATCAACAGATCAAATTTGAGATTTTCGTTTCGTTGGACAAAGTGTTTCTGTGCATATGTCCCTCTCCTAAATGCTATTGTTTAGCTTTTCGTGTTGTACCGTTGGTCAGTTCTAACTGTGCAATATTAACTACACTATTAATCTCAAAGTGAAACTTTTCCATACTTATATACAGGGTTGGAACGTCCAAGATTTCAAAGCCGAGCATTAAAATATAGAGAAGAATAAACTCTGACAGATAGAGGAACTGACAGAGAAATATGATATCCATAGTTGCCAGACTGACATGTCATTTGAAAACTTTTATGAGCGTTATTCTCTGTCTTTCGTGATAGGGTAGCAATAAAATATGTAGGCGGGACGCCCCCCCCCCCCAAAAAAATTATAATGCGCACGTGTGAATTGAATTATTATATCGTTATTGGTCTACGGAAAATAAGCACTTGAGTATTCCTGTGCGTACGCAGTATCCCCAGAAGTTAAATGTTTGGGTTGGTATTTTAGGCGATTCCATCGTTGGGCCATTTTTTATAAACGGTTCCTTAAATCCCAACAAATATTTAACAAATAAAACAAACTGTTTACGGACATGAACATGAAATACCACGAAATTTAAATGATTTACGGACCAGAATTGTACAAGTCCTAAATAATATTTCCCCTGAAGTTAGAATGCGTAAGAACTGAGTTTTACGAAAGACTTAAGATAGGTTTTTGCGAAGCACAAAGGGGCGACATTTTAGAAGTTCAATTTTATTTTCTTGCAGACCGGTTAGTTAAGGAATACAAAAATTTGAAAATAAATACAATTATGTTCGTACACTTCTTTTAAGTGTATGGGATAATTGTAAGTCATAATTACGTAATAATTTCGTTTCATACAGCTAAGTCGATGTACACTCTCATAGCTGCGAAAAAGTGCTGAGTCCCACTCACTCAAATTTGGTAGGTGATGGGCTGTATCTCTCCACTCCACTTTTCAGTTTCTGTTACGCGCAGGTAACGTTTTACATCATACATATCTAATACGTACACAAGCGTGAAACACTGGTGCATCTAACTGTCTTTGTATGTCCTTACTGGTGTCTTTTAACTTATTCTCTTCTACACATGTATCGCCAATATGTAAAGGTGCAATTTCCCAGGGTGTATGACCAGTACACAGAATGCCCAGTTTTTCGATAAGATGCCGAACTGAAAACTTCATTTTCGAAATTTTACAAATAACTCACAAAAATAATACCTATATACACATAGACATTTCGAAAAAAAGGATGGAATTATATTTTCTAGTTGTATATTTGCACTTTCATCATTTCGACGCCAGGTGTCGGGCCACTCAACTTTTGTTTTTCTTATGGTCGCCTATTTTTTTTGTTTCAGAATTCGATTTCATTTACACATGTCTAAAAATTTGTGAAAACGATTGAATAAAACTATCTTACGTAAAAGCAGTTTTTTTTACAGAATATTCTTTCTTTACAGTACAACAACGTATTAAATAATCACAATGTTTTTCATATTTTCTTTATCTTTATTCTACCAGTGACCGGAAATTGAATTAAAAGCTTTTTTTATGCGAAAAAATATTGAGCTCTTATTATAATGGCAACAATTCTGCAGTGTTATAAACGATTAAGATTAATATTAATAGCTCGTTATTTTGATGAATGCGTAAGGAAATAAGCATTTCATGCGAAATCGCGTAAAATATATTTTGCATTACATCGTACAGCCTAATGAAAACAATACATACTCATACAATATAGGTCGCATGGAAATTTAACTAATTCAAATGGATTTTACTTCAATTCAGCTCTTCTCTCCGCTTTATATATAATGAAAATAAAACTAAATGAAAGCACTAAAAAATAATTAATGTCCTCATATCTTTCGTGTCAAATTTATGTTTGTGTATAGCTTAATTAGGCTCTATATAATTCTTCGTTTACTTCGTTTATTTAAAAATGTAATTACGTTTTGGGTATTCCAGCCACATCCATCTTAATTTTACTTAAATGACACTTTTACGTGCTTTTTTCGCATATTCATTTGACTAAAAGCCAAATAATTCACCACCCTTCAAATAGGTTGCAAGGTTATGCTTTCAAATGTTTATCTTACACGTCCTGTATAACAAGCATCTCAAATACTAAACTTATTTTGATTAAGACGCTTTGGATTAACACGCTTTTATTACTTTTTTCTATGGAACTGCATTTATTTTAATTTTATGATGATCTCTTACAGAGGTCTACAAAAAATATGTCCTGGAATGCAGACGCCTCTATTCCAATGTACGAGGTCTGTAAATTAATTAATGAGATTGGCAACGTAGCGCCCGATCTAGCAGTCCTGCGGAGACGGGACTAGGAAGGGTGCATTACATGTTAACATACTTGTACATGCATGTTAACATGCAATGCACCTTCATTACAAGTTTGAACTTGTCAGTCATTTGTTTGTTCTTTGTGACTGTTTTCGTTTTTTTTTTCTAGTGCATTTTAAAAATGAGTGACATTAATTTTGAGCAACGGTGTGCTATCAGGTTTTGCTTCAGAGTTGGACACAGCGCAACGGGTATTTTTGCAAAACTTCAACGCGCCTATGGAGGCAGTGTTTTTTCAAGAGCCCAGGTTTTTCGGTTGTTTAAGGCATTCTCAGAAGGAAGAGAGTCAATTAAAGATGAATCACGCAACGGAAGGCCTTCATCTGCAAGAACCGATGAAAATGTCGATAGAATACGGGATCTTGTGCGTTCAGACCGTCGCGTCGGTCGGTTGACGACAAAAATGATCGGGGAAGAGGTAAATTTGAATCACACCACTGTTCATCAGATTTTGACTAACGAATTGGGGATGAGAAAAATCTGCGCAAAAATAGTTCCAAAAAACCTTTCGTAGGAACAAAAGGACATCAGGAGAGAAAGGTGTTTCGACTTTTTGGAATCGATTGAAAATGATCCCCATTTTATGGAACCTGCCATTACTGGTGATGAGCAAATCGAAGATCAAATGCATGCTGATTTGCTTTTTTGACAGCCAGGGAATTGTCCACAAAGAGTTTGTGCATCCAGGCCAAACAGTAAATCAACAAAAACACTTTTACAGAGAGGTCCTAGAAAAAAATTTATAATCCATAATTACTTCAAACAATTATTTTCCAAACTAATTAAAGAGCAAATACAGAAACATATTTAAATGAATTAAACAATGGACATTAAGACAACCGTAGACAATACAATGAGTAATGTTACAGCATTTAAAATAAATAAATGGTTAACGTTAATCAATGAAGGATTAAATCTGGCTATGTGACAATTTTGAGACTGTTATACTTACCATGGTGCGTAGGTCCAACTGGTTGCTCCTTTATAACTTGTTAACCACTTTTAAAATCTTGCGAACTTTTAATTTTAATAAACGGTTTTATTCAAGTTAACATTTGGTTCAAGAGTTTAACCACAATTTTCCTTTTTAACAGTCATGTCATAATTTTCCATAAATTTAACCAACACCATTATTTCATAAAGACGGAATAAATATTTATTAAACTCGCTGGAAATTCTCAAAGCCGCGGGAATTCATAACACTACCATTCACAATAATAACATTTAGCAGTAATTGTTTGGTATTCTCATTCAACGCGTTTGCATCGTTTGAAAATTGAATGTAATTTGCAACGATTGTTACCTGAATACATACAGCGTGGCCCATCGAAAACGAAATAAGCCAACTTTCGGATGCTTACCGTAATTTTCGAACAAATTCCTCGGATACGCCAATTTTGTTTTGAAGGGGGATATATATAAATACATATAGGGTTGGAACGTCCAAGATTTCAAAGCCGAGCATTAAAAGATAGAAAAGAATAAACTCTTCGAGTAAAGGGAACTGACAGAAATATTATATCCATTGCCAGACTGATATATCATTTTAAAACTTTTATGAGCGTTATTCTCTGTCTTTCGTGATAGGGTAGCAATAAAATATGTAGGCGGGACGCCCCGCCCATAAATTATAATGCGCACGTGTGAATTGAATTATTGTATCGTTATTGGTCTACGGAAAATAAGCACTTGAGTATTCCTGTGCGTACGCAGTTAAATGTTTGGGTTGGCATTTTAGGCGATTCCATCGTTGGGCCATTTTTTATAAACGGTTCCTTAAATGCCAACAAATATTTAACAAATAAAACAAACTGTTTACGGGCATGAACACGAAAGACCAAGAAATTTAAATGATTTACGGCCCAGAATTGTACAAGTCCTAAATAATATTTCCCCTGGAGTGTTAGAAGTTAGAACGCGTAAGAACTGAGTTCTACGATAGACTAGGTTTTTGCGAAGCACAAAGGGGCGACATTTTTGAACCACTTATTCAATGGGCTTTTTTTATTTTTTTCGTCTTATAACCGGGTTGATTTATATTTTTATTTTTTATATTTTTTACAGAACTTTACAATTTTATTTTCTTGCAGACCGGTTAGTTAAGGAATATTTTTTTTTAAATAAATATAATTATGTTCGTACACTTCTTTTTAAGTGTATGGGATAATTGTAAAAGTCAGAATTACGTAAGAATTTCGTTTCATACAGATAAACCGATGTACACATCCATAGCTGCGAAAAAGTACTGAGTTGCATTCAAATTCGGCGATAGGCGTGTAGGTAATACCCCACTCCAAATTTATATTACGCGCAGGTTTCTAATATGTGCACAAGCGTGAAACAATGTGGCATCTAACTGTCTTTGTCTGTCCTTACTGGTGTCTTTTAACTTATTCTCTTCTACACATGTATCGCCAATATGTAAAGGTGCAATTTCCTAATGTGTATACCCCATATTGCACATATTGCACATATTGCACATACATATTATCTGCTCTGTCAATTCAACCCCTAAGCGAGGGTTCCATTCCCAAAATTTCAAACGATATAAAGGGTCAAGTGACAAGGTGTCAAGTGCCAGTTTAATTTTCCCTAGAACGGTACCTATTTATTTAAATTTGACTGATTAATTGTTGAGAAACAGCGTTTTAAAAAATTCAGTTGTGGTTTAAATACTTATTACATTATTTAATATTGAAAATGAACACCTCCAACTTGCATATAGTAATAAAGGTTTTGTTCAAAGCCTTCTCGAACATTACTAAGCATTTCTGGTGTTATTTGGCGTTAGGTTTTTGGTTTATTTTGGTAAGATATTCAAGGTTAAATCAAGTCAAGATATTCGAGGTTGAGAGACGTAAATTTTACTTTACAAACGGCCCCACAAAACGTTGTCCCGATGGCTCAAATCTGGCGACCTTACAGACCATTCAATAGCTGCTCTTCTGCCAATGTCTAGAATATGTAATATCAAAATACTTTCGTATTCTCATGTTGTAATGCGAAGGAGCACCAACTTGTTGGAAAAATACCTGATTTTTTTTGTTATCGTTGGTTTGATGTTTTCCAATAAATCGAGGTACGTTTCACCAATCAGATTACCAGGTAAATTGACGTGTCCAATTTGGTCGAAAATTACGTTAAGCATGACTTGAGTTGACTTGTTTCGTTTTCGATGGACCACACTGTACAACGATAAAAACAAACCGAACCAAAATGTTTGCATTTCATTGAAATACATCATTTAATTTTCACGGTTTCTGATTTCTTGCAGGTTGGGGCGTTTGATACCTATAGATAACGACATAGAAGCAACAGCTTTTCTGATAATTCTATTTGGTTCGTGAAAAGGGCGACAAAAAGCATCGTAAATACATACTTTTAATGTAATTAGAAGGTGGAAGGGCGAGAAAGGCAACTCCGCAGAAAGTTGGACAGCGACCTAAAGGGAAAATCCGTACCTACTAAAAATATAAACGCCATAATCACGTCAAATGAAATTACCGACTTGGACTCTCGTGAGGAGATTTCTGTTGGAGGAAAAAGAGTGGAAAAGTTCCCTAACCCTTATAGATAAGGCTGCACGAGGCACGCAGGTAGTGAAATAATAATATTTGGCGTATTTATGATAACATCGACAATTTTTTAGAAGGAAAAGCCGTATTTCTTCCTGGTTTTTTTCGTCGATCGACCTCCCTCACAAAGAAACAGATTGTATCGCCAAAACGTTTTTGTTAATTGAATAAAAATTAATGTTAACACGATTCATGAGGAGAAGTATTTCTAAAGCGGTATTAGGTTTTTTTTTCAACGCACAAGCCAAACTTATTTCTTATTAATATACAAGGTGTTACTGAAGTTTAATAAGTAGTCAAAATTAGAGGGCATGCAGAACAGATGAGATGAAAGTAGTTTTTTGACACGTGTCATAATCACAAAGGGATCCTCAGGGAAAAACAGCACCCTTAAGAAAATTTTACGTTTCTAGTGACTGCCATGACGGTTCAATTATCTGTTGCAGCCTACTCAACATTTTTATATTAGGTTATAATTGCAAAAATATTTTTGCCGTAAGATTTTTCTGATTTTTTTCTTTATACATATTATACATTTTTAATTATAGGTACATTTTTTCAAAATATTTATGGTAACACTTGGTACTATCAAAATTGTCAACCCCGCCAACATATCGTTTGAAATTTTTGATTGCCACAAAATACCATTTTTTAAAACATTATATATAATTACTTAATGAAAAATATTATTTTGAAAATTTATTTATCTGTCTTCGTGTTAAAATGTCAAATCCGAGGTTTCAAGCAAAACTTAAAATTAAAACTTTTTTCTTTCCGTTTTTTACGAAAAATATTACTTGGCAAATTTTTTTGAACATTTTTACATTTCATAAAATATATTTTTATGTTACAAAAATAAAATAATGCTCTATTTATAGTAAAATAAAGCATTTTTAATAAAGTAATTTGCAATGTAAATATGTAGGAAAATCTTGGATTATTTGCCATTTGGCAAAACCTGCTCATCGGTTACGCTATCAAAACAGTTCTATGGTAAGGTAAACAATCTTTACTAGGTGCTAAATTCCGTAATAAATTATTTTAAAAACTGCGTACTTAAGTGATATTCAATTTTATTTCAAGAACTAAATATGAAATACATTTACCTTCTTCATCCATTCTTACTGTAAATCGATGAGCTAATAAACTGTAAATAGTTTTCTTTAATTTACCCCAATATTCATCGAATATTAAACATAATATTAAAATTTAATTTGAAAATTGAAACAAATAGTCTTAACCCATAGAAAGATTATTCTACAGACTTCCCTTCCCAATAATTTTTAATGCTATTTTTCCCTAAAAATAAAGCAGTGCTTTATATTAGTAACACAATAATATACTTGTTGTATACATAAAAAAATGTCAGGTGATATTAAAAGAAAACGAAAAAAACAAATTGTATGAATTTTTTTATGAAACTTTTTTGGTGGACACTATATACAGGAATGAAAAACGGTCGCCTTGAGATAATAAATCAAGAACTGAAAGATTCGCTATGGAAGGGAATAGACCACGCCATGAACCGCTTGTGACGGGTGGAGTTAATGCTTCACGGTTTGAACAGACGAACGATACAACACTGACACCTAAATAAACTAATTCAGGGGAGGAACATATGCGCAGAAACACTTTGTCGTTTAAAGACGCAGAATTTCCAACCCTGTATACTTAGTCTTCTAAAATTAAAACATTAATGGCAAAAGTGATCTAATTTGCTACAAAAGCGAAGGTACGGGCATCCACATACATGCTACCTTTAATATACATGTATTAGTCCTGGTGTGCCGAGTAAGCGCCGTAATTTACCTCAACGACCCTATCTGTTTCGGCTTAACTCGAAAACTTCGACAAATATTGTCTCTCTAGGTCCCTCGGCTTATATCACTATGACGCAATTAATTTTACAAAGTTTCCTAATTGTCCACCTAACCGTGCCAACGCACACATCTAAATAAATACGTTTTGACGAAGAACGCCTTAGGTGTAATATTAAAGTAAATTAACTGAATGTAAAATACCAAACTAGAAATGATACATTAAATTAATGACGGAATTAGAAGTATACCCTGTAGTCGAACAAATACCCAATGTTTGTTCCGCAACGCCTTAGCGCAGAAGTATTCTACACTACTGCTTATGCAGATGATCTATTGATACTGCTTAGTGGAAAACTTGATAGTGTCCTTTGATGGGACATAATGCAGATGGCCGTCAAAATAACTGTTGGTTGGTATGCTCCCTTATTCAACCCTAAAAAGACGGAGATGGCCCTTTTCACTAATCAAAGGAAATTAGGACCATTTAAACCACCCTCTCTCCTACGTACAGTTTTAAGCTTCGTGTCAGAAAGTGAAATACTTTGGAGTAACCCTCGATGTTAAGCTAACTTGGACTCTCCATTTAGAGAAGACTAAAGAAGGCTTACATCACCTAGGTGTAGTGTCGCTGCATTATCGGAAAAATTGATAGTGTGAAACCAAGGGTAGCTGTGTGGATACGCACCGCTATCATTAATCAAAACAAAGCTTACCTATAAATAATTGCTTGTGTTACTGGGGCTACGCGAACAATACCAACAAGAGATACAGCAGTGATGCTATGCCTACCTCCACTGGATATAGATAGATATAGGTGAGGCAGCTCTGGCAACAATGTAAGTCGGTTTATATGAACGTCAGCGCAGAATGTGGGGAGACAAGACACCACCTGTGGACGGAAACTATAAATAAAATGCATCTCCTCCAGGCTCGTGCAGACACCATCCCCCCTTGTTTTCTCTTTGGCAGATCCTATGCAATCCACACTAACACTGGTAATTCTTGAGTTAGTAAGAGAACGATAAATATCTTCACTGATGGATCTAAAAAAGAGAATGGCGCAGGCTGTTTAATTTACCCAAGGCGCGAATTCAAACGAAATGAATGGTTGAGTCAGTATGTTACAAACAGAATTGGCGAGGTTATATAGTTATATAGAGGTTATATATAGCTGCAAAGAAAATAAACATTACAGGTAAATCAATAAACTTTACACCGACAGTAGAGAATCAATTACTGAACCTAAAAATCCATAAGGTAGTGTCGGGGTCACTACGGGAGTACCATCAAGCACCAGTGGATACATCCCACTATAACAGTTGGCTAAAATGCCATGCACAATATAGATATAACGAGGCTTACAAATTGACTGGTAGCAAGGCAAATATTTTTGGACCAGCTCCCCATAATACCTACTAAACCTTATACCGTTATCAAGAATAATACAGATAACCAAAGGAAACGCCCACGAGAAATTCAAGAAGGTATGGGATAAAACAACAAGCGAAAATGTCGCAAAGATATATTTAGCTATAAAAAAGGAAAAATTTACGCCCTGTAGTGAGAGAGCTCCCCTTGGGCGACACCACCTTTTTCAAATGAATAGGGTAGTTGGCGTCATACAGCAGACCACTACCTCAGGGAGAATGAACAAGGTGCCCTATGGCAATAAGGGTTGTGCCTCTTTGAGTCACACTCCATATTCCAGAATCTATATTTCAATGTTTATTGGACAATTTATTAGACCACCAATATTTCTTTTATAGTGGAACTACATGTTGTTCGTGGATCACCACGTGATTCCTTCACTGATTGCCGTACGTGATTTCAAATTAATTCTCTAGCTGATTTTAGATAACATTGTTGATGTGTCTTATACTTTGCTGAAACCCTTTTGTAGACGCTGTTTTTAGGCATTTGTTTCCCACGAGTTAATCGTTGTTATAATAGTTGACCATTGTATTTTCTATTGTAGGATAAGTTTATTAGCAGATTGATATGCACTTGTTTAGTCTCATCTCGTACTTTCCAGAATTTCTCACAGATGACTCCTTTATTATATCATTTCTTTCAATGCACATTAGTGATGTTTGAGAATGTACTTGCTCTTTGATAACCTGCCAGTATTTTTGTTTCATTGCGTTCACAATTACCATATACATTTTTAGACACATAACTAAATCATTTTGACAGCAATACGAGATCGTTCGGAGTTCCAAAAGCAAAAATCACGATGATTTACGTTACCCATCGCGGTAGCAAAAGGAATAACGGCCCTATTCAGAAAACAAAGCGACAACAAATTGTATCTGCCCCGACGTCTTCCCACTACAAAACAGGTCTATTCAGTTCGATACCGATTCAATTAGCGGCATCTGCCGTATTTGCAACGGAGGCAGGTCCTTACACAATAAATTATTGGGTTTAACTAACGGCACCGGAGTCGAGCAGTTGGGAAAGTTCAAGTTCGGGACAGATTGAGTGATTCGATAACGGTGGGCCCTACTGGGAACTTAAGAGGCATTGTGGCGCTGGGGTTTTAATTGTGTAATAAATACCGTCTTCGGAGGATCGATCATTTTTATCGTCGGTAATGAACCTGAATTAAGTATCTTTGCCATTAGAAAGCTTTTGAGATACAAGAGGTTCTTAAACTTAATCATTTTCATTTACATAGCCAACTGAAACACTAGATGGAATAGAGAAAACGAGAGATAAGAATTTCGAAGAGTTAAAGTTACTATCACCAGAATAGAAGTAAGATTGTACACATATGTATCGAGATTCATGCTTAAAGAATAATACTATAGAAAAATACAAATGGCATAAATTGGATTGCCACAGAATTTTTGGAAGAGATTCAGCTTCTCGATAAAGAAGATACTAACGATACTAATAGCAGCAAATATTTCAGTAAAACAGTAATCATTCACGCTTACTGTTATGTTAACTATAAATGCATTGAGATTATACGGTTATACGATTAACGAGATACGGTAGTTTGTTATTACGGAATTTATTCCGAATTAAATTTAATTCCAAATAGTAAAGTGATTCCGAATTCGTAAAGTGATGTACCCACATGATTTGCAGCTTAATCAGCCCTTGAGTGACTTCTTCTTATGGGTCAAAGAATCTCGGCTATTACGTTGTGTACTCAATTTTTGGACATCCTGTACAAATAAAAATTAACCGCCTTCAATGTATACCACGTTGTTTATTACAGCGATGTATACATGGTGTTCCACCTAAGGCAGTTTCTTCCATGACTTCGTTATTAATGTGTTAAATATGTACAAATAGTACTTAGATAATAAGTATGTAAATGTAATTATTTATCACAAAATAATGAAAAAGATATACGTAGTATATACACCGTGCTGTGCCGCAGATATGAGCCAAATGACAACCGAAGCAAGGAATGGCAAAACTAGACTCAATTCCTGTGACTTTGTAACCTTGCTGATCCAGTCTTTTTTAAAACGGCTTTACAAAAATTGCACTTGCCGTTTGTCTTTAGTAAATCAAATTTGATCTTTAAAATTCTTGTTATACTTTTGACCACTTTTCATTTAATAATAATAATAATAAATCACACCACAGAAATTGGCATTCTCCCTCTAAGAGTCATTAGGACTGTGCAGAGGGAGAATACACATGGAAAAGACGTGGGACACACAACCAAACCCTGTGACAGGTGCCAATTGTCACAGGCGGGATTCCAAACCGCGCAGATAATAGCTCTCGTAGTAATCGCCACCTTCTCATCTGGCGCATTACCCACTGAGCCATCGCCGCAGCAAAAAACACATTTAAAACCACATTTTCGATAAAGGGATGAAAAAACCTGTAGTAAATACGACAAACAACACCAAAATATCAAGGAATAAAAATAATACAACTCTTTTCATCATTTACCCATAGTAGACGTTGTCGACATTGTCGTCTTTGTCTACATTTTCGAGTTATTGTTGAGGTGTCAACGTCGACAATGTATGTTAATAAAGTCGACATACAATTTAGTGAGGTATCCAAAAATGCACAAATATACAGGGTATTTCATTTAAAATAACAAAGTTGTGTAGCAGTTACATGAAATGGGACACCCTGTATGATTGGATATATATCATAAATATCCATCACATCACTTGTTCTTCAGTATTATCGTCAGTATTGTTTCTTAAATTGACAATAACGGAGTTATGGAAGATATCGTTTTAGGTCGAACACCCTGTATCAATATTGCAAAAAATGTGCCAACTGTATAACCCTTTCCCAAAAAGGAACGCTCTGTGAATAAAAAATCATTTGCCGCCCCTGTCATTTGCCTGAGTATATTACCTGAGAATACACAATTACACTGTACTACTACGTACAAAAAGTACCCGAAAATTAAAAAAAAGCACATAAATTGTTATTTATTCATCAAAATGTATTTTGCCCCCTTCAAAGTAGGCTCCATCGAGTCCAATACAGATATGCCAAGCTTTAGCCCAATCCTCCATACACCGCTCATAGACCGCCGAAAGTATCGCCTTCAGCTCCTTCAGCGAATTTTGTTTGATGGCCTCTATCGTTTCAAAGCGGCTACCCCGTAGAAGCAATTTTAGTTTTGGAAAAAAAAAAAATCATACGGAGCCATATCCAGTGAATACGGTAGTTGGTCGATCGTAATTTTTGAGTTTTTGGACTGATATTCGGTAACAATAGTAACTCGGTGAGATGGCGCGTTGTCGTCGTGCAAAATCCAAAAAATTTTCCTTTTACAATTCCGGCCGTTTCCGACGGATACTTTCGCGCGTCTGTCCTTCCGGATGGAAGGAATTCGGGATGTACCACGCCTCGATAATAAAAAAAAAACCGTCACCTTCATTTTCGACCGACTTTGGCGCGGTTTTTTCGGTTTCGTCTCATCATCATAGCGCATTTCGATGATTGACGACTTGTTTGTATGTCGTACTCGTAAACCCATGTCTCGTCTCCAGTTATGATGCGTTTCATGAAGTTTGATTCACTATCGGCTCTGGAAACCATGTCAAGAGCAACCTGCTTCCGATGCTCTTTTTGAAGAACATTCAGCTCTTTCGGAACCAGTCTCGCAGCGACGCGTTGCATGCCCAAAATGTCACTCAAAATACCATGAGCTGACATTGTCGATATGTCACACTCTTGAGCCAACTCTTTAACACTCATGTGGCGATTTTCAAACACTAATGTTTTGATTTTGTCGATATTATCGGCTGTCGTAGAGGTCGATGACCGACCGGAGCGAGGCAAATCTTCGACGATTTCACGGCCCGCTTTGAATTCCTTTTGAACACGAAATTTCGTTTGCGCCACAAAATTTTAAAGAAACGCGTTGTTCCGCTATTTTTTCCATCGTACAATTCGCCGAGCACACTTGAGGTCGTCTATTACTAACAGCTGCTGTAAACACACTGAGTGACAGATCGCGCTCCAAACAGGCTTGGTAATTAAGGAAGGGGCTACCAACCTGAAGAAAAAACATTTTCCCGATTCCTTTTAAGCGGTTCATTCAAATCCAAATTTCCGGGTACTATTTGTACGTAATTATATCGTGTCTTTTGTACAAAATAATTCAGAGTCGTGCAAATAAAAAAATAATGCAGAATCCCAAAAGCGGACACGTTTCTCTCTCGGGAGATAAAATCGTCCCCTGAAAATACACACAATCAATCAAAGAGAACACAGGTACGCCCTAATAGTTATTTATTTACACCTTGCGGCCTAATCCTCCAACCGCTATGATTTATACGTTGCGAGGGGTTAAATAAAATATATGATATTTATTTTAACTTCCGAATATAATTGTGATTTATGACCCCAGTTACATCCCACAAGTGACCTGCACGGTTAGGCGGTTATTGGAGGGAAGCTGGAAAATTCGTTTCTTGATGTAATTACGTACCTGTCTAACAGATAATAGAAAAAGATACTGCCCAGTTGTTACGACGAGTAATTGTAGGTCATGGTTGAATCTTTAGAGTACCTACAGTTAGGCGAACGATTTTTTTCGCACATGTCTTCAATTTGTGGCATAACGGCCCATTAGAAATGATTAATATACTGATTTCAATAAAAACCGCACCACCCTGTATTAATTAAGCGGTTTATTTAAATTTTTTACATAAGATGTATTTCGGTATAAGAAATAAATGATTGTTTTCAATAAAACAGTTAAAAAATATTCAATGATGCACCACCGTAAATTATTACACAGCCCCACAAAAAAAAAAAAAAACAAATTGGTCAAACCCAGAAGATAGATCCCTGATGTATTTTGATACGCTGAAACCGATTATGACATTAAAAAATGATTTTAACTATTGAATTTTCCGCTAGCACCCCCTTACGGGTTGAAATTGAAGTTTTTATAAAAATTTCAAATTCAAATGTATTCTTATGTATTTTGGCGTTCTAAAACCAAACAATAAAGGAAGAATTCACATAAATTTTTAATTTTTATAAAAACCTCATTTTTAACCCCTCAGGAGGGTCGCAAAGAGGTGCTAATGAGAAATGGTGCAACTAAAATCATTTTTTATTGTCATATATGGTTTTAGAACGCCAAAATACATAAGAATACACATAAATTTGAATTTTTTATAATAACTTCAATTTCAACCCGTAAGGGGGTGCTAGCGGAAAATTAAATTGTTAAAATCGATTTTTAATGTCATAATCTGTTTCAGCGTATCAAAATACATGGGGTAGAGGAATCTCCCTTCTGGGTTTCACCAATTTTTTTTTGGGGCTGTGTTATGTCCTAGAGGTGTGTCACAACGCAGAATCGGCACTATACAACTCTATGATATTTAAAGTCTAAACCGTATGTTAAGAGCCTTGTAAATTGTATACGCGTGTATTTCTTGCTCGTGTATACTCACCGTGCCTAGTAACACGCACTGGGATTCTAATATCCCACTCCCGTGCGATTTATCGGGATCTTGAATACAGTTTAGCCACGTTGAGAGCGCCTATTCCGTAGTGTTCTACGTTAGCTCGATGCGAGCGGATGGAAGGTAGAACGCCGAGTTCAAAATAATTTTGTGTGTCGTGAGTAACTAACTCGTGAATTTGTTTAGTGTATTTACATATTATCTGATTTTGTGTGGATTTTTGTGATACTGGCACAATTGATGGCACAAACTGAAACAGTTGATTGAAAATTACAACGATTTTACAATAAACGGATCACATTATTTGTATTCCTTGCAATCATCGATGTCGAGACTGTAGAAGACATTTAGATTCGAATATCCATCAAAAAAATATTACTGGTAGGTCCTATTACAAAAAGAGTAATTATGGTTTGATCTATGTATAATGTTTTACGCATGTAGCCGTTCGTGAAACGTAATCGACAATATTTACTTTACAGTTTTTTTGCCAAATATGTATCCGTTTTTCCATTGTCTAGTAGCCATACATTTCGTAAAACATATTTACAGAAGACATATCAACGTGTGTGTCATGGGAAACATCAAAGAAGACATACACAATAAATTTATGTGGCTGACAGTGGACGAAACAACGGATTTTTGCGGTACTAAGGTAGTTAATGGTCTGATACGAATTTTAGGTGTTTCAGATATTTCGCTTCCGCCATTGCTAGCTAGTAATCCATAGGGGCCATCCATAAATTACGTCACACAAATTTTATGTTTTTTTTGACCCCCTTCGCCCTTGTCACAGATGGTCACACTTGTGAAACCCCCTCCCCCCCTGGTGTGATGTCACATATTTTTCAATTTTATATTTGGAAGTAATTAAATTAAAACAACAGTTTTCCGAATTTTTTTATTTACATTTAAAAAAATCTTTAATGAAATTAACATAAAGTTAAATATTTTAGTTAATGGACAAAACAAAAGACCAATTTTCAAGAACGATAAACGATAAATAATGTTAATAAAAGATACAAAACTTAATCATCTTGTGTCCACGGAATTTGGACCCACTCATTGATATTGTTTATTACATATAATCTTCGCGTTTTAGTATTTTAGATTTTGACATGTGACGTCACAAAGCTTTTGACACCCCCCCTGCCCCTTGTCACACAATGTCACATTTCATTGACCCCCTCTCCCCCCCCTTAACGTGTGACGTAATTTATCGATGACCCCTAAACGTGTTTTGCAAACAATGGTTAAAATTATAGAAATAGTAGTAATGTACTGATGTTAGTGACAACAAACAACTTTTAGTGATACAAACAACAGTCCGAAATTAGAGAAAATATTGTGCGTGGTATATCTTCCTCTATCGATGTGAACTATTTTGGAATTGCACCTTTAACTTCACTAAATGTGGAACGATCATTTTCCTTTTACAACCATATTGTGAAGAGACAATGAACCACCCTACGCCAGCCATGCCAATACGGCGAGGCAGTTAGTCTTAACATAAATTTGTATTTATTTAAATAAATAGTGTTAGTTAAAAGTGGTTTAAATTTTTCACACCTAACGAACCCCATAGTGAAGAAAACGTTACAATATGTATAGGCAAATCGTTCACGTTTAACGAGATGAAATGCAGAAAGACTATTGGTTATGGCAACGTATGCTCAAGCAATGAAGACAATTGGTATGTATGATATGATGGGAGTTGGAGCCCGCATTGTGGCTCACTTTCTAGACCCTATTGATTATGCACTCATGTACTCGGTGAGAGATACTCTGATCAAATGATCAATGCCGCCTTGGGGTATATCATTCTAAGAATCTTGTATGTGAAGTCGAAGATCGTTGAGATTGTCTAGGGGATGGGGTAAATGACCCAGTCTGGTACCGATCATATCCCAGACATTTTCGATCGGTAAGAGATCGGAGGAACGTGTAGGTCATAGAAGCACACGTACTGTGTTGTAACTCTTGCCGTGTAAGGGCGGGCAATATATTCTTAAAAAATTATTTCAGTCAACCCCCGAAGATATGATTCTGTAACAGGTTCTAAAACATTGGTTATGTAACGGCTATGTATCAGCTATAAAACTAAAGGTGACCAACTACCAAAACATATTGCACCCCAAACCATTACGGGTGTTGCGAATTTTATTCAATCAGTATACTTATGTTATGTGTAAGATATTAGGCAGACATGCCCATAGCTTACCTTAATATTAACAAATTGTAAAAAATTAGTGGACCAATTATCATGTAAATTCTCGTGGGCGTGGCCGATTATGTCACGTTACATCACATAATCTATTTTACTATCTAACTACAGTTTATGAAATTTAACTTTGCGTGTATATCAATTAATAGTCGACAAACAAAAAGCCAATTGTCTCATCCGATTAGTGTGCAAAAGACAAAGAAGGCAAATGGAAATTTCATACCATTTCCGTAGTGACGCACACGCCAAGTTAAATTTTATGGAGTGTAAATTATTGCTAATCGTATGGTAAATGAGCATATGTTATTTTCCACACCTACTCACTGTTTTACTATATGTTAATTTCAAAGGACAGTCTGTATGTTGTCAGCTGTAAAACTGCACTGCTCCACAAAATTATAAAGCCATCCCATTTTTCTCCGTTTTACCATTACTGCTCGAGTTCTTCAATGTGTTTGCAGCTAGATTACTTGGTGTTGTATAGAATAAGTAGTTCTATGAGAAATTAACAGTCGATTTCAAAATCGTTGCAAAACCGAATTCGAATCAAGTGAAACTTGACCTTAATAAAATTATGAGGCCATTTACGATGCAAATTTTGCAATAGAAATAGCAATACAGAAACATCTGATAACGAATGTCGAGCTTAATTTCTACTCATATTTTGTTGACTGATGCTTGAATAATGGCTACCGACTTTGTTGAACAGACTACTTGGGTCTGAGGCATTTTTACCTCTTGCAAAATGTTGATTAGATGAGTGGTTTAGGTAAGAAAAAATAAATTTCAAATTTTTTGTTTAGACTGCCTTTCGAACTGATGTTCGACCATCAAGAAAAAATAATTTTTATGTTGTAGAAATGTTTGGCGATATTAACTACGGTGAATGCAAAATAAGTTACATAGTGGAAATAAGGAAAAAATGTTTTACGGTTAAGGTTCATTTTTAAATTAAAGAACTTTCTACACATTTTATTTGAGATTACAGCAAATGATCAAAATGGTCTTACAAACTACTCGATTTTTACAATTACAGGTTTTTAATGGCACCTGCATTAAAGACAAAATGTGTTAAGTAAAATGAAAATGTTGCGTTTAAAATTACACCAGCCGCCACTACTGAAATCTGTCCACAGATAAGAGAGAAATCTTTTTTTTTTAAATTTAGTCAAGACAGCCATGACTTGCACCTAAATCTATGTAGAAATCCAATAATTGAATTTTTTAGAGCTTAAAAACAGTAACTTTCCTAACTGTAATACTCACCCGCCAAACACATTTTGTATCGTTTTTGGAAACACGAGAATATTGAATTTAATGATTTAAAAAATCTCTTAAGGGGGTACAACGACTTTCGAAAAATCAATTTTTTTTGCTTAAAATGTCCCTTAACAACGTGAAAATTGCGTGGAAAAGTTTTATGTATGGGAGAAACCTGTAAGGGCGCTAGATTCAAAATGTAATTTTGAATCTAGCGCGATCCCTTTCGCTGCTCTATGCGAGCACAATCTAGGTACCGTTGTTGGTATCGAGAATTGGAGCATCTGTCCTTGTCTGATGAAGCAAAAAAGGCCAGGATCGATTCAAAATCACTAAGAAAAGAAAAGCAGGAGAAGGAGGTCAATCTCGAAGGTCAAGGGCACCTGTATGGTGCAGGCGTTGCAGATTAAAACTTTAAACGAAAAACTTTAAAACTTTTCACGTTTTTCTCGAAACGTGAAATTCTCGAACCAATATCTCGAAAGTCGGCCGAACCAATATCTCGAACAATTTTTATTCGATTGGCTTGAAATTTTAACAGAATATTCAAAACTAGTTTCTCCACAACAGTACGTAGGATTTTTTTGTTATATTGCATAGGACAATTGGTATTAACAATTGTCGAGCGATTTTTTTCGTTTTTTTCGAACTTTTTTTTTTTCAAAAACACGCCATATCTGAAAAAATCTACGTACTGTTGAGCCTGATATCATACTAAATCGAAATTTTCCTGGCTCATCGCT
Organism: Aromia moschata; assembly: GCA_029963805.1. Classification (NCBI taxonomy): domain Eukaryota; kingdom Metazoa; phylum Arthropoda; class Insecta; order Coleoptera; family Cerambycidae; genus Aromia; species Aromia moschata. The sequence continues at coordinate 834,609 of JAPWTK010000083.1, forward strand.
CTATCTTTAAATTTGCAGGAGTTATCGGTTCGGCCATGGAGCTATAAAAAAAGATGCTTTGGGAAAACTACTGAAGTTTTTTTTACCCAATTTCGATAACTTGTTTAGTTTCTTTGAAAAAATCCCAAAATTTGTTTGATTTTTCGGCCTCTAGAGTGGTGTACCCCCTTAATAAAAACATTACATTCTTAATTATGATAACACACGATGGTAATTTCTAAAACATTGCTTATCGCTTATTTATGAAGTAATTTTAGTCTCCAAAAATATAGAGTAAAGCAACTACATACAAACATAAATACATAAATAGGGACACTTATTTCCTTTTTATGAGCTACATCATTTGTATAGAAACTTAACACTAATACCACAAATACAAAAAAGAGAAAATCGTCTATAATTTACAGTGCCCGTATAAAACTCCTCTAAAATATAAAAACCCTTTACTAGATAATCATTGAGCCATTTCTTAAACGACTAAAAATATGTCAATTGTTTAATATGTAGTAGTAATTTATATTAAACCCAACATGTAAAATATTTTACACAGTTCTATTTAAAATTCTAAGGATGGGAGTAGTTCCTCGAGGGTGGTCTACTTGGCGGGTGTTTTTTATCAACAGCACAAAATACGTTTGAAAAATTACAAACTGTGTTTTTTTCAACTCAAATATCTGTAAAATAATAAATATAGAAAATGCAATCTTCCAGGATTTAGTCTGGAACATTGATGAATAAATAGGCACAAACATATTGAGGTAGACTGTGAAAAAAAGATTTGTTGAGTTGATATTGAAATTTAAAAATAAAATACATGCTCGTATTTGTCATATATTTCCTTAACAGTTATTGCTCTTGCAGACCGTGGTTTCATCTCTGTCGGGGCTCATCAGAAGAGTGACGCCAATGGTACTGAGCAAGCAAATTATATAAACAAATATACACAGCATCCTACTAGCTATAATTTAACGCATTTTGTGACAAGAAATAGTTACTTTCTTTTTCATTGAATAAATAAATGAGTCACCAACGAAAAACACTAGAAACTAGAAAAAATCATAATGGCAGGACAGTGACATTAGTAACACAGACCAAATGTACAAGTTGCGTTATCTAGACCTTACTGAATCTTTATTTCTCCTTTTTTAAATTACAGCTATAGTGTAAGATATTAAAGAGAAATCAGTGTCACAATCGAATTTTAAATAACACTTATTTAAAAGTAAAAAATTCGTGAGTAAATGGTGAGTAAAAAAAAATTCACTTTGAAATAACTATTAGGCGTCTCTTCAATTTCCAGCATCTTTGTTCTTTAAATAGTTCGGTAAAATGTAAATAGTTTTATAGTATACTATAAAATAGACAACAAAACATTCGCGATATTTTTACCAAGGTAAAACATTACCCATCATTAAAATAAACAACAGCGGAGCTCCTTACCCAAAACTTCTTTCTATTAAAGCAGTGTCTGTAAATCATCTTACCGTTCTACCCACTCGAAAGTTTCCACTGTGCTCTGCCTGCACTTGTTAAACTTTTTTTCCAGTCCTCCACGCGCCTACGTAATCTGCATCTGCATCTAAAAGCACTATAAATATTAAAGAAGTTTCAGAAATACGTTCGTAATCCTGGAAAACGACCAGCACCGACATTAAATTATTATTCTCTCGACAATGCTCGCATTTTCGAAGGCTGTTATCGCTTTGTATTCGGAACACCTGCCACCTAAACAGAAACTGTAAAGGGCGAATTTACAACGACACTTAAAAGAAAGGGGGTGATGAGACTTTGCCTGTTAAGGGGGCGTTGTACTGTAAAGATAGAGCGTAAAAATTGCAAAAAAAAATTGTGTAAACATTTCATTCACGAGTTACTTGCATAATTTATACCCTACATCTTGTAGCAGATACAGTAAGAAAGTTATCCACAAGTAGTTCACTTACAATCGGTGTTTACGAAAACTCCAAAACGTATTGGGGAATTTCAAAACTTGTGACCGGGAATTCCTGAGCCACCACAACCGATTTTACCAAGATATAGGTACGTGATTAAACAGCATGCATTATTTTGTGCAACATATTGAAGCAATAAAAACTAGTTTCCCAATTTAATTCGAATGAAGCTGAGTGTAAAACTGGAGCGTTTGCATTGTCAATAACCATACAATGTAGTAACCAGAAAAAAACAAGAATAATATAAGACCTTGTTTTGTCTTTAATGCAGGTGCCATTTAAAACTTCAAATTGTCTGTAAGACCATTTCAATCTTTCGCTGTAATTTCAAATAAAATGCGTGGAAGGTTTTTTTTATTGATAATTTGATAAAATGAACTTTAACCATAAAACATTTTTCCTTATTCAATTTATGTAACTCATTTTGTATTCACCGTAGTTAATATCGCCAAACCTTTCTACAACATAAAAATTTTTTTCTTGATGTTCGAATATCGGTTCGAAACGCAGTCTAAGCACGCAATAATTTGAAATTTATTTTTTCTTAGCTAAACCGCTCATCTAATCAACAATTTTCAAGAGGTAAATGCATCAGAACCAAGTAGTCTATTCAACAAGGTCGGTAGCCATTATTCACGCATTATTCAACAAAATATGAGTAGAAATTACGATCAATATTCGTTATCAGGTGTTTCTATATTTCGAAAGCACCTTGTCTAGCACAAACAACGTCAATTGTAAGCTTAAAGCTGTATTCCAAAAATTGTCAAAATTGATAGCCTCTTTTTAGAGCTATTAAAGTAAAACCAAAATTTTCCTGATTTTTGCGGCCCTCTAGAGACGAAAAGAAGCAACTCTGGCTATATGGAAGTTAGCCTAAACCGCTTTTGGGTCGAGGAAGCTCTGGTATTACGCAGTATAGAGTGAGTTCGTGAAAATTATCAACCCCCCTTATCTCCGTTGTTTTTAGAGCTACAAAAAATATTTTGCAGGAGTAACATTTTTTTTCTGAAAAACAATTTTTGTATTTATTTTTGACGAAGAGTAATTATATACGACTTACTATAAATTAAATATTTCTGACTGCCGGAACGAATAATCAGAAAGACAAGCGTAATTCAACAAATACAAAATGCAGTGTTCTATTAAAAAGGAAAATGTTAATTAAACAGTTACTATAGTTTGTTTCAACTGTTTTTCTGAGCTTTCGTAGCTCTAAAAATAACAAAGAAAAAGGGGATGACAATTCTCATTCTTGGACACCCTATATAATAATTTTATTTTATATAATAAAAGATCTTATTCACAGAATTATAAACGTTTTCCACGTCCACCATATTTTAAAAAATTACAAAATGCCGGTTTATATCCCCCTAGGTACTTATCTAAGTATCATCTGAATTCCGCCGCATTTATTTCGCAATATATTGCTCCGATATACCTTTTGTATATTCAGGACGCGGAACTGACGTGTGAATATATATGTACATATATATTTTTTTATTTTTTATACGGAAATACGCACCGGCACTTTTTATATTAGTCAAAGGACGTGCTACTTTTCCATTAGTACCGGTGTTAACCGGTGAAAATCGCGCTGTCTCTCGGTTATAACCGGTTACCGTATAACATCAAATATTTAGGCATTTGACGTACGATTTACTGGGGACTAATGCAAATATGAAATTTAATCCATCGCAGTAGCCCAGTTTCATCGATCGAGCTGTAGATAAAATAGCTAACGGCGTAGTTTATTATTTAACACGCAAAAATTGAGTGCCTATTATACAGTGTCACATATTATACGCATCATACGGAAAACAATTTTCCTAATCGGATAAGAAAAATTTTGATATTGAGGTTTTTGAAAATTTTGATATTGATAGTTTTTGCTTAAAAAATGATGCCAAAATAACATGCACATGAGTAACTACTTGACCTTACCACCACTTTAATTATCGAGTTTGATTTTATTCTAAAAAAATACAAAATAGAGTATTGTTTTTCAAATATTGTAAAATGTTAAAGGAAAAAATTGTTCCTGTTTTTATTTTCTACTCATGTATCACTTTTTAAGTTTCTAGTACAAATTTCGTTTTCGGGTATTAAATTTCACAAAGCCGGTGCAAAATTGTTTATGCCTTTATACCATACATATTTTCATTGAACAATGAAAATTTTTTTGAACAAGAAAACCGTGATTTGATAATTATTGTTTTGCTCAAAAAGTGCAGTAAACTGTATTTTTTCACTGGGATTATTTTTGTCGGGAAGTTGATGTATGTATCTACAAAGCCAAAGGTTTAATTATTTGTACAAATTATATCAACTTTGCACCAAATTTTGACATAATTTTTGCTGGTGCTTTTTATTTTTCTGAATGAAGTGAAATAGTGTTCAGAATTGGTGATAAAAATACATCGAAAAGATAAGTTTGGTAGAAAAGCATAATTCTGTACTGATTTTGTACAAATTAAAAAAAACTCAGGGATACCTAGTACAAATCAAAATTGGAAAAAATGAGATTGGTGCTAGACACTTGAGAACGAGTATATTACAAAAAATAACTTTTTCCTTCGCCATTTTTCAAAATTTAAAAAAATAATGGTCTTTTTTTAATTTTTGGGAAAAGTGTGAAATTTGACGTTAAAAAAAGTCACGTGACTACGCATACATGCATGCATGCCATTTGGGGTAAGGGGGAAACGGACAGAAGTGTCATCAAATGACAAATGTTTCGTACGCACTTTAGCAGTACAACAAATTGTGTTACCATATGACATTGCAGGTTTACTGTAGAAGGTATTTAAATAATGCAACCTTTTGCATCAACGAAATCTTAGAAGATTCGGTATGATATAATATGGGCATTTTTAATTTCATATGTGAGTACGAGGGGGTAAATTTAAATAATAATAATTTGAGGTAGAAGTACATCCAAGCGTGGAAACTGAAATGGACAATTCTCCAATATCCCTCCGATGGTCAGGACATCTCCCCTCCTTACTTGGATGTTCTTGGATTCATGAAAGGATCTCTAGGAGGTAAAAACTTTCGATCCCATGAAGAAGTAACTGAAACTGTTCTGGAGTGGGTCCATCTGCAGCCACAAGCACAATTTTTTTTCTCAAGGAATACGGATTCTACCGGAAAATTGATGCATATTCATTAAAAAGGAGGCAGACTCATGTGTTAATAAAAAATAACAGTGTGTAAGATACGTGTGTCAACTACTTGAACTACTTTCTTATTATCACTTTAATGACACTTTGTGATTTGATTTTGATGACTTGGTGATGAGATTCATGATGGACTTACTTCCATGGTTCCTTTGCTTTACCTTGCCTTACTAAATAGGAGCATGCTACTCTACGAATGTTTCCAGAATTTAAAAACGTATATATGCATTGCAACAAGTGGCGCATATCCTATGCACATACTCGTAATACATGTTACGGCTTAACAAACTACATTATGAAAGCTTGAAATGGAAAACCCAGTTGGCAAATAAAGCTCGTTTTTTATTTAATTGTACGCTTTTTCGCGCATCTTCTTTAGAATCTACGTGTTATGCAAATGGATGAACTTATACAAATAAATGAATCGAGTGCCCGCTAGCGTTGGTTGTGAACTCTAACATTTTAAACGCTGCGCACATCCATTCGACCGTTGTTGCTGCAAAGGGTTAGTAATTAAATGCGAGCCGTTTCAGCCGATATAGTAGTTTAACGTTTTGATACGACTCGTTTACGGCAACTTTATGCTGAGAACAAATGAACATGTTCGGACGTTAACATGGAATGGTGTGAGGTACAATCTACACTGAGAGAAGTGCTGCGGTCGATTACAGATAATTCTTTGCATTTATTCGCATCGAATAGAAGTCGATTTTGGTCAACTGTTTCCACATCCACATCCACGTCGTGTAAAATTATAGAGTATAGTCTGTCTGTCGGTCTGTTAACGTTTTTTATGTACACTTGAGAATATTTTAATAAGTTTTATTGAAATTTGGAACACCTATGCACCATAACGAGATCTTTATGTCTAGATTTTGAACTCAATCTATTGAGATGTTGGGGGATGAATGGGGGTAATACACTTTTCCTTTGTCTATAGATAACTAAGAATAATATATGTACAAACAGATTCAGATTTGTACAACATAATTAAATATTCAAATGTAAAGGTTTTTAGCTTGCTAAATTGGCAATAAATTAAAAAAAAAACGACGTTTTCCACGAAACACCGAACTACTATACTTTTCTCGACGCGCGTTTCGCCAACTAAGTTGGCATCTTCAGGAGAAGATTAAAAATAAATTCTAACCTACACACTTGCTCTATTTATACTTAATTTGTCGTCGCGATTCACTGAAGTCACATCTGAGATGAGTCACATCTGCCTGTATTTATCAGTGCAAACAGTGGACTGTTGGGTATTGGACTATTGTCCTAATTCATACTTTGTGGGGGGCACGGGTAGCCGAGTGGGTTAAAGCACCGTCTTTCCAGTCGCGATACCTCTGTGCGCGTTGTTCGAGTCCCAGCCGGGGTAGCGATTTTTAATTGTCTCGCTTTCTCCGCCAGGGCTTGATATGCAACCACTAATACACTAGTGTATAGGTGTGGATGCATATATGCCAATCCAACCGCACATGCCCTAGATTTGGTAATGTTCTGAGTTTTCTGGGTTTCCTCAGAACTGTAAAGCAAATGCGTTACCGAAATAATCTTAAGTCGCTCCCAGTGCGCCATGGCAAATAATAATAATAACCACTCCTTCCCGCACAGGTCCCTGAGAGGACCTAAGGGGTTACTCTCTTCGGAGTAATTATAGGGTGAGTATTATTATTATTATTATTATATTATACTACTGTTACACTTAATGATTTCTAAACTTTCAAAAGCTTCCAACTGTCCACCGTTTGTTAGACTTCTAATGAATTTTAAATTATTTATGTCCATCCTATGGTTGTTGTCAAAAGCATGTTGGACAACACAAGATTTTTCCGTTCTGCAAAAAATTGATCTTTTTGTTTGCCCAATATACTTTTGATCACAGTCTTTACAACTTATTTCGTATATTCCTGACTTTTCGTTATTGTTGATTTTGTCTTTGAGGTTGACCAAAGGCGTCAGTAGTTCGTTTTTAGAATTATAAATCAAATTGATATTGTAAATATTTTTTCTAAACAAATTTCGAATTGTGTATCTCTACGAAAAGTCGTGGAATTGTACAGGGCTCTCTTCAGAAGTTATCGATGCTTTTAAAATAAAAAACAGTTTAATCGATTATCTTGAAAAATGAAGATAATATGGATTTGTACATAAATAAAAGTAGATCCTGTATATAAAAATATTTCGGATTGTAACACATAAAACATAAATAACAGAAACAATGTTCTTATAAACATTTATTTAGCAAGCTTTCCAAAATATAATAAAGAAAAGATTTCAAAACATAATTCATGTTGTTATTTTTAAAGAGTTTTATGTTTAACAATTTATTGACAAATAAATTGCTCAAGTTAACCTTAAGTTAAAATCCTTTATTAATCTACACATTAATTTTGCTTTATTTGGTGTTTATTTAAAGGCGTCTTACCTTAATAACTGCTGCGAGTTGAATTTCTTCATATTCAGAAGAATCATATTACTGTTGATAACTTTTAAATTGAATAATAAATTGAGAATATATTTGTTAGTGCTAAAGTTAGACAGTCCTAAAATTATCCACTTTATTGATTAACAAATTCGTCAATTTATTTATTAATAAATCTGGAATTGCTTAAATCGTTAGCACCTTTATGAAATAAAGATTCATTTATATTGAAAATAATAAAGTGTCTTGAAGATGGATCTACTGTAAATTGAAACATATTTTTTACGAACAGTATTTTTCTTAAATGAATAGATCGTTCATAAAAAGCTTATACGTTTTCAATTACAATGGTTTACTTTTCATAATTAACTGTTGTTCATCATTTCTCATTAAAGTAGGTGGGTTTATTACTGCTGTTATTATTTTCTGGCCTTCAAGGCAATTACGGGACGCCCACTAACTATATTTGAATAACCTTTAATCCAGCAGGCATATGTTGGGCCATAATGTGCTGTTTCATTTTGTTTTCTTTACCACTTTCCAACAGGCATACTGCGCAATATGTACATAATTACGGAACTGTTTTGATTTCGCAACGAATATTTACACAAAACCAATATTTTTGAAAATAACAAATTTCCCGTAATACAATCGATAGGGTGCCAACGGAAATTTATTATTCACGGGGGAAAATTGGGATCGGCGCTTGTTTAATGTGAAAACATAATTTCTGTACTACACACAATAAACAGGAGCAATTATATGGATTCAACGAAAACATTTTAATCAAATCGACCAACTCTCAGCGTTGGTAGATATTTCTTTACGGTTAACAAAAAGTCAGTAAAATTGTTTTACAGACAAAACTAGGAACAAATAAATTAGAAATACTGCCCATTTTATTATTATTTCGACTACTTTTTCACACTTTGGAAACATTGAGCCATTCCTGCAGCAAATAGTGACAGATTGTGCATCCTCCTAGTACAAATTATGCTCAGGCGAGGGGAAGAAATCCATTCTGTCCCAATATGATAATTATGGGGCAGTTATTGGGGCAGTGGGGCAGCCTAATTATGTTGTGGGGTAATCCCAATGCCGCGATGTTCTTGACGAATCTAATCGTCATCACTCACATTGCATTTGTCTCTACTTTCTTTAGTCTCCAAAGGCGTTTCAGCTTTATTACTAGGTTCTCATATTTGAAGATCGTCTTTCGTTTAACCTTCTGAATGTTGTGGACAAGTGACACTGCAAAATTTATGATGAAACCTGTTCGCTGTCCATTGTTAACATCATAACATCTGGTCTGTTGAAGGCAACTGTTCGATTGGTGATAAGTGGCCTCTCCCAGGATATCACTGCTACTTCTGATTTCAGCACAGCTTCAAGGGTATATTTGTAGTATGGCGGATTCGTCATTAACAGGACGTGCTTGAGTGTCAGTTGTTGGTAGACTATCGTCGCATCTTCTTCTGAAAAAACATATACATACACAAACGTAAACTGAGGTGAAGAAAACCTGTTAGAAGTAGAAATAAAAATCCCATTAATTGTCCCATTGCCATTAGGATTTTGCAGACTCTTAAACTAAGGTAAAACTATTCCAATAAGTACACATCCATCAACATGTGACTAGCTTACCCAGTGCATTTACTGATGTTAGTACAGAAGATTATTTTAAGCACTTTTGCCAGTACTTACAAATATATGATTTGTAACAAAGCATGAATGCTTACTTTTATATTAGGGTGGATTGTACCAATTGTCTAGATTATACATGTATAAGAGAATAAGTAATTTATTTATAAATTAAAATAAAATGTTTTACAACGAATGTTAGGACACTTACTGCTTCTCGGATGACACTGGGTACTCAGTAAAAAAAATGTACTCAGAAAAACTTACAAAAATCAGAAGAACTTACCCAGAAAAACTCCAAAGCATCATACATAAATAAAAAGTTAACCGCCCAACACATTTAACCATAAATTTGCAACACAATAACATACGAGTACGAATGTCGAGTCCAGAATGCAAACAACGGGGCATCACCCATGAATACTAACCTGACACTAAACTCGACCTAACGAATGTGTTTAATTGTATGTGCATTATAACATTCCCGATGAATTTAGACATTCCTGGCGTCTTGTATAGAGGTCGAAGGATGACACTTTCCACCACGGTACGGGCCAAAAACAAAAGCTAACAGCAAGCATAAACATGTTTTTATTATTACTAATAGTTTTCTAAAATATATAACCTTTAAATATACGCATGAGTATTGGGGATGTATTATATACAAACGTAACAGAAGAACTTGTTGAAATAATAATCCAGTCCTTAATGCTCTATCCATGTGGTAACCTTAATGACAAGTTTGGTAAACTAAGATAATTATAATCTCCTGCCGATATTGAATACGGCCCACTCGCTATCGAACTGACCTCCGATATACGCCAAGGGATATCCTATAAAGGGTTAGCCCGGAACATTGTTATCCTTAACCCCCGAATAGTCCTTGGGTGTCCCCTTTTTACAACTTTGCCTATCCCGACCGGTTCCCTTTATATAACATTAAGGAAGTCGGTTAGGGTGTCTTACACAGGATCTTAATCCATCCAGGACAGGGATAGGATAAGTCGATAAATTTGATAGAGTATACGAGGCGGTACGAAGTTTAAAGAAATAATCGTCAACGGCGGTGGTTTATGTTTACGTTATACAGTTTGATGGTGCAACTTTTGTTTGCGCCATCACCATATGGTGTTATTTGTTTTTTTTTTCATGCGGTGTCTTTTCTATGTTTTTTAACTCTCACCAACACAGAAACGCTATACTGTACTCAACTCACGGCAACATCATCAGAAGATGATTAAAACTGAAACCAAATTTTTATCAACCCTAATAGAGCAGTCTTATAGAGTATGTGTAAAGCCGACTTTGGCCAGATGAGAAAAAGGACAAACAGAAGTGAGATGACAGATAAGAAGCAACCGCAAACGCATCGAAGGTAGTGAGGGAATAAACCTGGCCCTCTCACTACACTATGTTAGTCGTTAGAACGAGAAGTGTAGAATTTGTCCTTTTTCACAACCTGCCGATGTCGGCTTTACACATACTGTATATTGATCTTTATGCATAGCTACTATTTTTGCATATAATAATTCCAAAACTCTCACGCAATTAAATTGCTGTTCAAGAAAACAAAACTTAATATTACAGAAAATGAAAAAGAAGGTAAACGACTTAAACGAAAAACTATAAATATACAGGGTATCTCTTAAGTATGCGGCTATATTCCGCATATAGGGGATGTAAATATAACTCTAATTCTTCATTTTTTTTTCATACAGCGTTCTTCTACCAAGATATCAGGCCCCAAAAGGGGTACCTTGAACTATGGTGGCAAACACTTGTAGACCTCTCTGTAATTATTAATAATTTTTGTTCATTTTCTGTGCAGATATGACGAAAAAGTTTCTCGAATGAGTCTCTACTAGTACTCAGTCTACTACTACTATTAGTAGTAGTCACATCTACTACTAATCGTAGTAGTAGATGTGAAAACTATCGTAGCTGAAAATAAAATATAATGGTCAAGTTGTTCAGATAAAAGCTCAATTATCTAAATAATATAAATGATCAAAGGCAACACCCACGAGAAATTTAAGAAGGTGTAGGATCAAACCGCCAGCTGTCGGTTTGCTAGGGAATTTATGCAATACCTCAGCGAGAACGTTGCAAGGACATTTAATGATGACATGGAAAAATTTACAGCTTGTAATTGGAATCCCGACAGGACACTGTCAGCCGCGGAAGAATGTACAGTATGAGGATAAGTGAATCATCCCTTTGCAGAGGGTGTGAACAGAATGAAGAGACAGTTGACGAACTACTTTGGGATTGTTCAGCTGTCAAGTTAATGAGTGATTCCACCTTAGGCGTGGGTCGTGGTGGGGAAGCTCCTCTTCGATGACATACTACTTTTTCGAAAGAATTGGGTTGTTAGTGTAACAGCCCGGGACTGCTTCAGGGACGATGCACAAGGTGCCCAAAGAGGCATAAATGTTGTTTCTCTCTGAGTCACACTCCATTAACTCCAGAATACTGAATGGTCTTTGCGAGTTTAGTGATGATCATGCTGTGGCGGTATTGATAAAACGCTGGCGCAGTTGTGCTTGGTAGTTTCAATAGGTCGAAGTTACTGGCGTAAGATGTAAGGATTGCATATTTTTAAAAAAGTACCTACTATATAACATATACCCAAGAAACTTCGGTACTTCTTTTTTGAGTACCTTTGCAAAGTAACTTTTTCCAAGTAGCTTTTCAAGCTCCGTCTGTTAGATCGTCTTACAAAGCGTACGATATTTTAAAACCTCAAAATAATATCGCATAACATATTATGAAAACTGCCTGATCCGTCCAGAATACATTTGAATAATACGCCAGGACGAAAATTGAATTTCGTATCACGAATCACGACTCCCCTGCCTCCTAATTTAAATTTGTTGATCCTTGTACACGAAACCGTCCTGTTTTTTCAGGTAGCCTAAACCGAGCCGACGTTTTACGATGGCCGGGCGGCGGAAAGAAAAACCGTCCGGGCTGGAGTTTTCCCGTTTTTTATTGTCCTCGAAGAAGATGAAATCATATAAAACGAGAGTCAAACTCCTGATAACTTTCGAGAGATTTTTATAGTATTTTTATTGCTGCCCACCCCGCCGTAATGGAATTATAAAGGACCCTCGGATAACTGGAAATATTAAATCCGGCGTGAAATGGGGGCAATAGCGAGAACAAAAGTATTACGAGGATGAGTCGTACTCGGATCCCGCTTATTTGAAGTACTTGGGAAATTTATTTCGCGATAGATTTCCCAGTACACGGTTTTTCTCATTCTATATTTGCAGAATTAGTCAAATACCTATAATACAGGGTGGAGCAGAGCAACTTGCTTATCTTGAAATTCAATTAAAAAAAAGTAGTGCAGATATAAAGAGACATCCAAAAAAAACGTCATCAACTCTAGCTATGAATAAGAGAGATGGAAATAGCGGTCATGTCCCAGCTTTTCGGTTATGTCAAACTTTTGACAAGTGACTATAACAATTTGTAAAATAAACAATGGCTGTCATATGATGTGACAGTCTTGACAAAAAAAACAAACAAAAAACTGGTCGTTTGCCACGAAATACCGAACTACTACACTTTTTTTGTTTCTACGCCGAAGGTTCCAGTACCCACTCCAGTCCTGACAAGTAGATAAGGTTATAATATATACGTCTTTTTTTTCTTGGCCAACTTTGATGACTTTTTTTTGATATCTCATTATATTTAATTCTTTGAATAGCATCAAGTAAAATTTAAATTTTCATGTTTACACTGTTGAGGCAAATGGCGTCCATTATTCGCAATACACAATGCAGTGTATCGAACTTGGAAATTTCGTTCAACTCTTTCCAGCATATCGACGGGCATGATAACGACATCTTGATTAATGTTGTACTTCAGGTGAACCAGGGTCTTAGGACAATCATTGTAAACAAGTGATTATCGATAGCCCCATAAAAAATAGTCGCAGGGGGCTAAATCAGGCGACCGTGCTGGTCAGTGCAGATCGCACCTCAAGAAGGTGTCCTCTTGGAGCGAGCTGTGGCACCGTTCTGCTGGAACCATACATCTCCCACATCCATCTCATTAAGTTTTGGCAGGAAAAACTCCTGCATGATGTGGAAATGTGACCGAAGCTGTCCGTTCGTTTTCTTCAAAAAACTAGGGACCAATTATTCCAATTCGCGTTAGTGCACAGTTACGCGTTGTGAATGTAGGGGACGCTGATTAAGTTGTCTGGGGATATCAGGGCTCTAATAGCGCATGTTCTGCTTAAAATTTTTTTTTTATATTTTTATTTTTTTATTTTTTTATAAATCTTTTTATAAGTTTATATTATTATAAATATTTTAGTTACCATCACATACCTAAAAAACAATATCCGCATATTACTTTATTAGTTTGATTTTTATATAATTAATTTATGACATAAAAAGTAATATTTTTAAGCCTTTTTTATATAAGAGGAGTAATTAATCAGTATTCAATGTAATTTAAATTGGTGGAATTTAGAGTTTTTGTAAAATTTTAGTTTGTTTTGTTATTAAACAATTATTTTAAGTTTTAAATAAAAGAAAAAACAATTTGGGCCGCATAAATCATTAAGATTTCAAATTTTATTAAATTTTTCTTAATAAATCCTATCTACCTTTTTTTGCGTTAAGTTTGACTCACCCTGTATACAAATTCCAAAACACGGAAGTGAGCCTCATCACCGAAGAAAACGAGTGTGCCGTGAGGCATGCCAAGGAGCGCCTCACATGCATTGCTCAAGCAACAAAATCGTATGGATTAAGTTCCTGCACCACAAGGGATGAAAGTTTAGTTCTTCATGAAGGATTCATGATCAAATCACTTAATAAATATAATAATAAATAAACATAAACTCACGATACATAAAATTATTTTGAACTTGGCGGTCTACCGTCCATCCGCTGTCATCGAACTAACGTAAAACACTACGGAATCTGCGCACTCGACGTAGCTGACGTAGCTCAAATGCATTAAAGTATCTTGACTACCCGCACGGGGTGGGGTACTAGAGTCCTAGTGCGCGTTACTAGGCACGGTCAGTGGCGTATATATACATGGGCAAGAAATACACGCGTATATAATTTACAAGGTGCTTAAAAAAATTCGATCAATACTTTAATTATCATAGAGTTGTATAGTGTCGACCCTGCGTTGTGGCACATTTTCCGAACCCTAATCATCATTTAATATATTTTTAATATGTTAACTTTTTTGCTTGCGCCACAGCACTTCAACTAGTATTTTTTTCTGTAGAAATCATATAAAAATATTGTGTATACAAATTCAAAAAACTGTCTCAGTTTTCCAGTTCAACGCAAATTGTTTCAGTTCAGCGGTAAACAACAAGCGTTTTTTTGCCTTGTTAAGGAAATTAAACAATCTAAAAAAAATATTTGCGGTTATGGAACGTTTAATAGCATAAATTTTCATAAATAAATGTCTGTCATTTCTCTCCTTTTGGCTTAGTCTCTGTCTTCAACATCCAACAATATTCTGACTTTCTCGATTCTCATCTTGATAAATGTCCAGAAAACCTAGATTTCATTGAGGAGCATAAAAGAACTAATGACAAACTATTTTTTACTTAAGATTACGTGTTAAAGAAGCCAAAATACAAAGTGGTCTCAATCCTACCACTGACTACTTTTTTGTGGGTATGTATTATCAATGTAGTTTTATGAATTTTTGATGCAAACGAAATCAAATATCACATGTTTGTTTCTAAATTCCAACGATTTTTATAGACTAAATCAAGAAAAGTGAGGAAAACTGGATGTGGAAGTACTGACTTCTTAGGTAACAGTTTTTGACATATTCGCTCACCTGTAGATATCCAGAGTGGAGTAAAAAGTGGAGAGAGTAAAGTTCTATAAATGGACATACAGGGTTGGAACGTCCAAGATTTCAAAGCCGAGCATTAAAAGATAAAAAAGAATTAACTCTTCAAATAAAGGGAACTGACAGAAAAATATTATATCCATAGTTTCCAGACTGATATGTCATGTTAAAACTTTTATGAGCGTTATTCTCTGTCTTTCGTGATAGGGTAGCAATAAAATATGTAGGCGGGACGCCCCGCCCATAAATTATAATGCGCACGTGTGAATTGAATTAATATATCGTTATTGGTCTACGGAAAATAAGCACTAGAGTATTCCTGTGCGTACGCAGTATCCCCAGAAGTTAAATGTTTCGGTTGGTATTTTAGGCGATTCTATCGTTGGGCCATTTTTTATAAACGGTTCCTTAACTGCCAACAAATATTTAACAAATAAAACAAACTGTTTACGGACATGAACATGAAAGACCACGAAATTTAAATGATTTACTGGCCAGAATTGTACAAGTCCTAAATAATATTTCCCCTGAAGTGTTAAAACGCGTAAGAACTGAGTTTTACGATAGACTTAAGATTTTGCTAGGCACTAAGGGGAGACATTTTTGAACCACTTATTCAATAGGCATTTTTTCTTTCTTTCGTCTTATAACCGGGTTGATTTATATTTTTATTTTTTTATTTTTTATAGAACTTCAATTTTATTTTCTTGCAGACCGGTTAGTTAAGGAATACAAAAATTTGAAAATAAATACAATTATGTTCGTACACTTCTTTTAAGTGTATGGGATAATTGTAAGTCAGAATTACCTAAGAATTTCGTTTCATACAGCTAAGTCGATGTACACCCTCATAGCTGCGAAAAAGTACCGAGTCCCACTCACTCAAATTCGGTAGGTGATGGGCGGTGTCTCTCCGATCCACTTCCTAGTTTCTGTTATGCGCAGGTCTCATACGTTTCTAATACGTACACAAGCGTGAAACACTGTGGCATCTAACTGTCTTTGTCTGTCCTTACTGGTGTCTTTTAACTTATTCTCTTCTACACATGTATCGCCAATATGTAAAGGTGCAATTTCCTACGGTGTATACTCATTTATAGAATTTTACGTTTTCCAGTCCCTATAAAAACCCGTATTACACAAGAAACTGTCGAGTCCGATGTAATGGCGTGTTAACTTTAAGGTGGGCCGTAAATTCCAGGTGAACAATAAAAAGTAAGTACGACTTTATTGACGAAGAAAACTGCGATAAACGGTGAACATGAGACAGTCCATTCTTCGAGCTTTTTATTCGAGCGACGCTTTTATTCGAATTTGATGTACTCACGCGATACGCCGTTTTTTGCCGCTCACGTGACACGTTTCGGACGCGCATAGACCGTCTCTGCCGGTGTGCGGGGCTCATCCCTCTCGCTTTACAAATTCCCCGACATGTCCGCCAATTTCTTCCGGGCCTTCCTACGTACGTGTAGATATTCAGAAAAAGTCGACAGGATAACGCCCTTTGCAAATTCAATTAAGTTCGGTAAACGTACGTTGAAAATTGTGTCCCGTTAGGATTTTATTCGGGCCCCATATGTTGATGAACTCTTGGATAAAAGTATTAAAAAAAATCTACTTCATTTATAACGTCTTATAGTCCAACCGATTAATAATGCAAAAGGCCTTCCACGTGATCAACTGCCTTTTGTAAATTTGAGTAAAAATTTGTGAAACGTGTCACGGATTTTTCAATTATCTTGAAATTTGGAATGAGTTGGCGCATTGCAAAGTACCTGATGGTACTAAACTCTGCCTAAATTTTTTTTCAAAAAAAAAAAATATCATAAAAGTTATGAACAAATGAAATTTTATCCATCGATTAAAAAGAACTTTTTTATCTCGAAATGGAAGGCTCTAATCGAAAAATTTTATAGGACAACTTTTTTCGAAAGGCATTGAACTTTTTGGAAAAAATTGTTTAGAACCTTAAAAATGGTTAAACAAATAAAAGATTCTCCATCACTTATTTAAATTTTCTATTTTTTCTAAATACTCGTTATACATTTCCATATATTTAGAAAAAAAATTGGGATCGCTTTTTGCAAATAAACTGCACGCTGTTTTGTTGGACATTACGCCTGCGCGCGGTGCCAGTGCTCGCGCCGTATACGCGTCTAAACTTGAAAAAAAGTTGCCCAAAATGGTAATGCATTTTTGTAAGATATTTCTAATCATACAAGGTGCTCCATTTCATGTAACCGCTATACAATTTCGTTATTTTAAATAGAATACCCTGTGTGGCGTGAAGGCATTTAGTTAACCGTATATGGAAAACGACAAATATCCGAATTTTGAAAATGTGTGTACTGGTGTTTATCACTGATGAAATGAAAATATAACATCATGAAAATCTTTACATCAACTGATCACTTCCGGTTGTACCAGAAGTTGCTGTCAGCCTTATTAATTTAAATGGAACATCTCTTTTTTTACATCATTTTCGTTGTTTTCAAATTCTACATTAAATTTTAGATTGAAAATCATCAACATATCCAATTTCCAGAAAACCGTGTTCGAAGTATTTCGATTTTCTGTTTTTTTTTTAAATCATGGTCATACAATATCCACGCTATCTCAAACAATACTTGATTTAAAAGGCTAAATACTAGGGTTTTATGAATTATCTCACAGAGGCATTAACTTCTGTACATTATACAGAGCGTTAAATACTAAGCCACCGATTTTGATAATTTCAGAGCTCAATAACTCGTTTATTTTAAATGGGACAAGCAGCCTGTGTTTTGTAATGTATTGTAATTCCATTATTTGATGTAGCTTTTTATTTTCTTTCGATCTGTAGTATCATTCCCTATAACTAAATCTAAATGATTATAAGATATTTAAAGATTTATTAAGGAGATGGAAAAACCTATCACTTACGGAGGCTTAGGAGCTGTAAAAAGCAGATACAAACTTATTTATTAGATGTCATTCCATTTTATCCAGTGTTTTGACGGCAATTTTCAGTCGTCTATAATTGTAGAAAATTAGTGAAAAAGACAAAAATGGCCTATTCTGGTTATATTAAGGATGATTTTTCGACCTGATTATGATTTATAGGGAATATAAGTGAATTGCAAAATGTTATATGTTGTTCAGTGTCGTAAATACTGGAACGTATACCTTTCAACAGCAATAACTTTTTTCAAATTGAATGACGCAATATACAATAACTTATACCGTTGAATGCGAAATTACCTTTTAATTGATATACAATTGTCCATATCTATCTCTATGATATCAGTTGAATATCTCCAAAATGGTGAGTTTTAATTTAAAGTTAGTTAATAAAGACTACCTAAAATTTAGTGTGGTATCCAAAAATTACAAATATACTGGGTATTCCATTTAAAATAAATAAGTCGTGTAGAAGTTATATGAAATGGAGCATCCTATATGATTAGAAATAGTATGCACCATATTATTCTAGGCAACTTTCATTAGGAACATTTTTTCTTAAATTTACAATAACAGAGTTATGGAAGAAACCGCCTTAGGTAAAACACCCTATATTTTATTTAAAAAAAATCGTATGACGTAATAATAAAAAAAACTGGTGACATCAAATGCACGTAAACAAATCAAATTAAGGGTTACTAAAATTATTTATTAGTTCACCTATTTCGACATGTTTTGTGAAATAGTTTTGGAATAACTGAATTCATTTATGGTGAATCCCCCAGTACAATATATGTTAGAGGTTTCAAATTCCTTCCGTTTGGGTGAACTTCATGTTTTTCTTTCCGTTAATACAGTAATTCCACGCACGGAAGTTAGAACTTTACCTTTCATACTTTCCCGGAGTCAGTTCAAAATATAAATTTAGAATAATGTGTACTTAAGGAAAATAATCTATTTCAGTCTCCACGAATAGCGTCAACATTACATGAAACCATATCGATCTGCGATACTAATGACATTCTTTCACCCGACGGGAGTTGAATAGACAGTAAAATTGATATTTGTCATGTAACCGATTCATGGTGGAAGTTGTATGCGTTTCTGTCAGTGAATGGAAAAATACGGGTCCTCAACAATTAATTAAAGAGGTTGTTCTGTCTTACTATCAGTCACAATATCGGACCTACCTCTATATCGATTGTTCGAAGTATTACACTTGGTGTGGAATACCACTATGCTTCTAGAAACTATTTATTATTGATCCTGGTCACAGCAGACACGGTATTTGATGAGTATTCGGATTTCGTTCACTAATGTGAAATCTACCGGGTGCACAGAACTGAGGTCGTTAAATATGTAATTTAGCTATTTCGGCATGTCAGTCAAATGTCTTACGTTACAAAACAATGTACTCATTATATTTTCATGTCGGTTAAAAGCCATCCTCAGAACGGCGGTGTTCATATATAATCACTAACACTTTTTCTAAGTTATCTGCTGTGAAATTCCGACGCCTGTCACTTAATATTAGTTTATGTAATCAAAAAGAGCGTTCAACGTCTACTGATGACACCACACAGTATGCAAATTTGTTGATGCATGACATGTATTGCACAATGTTGGAAGGTAACTCTTGATAGGTGCCATCTGTATAGTTCTAGCATCTATTTTCTAAAATATGGTATCCAGGATTATTTTGAAAGATTTGAAACAATTTGTATTTTATCGTAGTGCTGACAGAACTTGTGGTGGCAGCATTAATCTTGTTTTGAACACCATGCAGAATTTGAAACTGGTCACATAACAATAATCCATGTGTTTCCAAATTTTGTATAACATTAAAACACTGTAGTTGCTATTAATATATCATACCCATAGCAGTAAATCCTGAGGAGTCGAAACAATCTATAACAGTTTTTATATTTTTAAAATGTTCATCGTAATATGCTACGGCTGTCAACCAAGTACTCCATAGGGTTACAATCGGTTCAGGAGGCAAATGTGTATCTCCCAAAATCTCCTTAAAAAGGTCTCTTCTTGTAGGTGCTTTGACACAAAAATGCTTCATACTTGATATCAACTTGTTGACCAACGGAAAATAGTCTCTTATGGTTTCAGCTACTATGTGGAGTGCGAAACTGCATATTAAAGCGCACTATGCAAGAATATTTGGAGATAAAGTTTTTCCTGCTTTTATCATATATGATGCTGCATCAGTCAACATTACTAACACTTTATCGGAATTATCTTGATTTGGCCGTACGTAACCAAACACTGATTGACAAACTGTACAATTGTTTCACGATTGGTTTTACCTAATATCTTCGAGGCCTACAAATGACTTGATATTGCAGTGCCTAGCAATATCACTTTGTAATGCGCCAATTAAAAAATTGACAACAGCACGTCCACATGCATCAATAACTTCGTCTATGATGAAGTAAACAAAATTTTTCGCTATATCTTCACGTAAGTCTTTACACTGCATTCACATGTCTTGTTACTTTAGATTTATCTGAAGAATGTCTGTATAGTTCTTCCACAAATAGTACAAAATAGGTAATTTTCCTTAATACGTAAATCCCCATAGAAGTCAGGATTACTGTCAATTAATATTTGACATAGATCTTATCTATTTTTGCGTTCTTTTGACATGTTCAATCAGCCCTTATGTTGTCCAAGTACTCTAAATCACAATGACACTGAGATGTGTAATGAAACGCTCGGTATATACCTACAGTAGATGAAATGCCACAGCTAGGGATGGGCAAATGGAAAAAATATATCGATATATATCGTATAGATATTTTTAGACAATATGGATATATACTAAGGAAAAAATATCGATATTTCGATATATCGATATTTTTACACCAAGGCACGATTACATAAAAAATTGTTAAAATATTCGAACATGAAAAAAATTACCACATATTTGGCAGTTGTATTAGTTTCATTTATTATTAAAATACATATTTATTTATTATTAGTGAAGGGAAAGAGACAATTATTATATTTGTCATAATAATTGAATTCAAATATACAAAATTTGTATTTTTTGACAGTCTCAAATTTGGCGAATGCGCCAATGTTTCAAAAACTATAAATGTCCTAAAACAAAAAAAACCGTTTTTTTTTTTGCAAAAATGAAAACTGAAAAAAACTAAAGTTGGTCCTAGTTGGTCCCAAATTCGCTTGGAAAGAAAAATTAAACAAAGGTGTTTCTGTACTGATAATTCGTAAAATACCTCCTCGCACTTCTGTGATCCTGGTACCAGGAGCAGGAATTTTAATATAAAATTAACAATTCGCTTGGAAAGAAAAATTAAACAGAGGTGTTTCTGTACTCCTGATAATTCGTAAAATACATCCTCGCACTTCTGTGTTCCTTGTACCAGGAGCAGGAATTTTAATATAAAATTGACCATTCGCTTGGAAAGAAAAATTAAAGAGGCGTTCCTGTACTCCTGATAATTCGTAAAATACCTCCTCGCACTTCTGTGTTCCTGGTATCAGGAGCAGGAATTTTTATATAAAATTAAACATTCGCTTTTAAAGAAAAATTAAACAGAGGTGTTTCTGTACTCCTGATAATTCGAATACATGAATAAGTGTTTCTTATTCAACCATTCAAAATCAACCTTATTCAACCATTCAAAATTTTACTCAAACCAATATTCATCACATATAGACATCAGAAACACTCTTAAATATATCGAATTCGATACTCGGAAATAAATATCGAATATCGATATTTCGAGATTAAAAATATCGACGATATTTATCGATTATTTCCTGAAAAAATATCGATATTTTGATATATCGATATTTGGTGCCCTTCCCTAGCCACAGCGCTGGTATGCTAGGCGGAGTGTGATTCTATGAAATGAATTGGCTATGATATGAATAGACTACTTCACATACAACGCTGTGTTCCCCCTGATGCGGTCCTGTTACGCTCCGCGACTTAGAGTCTTTAGTAATGACTGTATACTAATATACTAGAAACAAAGAGAATATGTAGTAATTTATTATTTACTAGTTATTTATTCATAATATTATAACACAGTATATTAGTACAATCTACAGTATATTCATACAATTGTCTTGTATTAAAAATTACTCCATTCATCCAGTATACTCCTTCACAAAGTTACACACAATTCACCGTACTCGAATATATATTATGTATATACAGATATACCTAAATATATTTAATAAATATTTAGATAAAGTAGTTCAACCAGAGCTTAAATCAACGTTTAAACGTTTACTCAACGTTTGTAGAAGGTTGCATTTTAGCAAAATTTCAGTGTATGTAGTTTACCTTACATATTTAATTCATTCATCTGTGACCGTGTAATGCCTTTTGACTCGTTTACATTTTCAAAGCTCGCTTTCAACTAGTTTATTACATTACCTTGTTATTCAAAATATTGTTCGTATTATTAGTAAATGCGTCCAAACAGTAATTTTATCGATTTTTCCTTACCACCACAATTTCAACATTAATTAAGAAACATACAAATGTGTCGCCACCTTAAGAGCTAAAATATGTGAAATATTTAGTTAATATATAGGGTGTTTCAGAATTGCGCTGCACTGTTTTATATAAACAATAAAGTACATACAAAAATGTGTCTCAATGTTATCTATTACCGAGATATTGAAAGCTGATAGATATCTGAGATGTTTATAAATATCTATCAGAAGCACCAGAAGTTTGTCGCTTCCTTTTGTTGTTTTATGTAAATACAAACGTATGGTGAATATTGAGCAACAATTGTATTTATTTCACGTTACGTGTGTGCAAGAGTTTGTTAATAGGAGTTTGTGACAAGCGCAAACATTTCGGCTAGTGGTTAATTCGACAATATACACGAGATCCTAACTGCCTGATACCGATAGTTATTGGTTTACCAGAAATAGGATTACTAATTTGCGGAACACCCATACTTTTACCGAAGAAAACTCTCATATGACTGCTACTACGCTTTACCAACATACATTGTCATCAAATGTATGGTGTGGTCTTCTTCGTAACCATGGGTCCATAACCGGGTGGGGGGGGGGGATGAAGGAGGATGAAGGATCGATGGGTTGGTCGAAACGGACCTTAAATGACCGCCACAATCTCCTGATCTAACGCCGTTGGATTATTTTTTATGGCACTGTATAAAGCATATTTTTTATTCTATCCGTATTAGCACGCAAGAAGAGCTAAGGAATCACATTGTGGAAGCTGCAGTAATTTCCAAGAGTCGTTCTGAACGTATAAGACTTGCAAAAGAAGAGTGGATTCGTCGTGCTGAATGCTGCATTCAACAAACCGGACACCAATGTAAACAGTTAATCTGAATATTTCATTGTTAAATAAACATCGTCACATTTCAATATCTCGGTAATAAATAACGTTGAGACATAATTTTTGTACAAACTTTTTTGTTTGTTTCGTGATGAAGAATACATTTCAAAAATAGTGCCGCACAATTCTGAAACACCCTATACATTATACCGAATATTTTATATATTTTTCTGTAAGTATATGTATACAATGTGACTCGCTGAAGATGGCAATGAACACCCTTGTCGTAGGTCCAATTCTGAAACAACCTGTATTTTATTTTTAAGATACTAACATTCAACAGATTAAACTTGAAACGTTTGTACGAAACGCCACAATATTGGCAGCTTTGTCAATCAACTTCATCGATCAACGCAAATCAGCCCGAACCAGTAATCCAGTTGCATATTTTATCCAGTTACAACCATTCTCCAGAGATATAAGAGATACCTACAAATAAATAATACAAAACTGTACTTCGGTATAGTTTTTTCTCGAATCGTTCGCGGTTGCAGCTACATACAAAAAAAATGAGCATAATTTCAAGTTTTGTCTACTGCGGCCAAGGGCAAAGTTATTATTGCTGCACTGTACCTGTTTATTTGCTGGAGCCTGTTTAATTTACAAGTGCGCGACGGCTTCAAACAGACAGTAAAGCCACAACCTCCTCTATAGAAAGCCGTGCTGAGAAAAAGGCAACGTCTCATTCCGCTCGACAAGAAGTCTGATTCAAATAGAACAGACTCGGTCATAATGACCGTCCGTGCCTGTCGATCGGTACTTTTCCAGAAATGTAGTTTTGGTAAATTCGTATCAGTTCTTTGGCATTCATATTAAATTACTATTAACTAAGTAAATAAGATTGAAAGCTTGTTTAACAAGTAAATTCTGTTCTGCATGATATACATCTCTAATGTTTTGAAATTTAGCAAATCTTAATGTCTCCCCGTCTTCCCAGTCATAGAAAACAAATGTTTGATCAACGTTTTTTAAATTAATACAGTTCTTCCAAATATTTTTAAAAACATGAATACAATCAAACGTCAGAAATATAGTTTTTTCCATACATGAAGGATTTGGAAAAGAATTGTTTGTTTTTGACAATGTTTTAGACATAACCCTATTAATAAAATGATTATCAGTTATTACAGAGAGAATCTCAAAACCACAGCTCTGTACAAAGTATATTACTTGCTTTGCTATTTCCGCCATTTCAGTTCCCTTAATATTTTGCACGGGTAATAGCTTTACTACCTATTTTGTGCTTCCGAATGGAGAAGAAATGATGAAAGTAAGTAGAGTTTTAGCCAAGTTAGTAGAATTTGTATTAACGCACACATAATATTTTTGCCCTGTCTGTAATCTAATCTAGCAGTTATATACATAAATTTCATCTATAATAATACTACAACTATTTCTAATGAACATAAAGATTTACTGATATTTAAAAGGTAATGTTCATTACTTTGATCGGAATTAGTTGACACCTGCAGTGAAGATGATTTTGATTGTAAATATCTTTTATGTGGTAATATAAAATAGTCTCGAATTAATAGCATGAAGGAGACTGACTATATAAAATAAATGCCATTACAATAGTCAAAGATGAATATTTTGGTTTTTGGTTAATAATTTGTCGCAACTGATCTATAATAATTTGGATTGGCATTTCCATTTCCATTTGGCATTTTCCAAATTGTCTGAAATTAATTCTGAGCTGTCTTCATATGAGACTTTGTACCTTGACAACAAATTTGTTAACTGAGACCATCTCGAAAGTTTTAGGTCACAAGGAAGAACCTATTTTAAATCACAAGAGGTAGGCTCTACCTCTTTTATACAAACTTTCACGACAAGATCTTTAGTTATAGTTATTGAGGTGTTAATTGATAAACAATACTCAAAATTTAATGTAAAAAAATAAATTTCATGCTCGCAAATTTTAGACTCCCATTCCAACATGTCAACGTTTTTAGTATAATTAATTTTTAAATCACTGAAATCTTTAATAATGTCACTTTTTAAGAAAGAGTCGATTTCGTGTTCTTGCCTTTTCAGAATGTTATCGTGTCTTTGTTGTCACTTCTACTAGGTTTGATAATTTTGGACATATATGAGGGAATATTAGGGAAAATGCAGGGGAACGGCATCCTGTGTCAAACGAGGATGTCTTAATAAAAGCAAATTACAGGTCCCATCAGGTTGAAGATAGAAACCGGGGTATTTATCATACCTAATTATATCATCAGATTTAAATGTAATTCGCACACAACACTGTGTGGTTGGTTCCCATTGCTCTCTTGGTATTACTCTCATCCAAGCCGATTTTCTTTCCTCATTTTTCGGAAATTTGAAGACGGTAATACAGCGTTTGTTTTGAGCACTATTATAGTTTAAATCGTAATTAGTTTTGCACCCGGGTATATAGCATTTACTAGGCATTGTTATATTATTTTAAATTTACTTAAAATACTTTAGATTTACACGAATTTACCGTAGTTGTTGGTCAATGTCCCGGTATTTATTATTGACGCTGAGGTTATGTCTACCTTTTATTTACTCAAGCGTTTATTCAAATTTTTGCGGATCAAATTCCCGTTTTGTATCCTAACACATATTTAATGCAATTTAATAAACAGTAATCACCGAATTGACACCAAACAATTGATTTTTCACTACACTTTACTCGAAAAAAACCGGCGCAAACTGCTTCGTTTACATCGAAAGAAGTTAACTGACCAGAATCTATCAGACCGCTAGCTACGTTACTAGATTTCGCTGAGCACGGCTTTCTATAGAGGAGGTTGTGGTAAAGCCCCAAAAAGTGCTGTTTGAATGAACCTTATTTATATAATATCTCCCGAACTAAACAGTGCCTGGTGCTATTTTAAAATTAATAAGGAGCCCACACATACTGCCTTTTTCAAGAACATGAAACGATTGAAATTCAAGATCCTTGCGAGTGATTCTATTATAAAACGAAAGAAACGCGATATTTGATCAAGTAGATACACCACTGTTTCCATTCAGAAATAGATATTCCACGCTATTCTCTCTCAATATTAGAGGCACATCACGTACACAAGTGCTTCAAAGAAACCCCTAATCCATAATACACCCTTCGCAATAATAATAATACCCTTTCCGATACTTAACCGTCTCTCAAAGAATGTCGCGAAAGGACAAAAATACACCGAAAAATATTATTTTCTTTATGATTAACGACCACTGACGCTTCCGATGGTATATATAAGAGAGGGCCAGAGATATGGACAGAAAGAGAGAAAAATACCAGACAGTATATCGCTGTTGCCTTTTTCGCTTGATGAATTGCTTCAGATCTCAAATTAAGATAGATAAACTTCAATTGTTTGCGCTGTGCTTGCGTCACTTTTTTCTATTTTCGCCGGTCGGAGTCGCTGGCAGTTTCCAATGACGCCGCAATAATTAGAGATAAGAAGGGCAAGGTACATATTTTTATAGAGACGAGATAAGGGCGGACCATTTACGTAATAGTGTTTGTCCGGTGCCACGTAGGTATTTGGTGGACATTGCTGTGTCGCAGCTTCTCTTGTGCACACTCCTTTTTTAATTCGCTACAACGCAATAACTTTAGTTCATTCCGATATACACTAGAGCTCCAAAGTAATGTGTATCTCAAAGAATCTTAGCACAACGGTTAAGAGTGCTTTGGGAAGGACATTTAGCAGTTGCCGACCTCGTCGGACTTCCGACATTTGCCTGATTAAAGTGCATTAGGGGGATGATACCGTGAAAGTAACGCCACAGTATTCAATACAAGTAACTAATGTTATATATATGAGAATATAACCGATATGCTCGTTCTTCGTCATTCGCTGTCAAATATGTCACAGTGGCGAGAACTAATACGTTCGAAATCCGGATCTGTGACTTATGAAGTGAAATGACGAAGAACGGGGAACCTGAGCCTGAATTATACTAAAATATTTTTTGAGGCCTCGTTTCCTACAACATTCAAGGTAAGAAAATTTCACATCTAAATAATAATTATTAAGAAATATTAACATGTTGATAGCGTTTTTCTTATAGAATACGCAAATAATTTTACAATATGAAACAAAATACGAAGTAGGTTGGGCAGTGGACAGGCTATGTATGTGACTTATTGCGTATTTTAACTGCAATCTTATTACATTTCTACTTTGATATAACACATGAAAATATATTATTTTTTATATTGCATTGGTGGTGCAAAAACACGAACCATCTGTCCGTAAAATACGAGATAACCATTCGGGTTCAATTTCAATTTAAACCAATATTAGCAAAGAAAAATCGTACCTGATTTCCAAATATGCCTCCTGCGTCGTTGCAAATTATAAGGATACATTTTTAGGATTTTGCATAAAATTTTCTAAACCATAGTATATGGCATTTGTAGTCGTTTTGATATTGTATTATTACTAGTGATCGTTCGCGGAATAGTATTGGCTATGTTTTGATTTTCTTAAAGAACTTCTGCAACTTGGACATCACTAATCTTTGATCTTCCTAATCTCGAGAGGTCGACTACAGATAGTCCAGTCATTTTAGGTTTTCTGTTCAAAAAAATTAGTAACCACTTTTTTTATTTTTTTTAATCGCTTTATTTCGTTGTATTAAATAACATATTAAAAATCGAGAACGATATCGGCAGGGCTAAAAAGTTATTCAAGGTCAAAAGTCACAAAAATCATTTTTTTGTGAAAATCTCGTTTTATATGGCTCGGAGGTCGATTAAAGTGGTTACAAAAAAGAAAGATCATGAAATTCTCTACAAAAATGGTTCTATTTATTCTTCACGTACGATGAACCATTTGCGAAATACAGAGTGACGAATGTGTACGTCGAGCGGTGTACCTATTTCCTCACCACCTTTGAGGTAAGATACAAGGCGCGTTTTTTTTACATGGTGTCCCCAGTAGGACTAATCCATGTCAAATGTAAACAAATTACGTTCTTTATTTTTT
The DNA here is from genome assembly GCA_029963805.1 of Aromia moschata. Lineage (NCBI taxonomy): Eukaryota > Metazoa > Arthropoda > Insecta > Coleoptera > Cerambycidae > Aromia > Aromia moschata. The sequence continues at coordinate 862,931 of JAPWTK010000083.1, forward strand.
TTATTTTTATTTATTTAATCTTTATCTTCATCATTTAAAAAAGTTACGTTTCATCATCTTCATGAATGTCATGCATGCAGCAGAAGCTTCAGGCATGGCATTAAGACATGATTGTCGATGACAATTGCCGCATACAATGGAGCAAGATAATCCTATTTTCCTGCATCCGCAGTTTGCACCGCATCCTTTTCTACAATTGCAAAAAATAATATTAAGAATACTGTCCGGCGCAGGTAGTAACAACGTTGTAACGTGCTCCAAAATATTGTTATTTAAGATCCAGTCCCACTGTTGTGGATCTATATCTTTTCCCAGCGATGTTTGGACCTGGTAATATATACGGTACAGGTTGTTGAGCTGCTGCAGTTGTAGGTGGAAGCGATTGTAATTTTACAGCAGTATTGAACGTAGTCGATTTCGCAAAATTTAAGTACCGATAACTATTTATCAAGAGATGTTTCCGACTTAGGAGCTCCATACATCGCCATAATTATCCGTACTCCATTCTCAAATATAAGTTGTTGAGAGCAATTTTCTTGTTGAAAAACTTCTGCAGCTTGATATAAATCAGGACGATTTTCAAAGATTTTTATTGTTTTAAGTTTTCCTTTATTAAATAGAGCAGAAGTGGTAACACATACAGTGTAATTTCTAACACATTTATAATACATTGTACTAAACTTATTCTTATTTGGCATGTACTCCTTTTTTTTTTTAGTTGAAATTGTTTGTGATACATTAAGATCTGTTTTATTTTGAGAATAATTCACGAAATAAATAGAACATATTTAGCGATCTGCTTTTATTTTGAGAATAATTGTACTAAATTGCAATCGCTTTGTTTTGACACTTATCAGTAGTTATAGGACCGAAAACCGCGAATGTCAACATTTTCCAGTGAATGTCGACATGTACCCAAAACGGTGGTGAATGATAGAATATTTGTTAAGGGGTAACGCCACTCTAGCCGCTGAAAAAAAGGCCCGTTTTTAATAATTTATTGTAAGATTATGGTAAAAGGAATCGAATTTCTTTTAACAGTTATTTGACATGTATTAAGAAAAAAATGTTTGTATTAACATTTTGGTACAAAATGGCGGCTACATAACCAATCTTTGAAATCCTATTTTTTTAAAAGGCCTTGGCGGGAGAAAGGATTTCTCCGAAGCTATGAGATCTGGAACAAAAAAGTAAAAAAGTTTCATAATCTACATACAGTTGCCTAAAGAAGTACGTAGGAATTTGTTTTTGAATTGATTTTTGTGCAAATGGCGCACTTATGAAGAAAAAACTCGATTTTCGGCCAAAAAAAGCCTTAAATTTTTTATTACAAAAAAAATTACATTCAATCAAAAAACAGCTACGTACTTCTTTAGAGAATGTTATTTTAGAGCTTCAGTTAAAATTTCAAGTAGATCGACGCAATAGCGCCGAGTTATTTTTTATCCCAGGTAAAAAAAAGTGATTTTGAGAAAATCGCGTTTAAAGTTTTATGTGCACTAAAATTTTTAAATTTTTACAGCAGTACTGACTCATACATACACGTTTATTATATAATTAATTACGCACTCTACTGGACTCCTGAGGGACTCTGGAACACCTCTTGAAAAGTGAAAGTAGGATAAAAGCGATCGTGCCGCCTAGACCTTACCGCAGCGCCCAACGCACGCGCAGAGACGCTGCGGCGAAATCAAAAACTAACCCTTTTAAATTTTCTTTTTCACCAAAGACCAATTGGATATAATCTTTAAGGTCCTAAAGCGTTGTTTAAGCCAAAAAAATAAAAAACGATTTTTTGTAGAGTGACGTTACCCCTTAATATTCGAACTTTCGCCGGTGTATGTCGAAATACACAGATGAGCTGTGGTAGGAGTCGGAAAGGACAGGTCTTGACATTAAAATCCCATTATTGCGGCAATTAGATTCCAATTCCTTTTTGCAGTTATATATTTTAGTTTTCTAAAACTATATAAAAACTTAAAGTATTATATCACTGACTTTATGGATAACCCTATCAAGCAAACATATATTTTTGTTTTCATTTTTAATACATTTATATAATATATTTTATTTATTACAAACTCGTGGTCAAAACACACTTGACATAAATATTAAATTTAAACAATGGGAAGTTGTCTTTTTTTTTAATTAACACTGTGAATCTCCGAGGAGAAAATGGTCCGACTAATCACTATTTAAAAGCAGTAATACGGATATAATAAGATTGTGTAGAGTTAATGGCTGTAGCTTTCTCAGTGCAGTTCTGGCACTGGCGCGGTAAAAAGTAAAACCGGCTCCACAGACTCTCCCTGGCACTCTGAGAACCGTCGCGAAATGGAGCATTAGTTCAAGGTCGCCCGCTGACCGTCAGCGGTCATACCGCGAGTAAAACTACATTAAGAATAACATCCCCCATATCGCGCTGGCCGCCAGCCACAGCTGTCGGTTTGCCGCGATATAGAGCCGAAATTGTTTAATATGAAGTACCGCGGTGACCCGGATCGCGACCCGCGGCTCTATTTCGTCGAGATGATATTTGGACCGGTCCCGGGACCGCTGCCTTACTAGCCCAATCAATGGGGAGAAACCCGGTCACTAATTGTTATCAGCAAACAAAAAATATGGTCGTATAGAGAAAAAAATTCTAAGAAAGAGCGTTTTTTGCGACTCGAGTTTTAATGGCGAACATAACCAAAAAAATTCGCAAAAGTCAAAAAAACGGTTTTTTGCAAATAAAAAAAAGTTTCAACTCCTACACAAGAAAGTTAAATTAGAAAGTTGTAGGTCTTAAAAATGCGCGTCGAATGAGATGTGAACGAAATCGGCTAATAAACATTTGAGAAAAATTTAAAAAAAACGTCAAAATTCGCGTTTTCGTATTTTTGCTGTATGAATTCCAATTTTGTTTGAACAAACTTCTTGTTAACTAGAAACACAGCCCAAGACAAGCGGAAAATGACCCTTTTTTCAAATATTCAAAAAAGTTTTATTTTTTTCGAGTTATAACGATTTTATAAAAAAAAAAAGACGTTTTCAAAAATCAGCTTTTACAGAGGCAAAAATGATCGTACAGAAACGATCGTGGGCTCATTTTATTCGCGAAGACTTGTACTTTCATGCTATTAAAAAACCAAATCGCGTTTATTTAATTTTGTATAAAAAATGCGTTGTAGATTTGTATCATTTTTCGAACCGGTTTTTTTTCGAATTAGAACTTTTTTTCGAACTTTTTTAATTTTGGTTTTACATTTTTGACCGTTGCATATTTGAAAAGTGCCATTCAAAACACGCATTTAAAAAAATGGAGGTCCTACGACCTCAGAGAGCCGAGATAATTTTTTTTTAAGATGAGGAAAAGTTAATTTTGCAAGCGCGATATATTAGAAATCGTGTTTATTTTTTGATACGCCCAAGCGGTGTCCCTCCACTCTGTCGCCGTGCATTGGCTAGCGCGTGCCACAACCAGCGCTGTACTTTCGCAAACAATTATGTCAACTTCATTTATGCGAAATGATTTGAAATATTTTTTTTTAAGAAAGTAAAAGTCGTTGATATTTATTTCGTGTAAAAAAGAAGTCAATCGGACGTATAAAGCGCTGTCAGGAATTAAAAAAAAGAAAAAGAATTATCTCGGCTCCCTGAGGTCGTAGGACCTTAATTTTTTTTTTAATGCGTGTTTTGAATGGCAATTTTCAAATATGCAACGGCCAAAAATGTAAAACCAAATTTAAAAGTTATTCGAAAAAAAACCATTTCGAAAAAATGATACAATTTTACAACGCATTTTTTTTATGCAAAAAATTAAATAAAAGCAATTTGGTTTTTTTAAAAGCATGAAAGTACAAGTCTTCGCGAATAAAATAAGCCCACGATCGTTTCTGTACGATCATTTTTGCCTCTGTAAAAGCTGATTTTTGAAAACGTATTTTTTTTTATAAAATCGTTATAACTCGAAAAAAATAAAACTTTTTTGAATTTTTGAAAAAAAGTGGCATATGCCACTTGTATTGTTATTTCTAGTTAACAAGAAGTCTTTTCAAACAAAATTGGAATTTATACAGCGAAAATACGAAAACGCGAATTTTGACGTTTTTTTAAATTTTTCTCAAATGTTTATGAACCAATTTTTTTCGTTCACATCTCATTCGACGCGCATTTTTAAGACCCACAACTTTCTAATTCAACTTTCTTGTGTAGGACTTGAACTTTTTTTTTATTTGCAATAAACCGTTTTTTACTTTTGCGTTTTTTTTTTTTTGGTAATGTTCGCCATTCGAGTCGCAAAAAAAACGCTATCTTTCTTAGAATTTTTTCTCTATACGACCATATTTTTTGTTTGCTGATAACAATTAGTGACCAATTTACATGGGGGCTTTCGCTCGTTGATTGGACTATACGTATTCATCGCTCTGACACGCTCGGCGTGTACCCGCTCAAATGTTGCGATTAAAGCGTCACTGCTAGCGGCAGAAAGTATCACAGTTTTTAAACGATATCATTAACGTCTCGCTTCTGTTTGTCCGGATCGAATTCTGAAGACGATTTTAAAATTTTGCGCATATAACACCGGCACACTCAAAAAAGTGTAATTTGCAGTAGATTGTATCGCCATAATTATGGTCCGAAATGTGTGCTACATCGCAGGGTCGGACTCGTAATCCGTCATGGCATTGACGGACGGAAGGACATAATATAAGAGATTAAAAATGTGTTAATAATTATATGAATACTAGGGTGATTCGTTTTGAACGACTATTTTTCGTTTTTTTTCGTTCCCACAGCAAAATATCGTTCTAGATACAGAAAAAAAAATTGCCTGAAAATTTGAGTCCTTAATTTTACTTCTAAGTACTTTTTTTAATTTTAAAGATTTCCCATTTAAAAACATGGAAAATTTAATTTTTTTTTTCAATTTCCTACAACTTGGTGGCTTCCCTACAACGCTACTGCAATGAACTTAGGTGTGATTTAAAGGTAATTAGTTCCTCTTTGAAAGTACATACAGCATTTTTACCTTACCTCATATACAGCATTTTTACCTTACCAATGTACGCTCAAGCAATGAGAACAGTATCAAAATAAAATATGGCTGTATTTCATTTCATGTGAGACTTTTGTGAATTATAAACCACCGCGTAACACATTTAGCTCTCATTCGTGTATCCATGAGACACCTGGGAATCCATGGAATTTTGATCCACTGTACAACGCAACCATATTCCATTTCCTCGCACAAGAGGCCATTTTATGAATTTTCAACCGCCGCACCGTGTGACGCATCACTCTATTATTTTTTTTCTCGCGAAACAGTTTCATCAATTTTGATATACCGCGTGACCCAACCTGATCTTTCTTGATTGATTGCGTATGGGGTAGTTGCATGCCCTGTGCACTTAAGCGATGCTTATTGTGCCCCCATAGTCTAGTCATTCCATTAGTCCTGTTTCCTTAAGAAATTTAAGGACAGTTTCTAATGGAGCGTCTGTCACTTCTTTTGGTTCCATTGTTGTTATAAGTTCGAATACCTGGCAGCTGCCAGCGCCGGGCATTCGCATAATATGTGGAGGGAGGTTTCTTCTCTCCTCATGTTCCTCATGCCCCAGTGGAACTTCCGCCCCTTTCTTTGCAAGAAAGTCCGCTCTTTCGTTCCCTACATGGCCTTGGTGCCCTCTCATCCACGTGAGAGTGATGCAGTTGTGTTCCGCTAGTTTCGTTAGCGAATCCATACAGTCTTTAACTACCTGGGAATGTATTTCTACAGCTCCCAGGGCTTTGAGTGCTGCTTGGCTGTCGGAGATGATCTGGATCCTCTTATTTGTTTAAGACCTCCTAGTCATCTCCTGCGCGCAAGCGGATATTGCAGTTATTTCTGCCTGGAATACGGTTGCATAGTTCCCCAGATTTATGCTAATTTCGCAATCTGGGTCTCTGTTTATTGCCCCCGCTCCAGTACTTTGTTCGGTTTTGGACCCATCTGTATACCAGGTGGTTCCATTCCAGGATCTTTCCTGCGCGCCGTTTGATTTTACGGCTGACAGCGCCATAAATCCGGATCCCCGGTTATCTAGCCAACTAAATCGGATCGTCCGGTCGGGCTATTTTAGGCCCGAATATAAAAATTGCCAGCGCTAATTCGGCGCGTTAATATTTATCGTTGCGTCACTGGCTATCGTCAGGGGTGTGTGCGATGGCCGCTCGAGATTACTTTAATTGTATCTGCAGCATTTCCTTAAAACGGCCCAACGGCCGGATGTAATCGGGCTGAGCTCTACCCGTAATTACAAACGGCAATTAGAGCGCGCAAATAGCGTTAACGTAAATTAAACTGGTTTTTATTTTTTTGCGTAGAAGTGTTTATAAATACGTCAAGCGGTTCTATAGAACGGATTCTGTTGTATTAATGCATAAAATGTCTTTTTGTTTTAAATAATAGTGAAACGCAGTAGAGATTTTATACGGATTTTATAGTCTATCAAATGAAGCACCATTGCGAAGGAAACGATTTAGGAAATAACTAAAGAATGGGAATTAATGTTTATTCCACACACGTGTTTAAATGGTTTAAACGGTTTAAAGAGTGTCGTGAAACGGCCGAAGACGATCCGCCCCCCGGACGGCTCTCGACGTCAAAAACGGACGAAAACATTGAAAAAATTAGTAAATTAATCCGCGAAGATCGTCGTCTAGGCATTCGAGAGCTTGCTGAAATAACAGGAATCGATAAAGAATGTGTTCGCCAGATTTTGCATGAATCGTTCAACATGCGCAAAGTTTGCGCAAAAATGGTGCCAAAACTCCTCACTCCCGAGCAAAAGGAATCAAGAATGAACATTTGCGCTGACTTCTGAACAACATTGACATAGATCCAGGCTTGTTAGACACGGTGATTACAAGTGTTATGACAGCAGTTCGGTTATTTAATAACCACACCTAGTAGAACTTGACACTAGGTGATGAAATTCCGTCACCGTATTTTCGGAATAATTTCGACAATTTTAAAACATTAGAAGTCTGTTGATAGAACGCAAACAAGCATTTCGACAATGTCTTCTTAAGTGGCACTGTCGTTTTTGGGCCGCTTTGTAAAAATAACTGCAATGCGATGAAATGTAAATGCGTTTTTGCAATCCAAACAGGTTCGTATTTTTCGTCCATTTCCCAGAGAAAAAAATCCGCTACGCATTACAAAAAGGACGATGGTTAATTTTCATTCCTCTTAACTATATTTATCCGAATGATGTTTCGGCAGAAAGAGTTGTAAATAAAGAAATACGGATACTTGTGGCCGAAATAAATGAGGAACCATTTACTCTTTGGTTGCATATATACACGACCTTTATAATAATTCATAATTCCCGATATATGGCATTCTATAGAGACATCCAAAAAAAAAACCATCAAAATTGGCCGAGAAAAAAAAGACGTATTTCTATGCTTAATATTAATTAATTATTTACTTGTCATGACTGTCACATTATATGACAGCCACAAGGGCGTAGCCAGGGGGGCGATGGGGGCGATCGCCCCCCCCCCCCAAAGGGTCAAGTAAAAACCAAAATACTCGGGGAATGCGGTTGCCGTTGCCTCCAGTGTTTTTTTTTTTTGGCTTTTTTTGTTTAATCTGCAGCGATCGCCCCTCTACTGGTGCGTAGACTAATTCAAACGACTGCTACAGTCAAACTGAGCGATCCACTGGCTTTTCCAGCGAGCTCAGAGTGGGGAAAGTATCACCAGACACAGTTCTGTTCAAACTTGTCGCGACACGCTCGCAGCGCGCTGGTAACAGGATCAGTTCGGTTATTTAAACACCTTGTATACTCCCTTCCCACTTTACTACAAAACCGCAGTCACCGACGCCAGAACCCAGAACACCCATAAACTTCGACTGAACACTGCGGAATAAATTTACTTGCGGGTGAATCAACTGTGTTTACGCATCATAATATATCGAACGTAAACAAAACCAATTTTATTGAAATAATATCGAGCTCGTAAAGAAACCGACACTGATGAATTATTAAACGGTCTGACGTACATACAAAGGGGCTATTCTTAGGGTATGATCGAAGGACAAAATGAGACGGGTCTGATACAAAGTCTTTTCTCTGAAATCATTGCTTATTAAAGGATATATTCAGTGGTGGCCGGTGGAATTTTACATGCTTATATTTTCGTAAGGAGGCAGGGACCCACACCATATTTAGGGGTGGTTACTAGACCTAAGTAGAATGCAATAATGTCAAAAAATATTCAGGGAAAACTTGTGAAATTTTTTTCCAAAAATGGCTGCCTCCGGGAAGATCTTGGAAACGGCTTGAAAATTATTTGCGAACTATTTTTTTTTCATAATCACCGAGTAAATACAAAATATTTTTATACTTGTGATTTTCTTGGCATTTTGAGATCTATAAAAGTTATTTTGATTTGAATTTTTATTTCATCCCAATATTTCTTCTTAAATTTTAGAATAGTTGTATATTTATTTAAGCAAAATCAGAATGTTGCAAAAATCACAATTATAAAAAGATTTTGTATTTACTCGGTGATTATGAAAAAAAAATATTTCGCAAATATTTTGCTAGCCGTTTCCAAGATCTGCCCGGAGGCAGCCATATTTGGAAAAAAAAATTAGCAAGTTTTCCCTGAAGATTTTTTGCCATTATAGCCTTCTACTTAGGTCTAGTAACCACCCCTAAAATATGGTATGGGTTCTATGCCTCCCTATGGAAATCCGAGCATGTGCAATTCCACCGGCCGCCACTGGATATATTATATGCTGTCTAAGATCCTTTAAAAATGCGACAAAAAAATTCAGTGCCGTTGTTTTTTGTCGATGTTTTATTTATATTTGCACCTATGTGTATCTACATATATGTATATAATTTTAAAAAAACTGTATGTATGTACTAGGCGATTTTTTTATTAATGTTTTTTAATACAAATCCTAAATTTTTGCTGGATAATAAAAAAATGACTTAGTCGAGTACGTATTTGTTAAAAAAACTGTTAACTTAGAGCAGTTTATTACATACTAACTAAAACTAACAACGCTAATGAATACTTAACTTTCTCAATACGGTCCTGGAATTTTATAAATCTCCCAGATATTGGTAGTGTTGCTTCAGTCAATAAACAGTAAAATATTACCTTCAGTTGTATAATGTGTATATTTTTAAGGGATGATATAAATTTGGTGAGGTAATGGCAACTGAAACGTTATTAAAAACGTACCTACCTTTACTTCAGTCAATTAAAAAGAAAACAGTAAGTACACATGACAAGTTATAAAAAAGCAAAATAAAGTAATATTACCAATAATTAATTATATTCTACTTCCCACCTAACCTCCCTGAAATACCGAATGCTTGTATGAAAGCAAGATAATACATTTTTGCTACTCTAAGGCAAGAGTCGTAAATATTGTTACCTCTTAAGCTATTAATAATTTATCAAATTGTAATTGTTATTTTTTTCTATTTTAATAAATACGTACTCGACTAAGTCATTTTTTTATTCCCTACTAAACACTTACAAATTTATAGCTTGAATAAAAGCGTCACTAAAAAAACATTTTGCAATCAAAATTGCTCCTTGTTTTTGCTAAAAAAATTGAAAATTCTTGCGAAAGTTATCTGCACCCCTCGTAGAGTAATCAGACGAAAATATCGGGGTTTCGTTTGTTTTTTCGTTATCCAGTTATTGGCTTGTACACATATAAATCGGAACAGGCTGTAGGTGTTGCAGAGCTCTTCAACAAGTGCTGTAAACAAAAAAAGAAACACTTTGCCCTGTCCATAAAAAAATAGAATTAAAACTGCATAATCGCCATGCTTTTAAGAAAAAAATTAAATGTACAATCTATCTTCAGAGCTTTAAGTCCCTATTTTCGCAGTTGCCGCTAGGCCATTCTCGACAGATCCAAGTAAATATGTGGAGAAAAACTTGTTTTCCATTTGAAAATTCCGAGAAAATCCTCAATCGAACTGCTTGCCGTCAGTATTCGTCATAGAGATCAAAAGAAAACGGGTTTTCTTAAAGGATGACGAGCCTAATAATCCTTATTGCCATTCACAAATAACGAGATCTTTAGGAGATCCCCCGACAAGAGTGAGGCAACGGACACGGAATACGATAAACGATTTTGCTGCAGCAGGGGCGCCTCGTCAACGCTACAAGGCCAGCTCGACGGGGCTATAAGTGACAGGGGCGGTTCCATTATTGGCAAACCTTTCAAATAACCTCTTTTCAGAAACAGTTGTCAATTATGCATTGAAGTTATTTTAATAACGTTCATAAACTATTTAATAAATATTGGTTTGGTAAGATTTATTATATTTCTTAGAAATATCCTTGTTAGGAAATACCTACATGATTTTTTATTGCCTTGTATTGGTGTTTCTAGTGTTTCAAATTATTGGTGTTGCCACTTCTTTGAGAGAAAAACTATACTATGGAGATATACAGGGTGTTACTTAATGTTATTTACGTATTTTAAGGGGCGACATGTTATTTATCCTGGACCCATTCTAAGTTGAAAAGTTCATATAATAATAATAATGTCTATATTAAAGAAACCAGCATATAAAAAAAACTTACAAAAAAACTAAATGTGTAATGTGTACATATAATAAATTAACACAACTACACACTATTATATGTACTGGTTATCTTAAAAAGCGAATTTTGGTTGCTTACATGTGCTTATACCGTGTGTGTAAAGCCGACATCGACCAGTTATGAAAAAGGACAAACAGAAGTGAGAGGACAGATAAGAGGCAACCGCACACGCATCGAAGGTAGTGAGGGAATAAGACCGGCCCTCTCACCACCTGTGCTTGTTGTTAGAACGAGAGGTGTATCATTTGTCCTTTTTCACAAGTGGGCGATGTCGGCTTTACACAAACCGGATAATATAAGTCAACACGGAAGTCCCGCTCTTCCACTTAACCTTCGAAATAACCATATAAACATACATACCTATATAATAAAATGTTTGGTTGTCGATAGAGAAGATGAGTTTTTATTTTTTGTAAGTTCATTTGATCCGTTGCAGTTACCTTACACAATTAAAATACACAAAAGGTAGTGATTGAGGGCAATCTATTTTTTATGACAATGTAAGAATTTGATAATAATTAAATGCCATATTATTCTTATGCCATAGAAAATGTTCTTCGGAAATATAGTATGTAAATAATATTTTGATATACGATTACTTTCAAACCATTAGATGTGTGAGAAGTAGAAAAGATATATGTGAGAAGTAGAAGTAGAAAAGTGATAGAGACCTTTTTTTGTTGAGACACGGCACTGTGTTTTTTGATGACATTTAAGAAAAAAATCGAGTTTAAGCTTCGATATCCCATAAAATGAAGATAATTAAACAAATATCTATCTCTACAAGAACGAATATGTCAATCTCAACACATGCAGGTACATTAATTTCGGTTTCTTCATTTGCAATAAATTATCTTAGAATGGTTGGTTCTTTCCTAAACATCGCTTCCAATTTGTTGAAATAGGCTAGATGTGGTCTGTTAGGATGCCTGTTTGCATATTCGTATGTACCTCATGAGTCTCGATTACTTTTATTACATTATCCGTACATGAGAAGCATATCTACATGCTTATTATTTTTATGTGTTTGTCATAGCTAGGGTTCGGAAATGTGTGCTACAACGCAGGGCTCGGAACTATAAAACTCTATGATAATGAAAGTGTAAACCGTGTTTTTAAGCGCCTTGTAAATTACATAAGTATGCGTGTATTTCATGTTCCTGCACACGTACGCCACTGACCGATCCTGCCAAGGCGCCAGGACCCGGGTATAGGTATGTACGTAGTAGTACGCCATCCCGGTGCGGGAGCGCAGAATATTCTAATGAAGTTTAACACGCGAGGCGGCAAACATTCCGAACCCTAGTCATAGCTAATAGAACAAAATTTTCAAAAAAAAAAGTATTTTCTTTTCTTAAAGAAATCGAGATTAATAAATCTACATACCCAGAAAGAACTTGTAAATTAAAGTTACAGGAAAATATACAGGGTGTCCCATTTCGAAATCCAAAGTTGGTTTTTATTTTGTAGATCTAGTTGTTTATGGTAAAATGTAAAAAAATAATCACCAAGACTCCCAATTTTGAGCCACATGCAAGAGTGAAAATTCGAAATGCATACCTATATATTTCCATTCAAAAGTTAAATTGTTCGTAGACACCCAGTATATAACCAGAATTTCTTCATTTTTTAAATAAGATCCCTACCTGGATGGTGAAAATATAAAAGCCTTCAGCAAAATATAGCTGACGTAAGCTAGTGCCCCTCTATCTACCTGCATCAAATAAAAATCATTTCTAAAATAAAAAATCAGAAGTAAAATGAATTACATTTTATATTGTAATTTAAATTATTCATTTTATCCCATTTCCCATTACTCTAGGTATGTATATATTACAACTACGTACTGTTAAATGAAATTCTAAGTACTTTTGTTCTTCTAAAAAGTAAACCTTTGAATGTGTATATTATCTATGCCGTTATATTTCTCTAATATAACATAAATCTTCACCAGCACAAGTATACAATATTATTTATTACAAGTTTGTTAACAGTAACATTTATATTCAACTTTTTTTATTTTAAAATTTATGCTTCGGCATAGAAATCAAGACGTCAAACGCACGGATTTCGCCTTCGCACCTAGCGACACTAATGTGAGTATTCTAAAAGTATTCCGGAATACTGGAAAAACATTTCTTTTTTATACTCATAAACTTAAATGTATTCTAGGAACTAACACTTCTAGGGAAAGGATTTACTAATACCTGTTTTTTAACTTATTGATATGCGAATCACCTGCTTACCACCCCAATTTAGGTTGAATTTTAAATGCAAACTGTGCAAAGCGTGTCACAAGCTCAAAGTTCCGTTTCCTGAATGCAAAGTGATTTGCATGAAAATTTTTAGATTTTGATTTAGAGGTTAATAAAGAAAGTGTATGGTATGACCCACAACCATGGAGTCAGAATTACCTAATCATTGAATTTATCGTAAATCGGATACGTATACTTACATCATTCCATTCTATACCTATTATATTTACAGCATTTTTAAACATATAATTAAACACTGTACGTAATTAAAATAAAAAATTAAAATTAAAAAAGTTCTAAAATATTTTGAACTTCTTCAGTTCGTACTTCGTTACTTCAAAGTAACTTCTTCAGTAATTTATCTTTTATGCAATTTTAGTCTCTGTCTTATCAATACTCGTAAATGCTAAAACTACGAGAGATTGTTACGGAAAATTGAACCCCATATATGTATACAAAAAAGTTACTAAACAAATGTGTTGACACAAACTTCGAATAAAAGTGCCAGAATTAGGTATAAAAGGTGACACAGGGGACATGTTAGCAGGAGCAAGAATGAACTGGATAAAAAAATATTGATGTTCACAATGGTTCAGTAGTTTTTTTTTCGATTTTACGGCCTATTAAGCTTTAAAATATTTTGGACATGGCGCCTAGGCGTTTTAAAATAAAATGCATTTTAACTATCAGTAAAGAAACAAATGCCATCATGTCATACATGGTAAAATAGAGAATTTCAAGGAGAAATTCTCTGAATTCAAGGCGAAATTCTTAAAAATATACAGAGTTAAAAAGTAAAAAAGTTACGTCGACTTCCAGTTAAACCGGAAGTTGTAAATAATGTCTGTTAGGTTGAAAAACAAAACCTTATCAATATCGGAAAATTTAACCACATATATGTATACAAAAAAAGTTACTAAACAAATGTGTTGACACAAACTTCGAATAAAAATGCCAGAATTAGGTATAAAAGGTGACACAGGGGACATGTTAGCAGGAGCAAGAATGAACTGGATAAAATAATATTGATGTTCACAACGGTTCAGTAGTTTTTTTTCGATTTTACGGCCTATTAAGCTTTAAAATATTTTGGACATGGCGCCGAGGCGTTTTTAAATAAAATGCATTTTAACTATCAGTAAAGAAACAAATGCCATCATGTCATACAAGTACATGGTAGAATAGAGAATTTCAAGGCGAAATTCTCTGAATTCAAAGCGAAATTCTTAAAAATATACAGGGTTAAAAAGTAAAAAGGTACGCCGACTTCCGATTAAACCGGAAGTTGTAAATAATGTCTATTGGTTGAAAATAAAAACCTTATCAATAGTTCATAATTCCTATATATTTCAAAATTTTATATTAATAAATAAAGAAATTAGAAGCTGATGTCTTCTGTCACCCCGTAGGAACTATGGTATGATAAAAAACTGTAATTGTTCTAAAATGTTTTCAAAAATGTATTATAGTAGATGTACTACAATACCTAACAAAATAAAGTGGTTTTAAAGTTTTTTTAAAGAATTTTTTCCTAAACTAAAATTTATCGTGTAGATTTAAGTGTGTTTATCTTGCTTTCAAAGTAATTAATTATTGTATACCACTGGTGAAATTACATGTGGCGTCATTTGAATGTTGACAACACAAAAAAGAGCGAGAGCCGTACCTAACAGATACAATTATTGTATATTCAAAATTGCCTACCAAAATTGCATAATAATTTCTGAATTTATTTTTAAAAGTTATGTTTTTTTTTTTTTTTTTGGATTGTATACATTTGTATTTGTCTAGACTGCAAAATTGAACATTATAAATGCTGCAGGAAGGAAATTGGAAGGTCAGTTGCTGCGCATTTTATTTAAGGCCTACCCCTGGCTCGACGGACGCCCATGGCCAGCGGCGCTCCGCGAGGTGAACTCCGACGTCCCACGCTGGATCAATATCATATCAACGCGCATCTTACAATGCCCAAACTCACCCTATTTACATCTCCATTCACAACTGGCGCTAACCCCTCCGCCCATAGCACAGCGGCAACCGAGTAATAACTACGCCTATATTACTGTATTTTAGGATATCAAGCCTTGAATTTTTTTATTATGACAAAAAAAATGAGAAAATCTAAAAATCCAATAAAGAACGCAATAAAAACCATAAATAAAAACCAGTTTTCAAAATTTTTGTTTTTGTTTTCGATTATCTCTGGTATACGAAATAATAGTGAATGTCCTCAATTTTAAAACAGCATTTGATTGAGTACCTACTAAATCAACGAACTTTGCCACACATTTTTTTTTCTATATCTTATAGTTTCCGAGATCCCAATGGTCATCCTCGAGTTTGGAACTTATACATATGATATGCAATAATATGAGGATAATTCATTGTTCACAATGAGTTAATAACCATTTATGCCGTATCCATTTTGTTTCTTAATCCCTTCTCATATATTTTTTTGTTCAAATTCATTAGCAATACCTTTCTAAAACTCTTCCATATTCACATTCCTGATATGAGTTATTACATACGTCACAGAAAAAAATCACACGGGATCAAATTTCAAGATCTGAAATAGCAAAATATGTTTTACTTATTCATTCACTAATAAATTAGTGATTCCAAAGGTTTTTTTTTTTATAATTTTTTGTGTTAATAAATAGATCACTTACCAGTGGCGGTTGGTGATATTTCAGTTAGCCATATCTTGAAAACGACGCATGGGACCCACTTCACTTTTTAGGTAATGACTATACACATCTTACAAGAAAGGATTTATAGTGAAAAAACCGTCAACAAAGTTTGCGAAAAAAATTTCAAAAAAACCTGGAGCACTCCCTGGGATCTCAGTAACGCTCTGTGGAATATTTGCAGTAATTTTTTTCATAATCTAGAAAAACAAATATAAGGAGAGGATTTTCGATTTATTACAAAACATTTTTTTTTCAAAATGTTATGGCCATTTTAATTTTAATTTTATAGGAACATTTTGTTTCCCAAAAATTAAAATGACCATAATTTTTTGAAAAAAAAAATATTTTGTAACAAATCGAAAAACGTCTCCTTATATTTGTTTCTAGATTATGAAAAAATTACTGCATATATTCCACAGAGCGTTACTGAGATCCCAGGGAGTGCTCCAAGTTTTTTGAAAATTTTTTCGGCACTTTGTTGACGGTTTTTTTCACTATAAATCCTTTCTGTAAGAGGTATATAGTCATCACCTAAAAAGTGAAGTGGGTCCCATGCGTCGTTTTCAAGATATGGCTAACTGAAATATCACCAACCGCCACTGTCACTTACTATAGTATAATCAGAGCTGTTCCGAGTATAAGATAAAAAATACTCGAGTACTTTGTCCAAAATAACACAGGGCCACAAAATGAAATTGAGATGTAACTTCACTCAGCCCAGTTAACCTTCATGTTTTTGGGGTCGTGGATCACGAATTCGGTATCCATATGGCCCCAGCACGTCTGGACCAAGGTCAAATGAAGGTCAAAATACGTTTTTCAAGTGATAAAATGATTTTTTGACCTCGGATTCTGAAAGAGGGGGAAATTTTACGTCCAGATACGCTTTGACCCATTGGCCGAACTGACCTCTGGAGGTCATCTGGAGGTGAAAAAACTTAAGTAAAGAGTACAAGTACAAAATAATGAGTACATATATAATAATGAATAACAATAAACTAAATTGGAACCTTCGTAGAAACAAATTCACACTTTCATAATTTTCCACTTAACACCGAAACGCTTTTTTTGCTATCAACGCGCACGTTTCGACAACCATATTGGCATAATCAGGGAGATGATTAAAACTCATTTGTAGCTTTTTTCCATTACAACATTTTATTTAGACCTAACAATCGCTCCCTAAAATAATATGTGGGTCCCATATTTCCTTATGAAATACAAAAATTTTAAATAATCATGATTATCATGATGTTGATAAAGCATTAAAAAAATAAACACCATAAGTTTGTTAAGTGTTTGTTATTTTTCTGTTTCAGGCGTTGGTTTTTCTTGCCGTTCAAACATTAAATGATCAAAAGTAGGTACTGTATTGTATTGAAACATACTTTCTAAAATTCGGTAATATGTGTAATAATCTCCATACAGGAATTTATCATCTACGTTTCAATTGGAATGTAAATTTTAATCAACATGACTTATAGTGCCCTCGAAAATATCCAAATATATCACTAGCAAATGAGTTTCCTCTACCCGGAACTCCGGATTTATCGCACACAAAGGACTAGCATGTCTTCTGGTTGCCTGATAAGTCTCGGATCTAGATAACGGTTGGTTGACCCCTCGGTTTACACAACACACTCAAGGAGGTTACCCCTGACCTAAGGGACTACACCAATGCTAAATTAGGAACAGGCCGCCCGTCGCTCCGACCTGCTATTTGTGTATTGCGCATATGTATATTCAGGATGTGGCAAATATAATACTCCAAACAACATAAACACTCACAAAAAAAAAGATTATTAACTATATTCAACTATACGGTTATATTTAACTTATACTATATATTTAACTTACCCAAACTTGCCTTTGTCCGAAAGTTAATAGATATAATAATAACACCCTATACCTTGAGTACAAAATATAGGGGTGTCAAAAGTATAATTTTATTTTCTTGAGTAACTTCTTTGAAATACATTTTTTCACAAAAGGAGTTTTTTTAGGGAGAGGAATTTCAATTTATCAACTATTTTGATGTAAATTGCAGAGGGCTCCTATGTGGCATTCTATTTTTTTAAAACACCTATTTTTCATCGTTTTTTGACAAAAAAAAGGTATAACTTTTTATTATTTCAGTTATTGTTAGTGAAAACAGGGTTTAACACAAAACACGGTTTAATTGTCGTGTACCGACATTAGGTGGCTTTGGAAATAAAAATCTTATTGACGCAATGACGCAAAAAAATAAAAAACCCAATTCCATTATTAAACTTTAATCGTAACGCAGTACATAGCTCAGTTGTGACAACATACCTACATATTTATCGCTGCCTGTCGCATCATTGTACATACATCGTAATTAACAACACCACTGAATGTACTATTCCACCCACTTAAGAGTCAACATACGTGACATTATTGTATCGAGGGTTGCACGTCGGAAAGCACTATGCTTTACACCCACACGCCTCCGCATTAGCGAATGATTTCCTTGCGTAAATATCTCACTAATAAGATCCAGCAGGTTGCGTTTCAGGTCAGGCTATTGCGGTTTGAGTTATCAATCTAGCTCGAACTGATGACAGTATTAGCGCTATTTGAAAACACGCCACATATTTCAGCCAGTTTTCGGGAGTATATAGTGTCGCTTCGGTATCGAATTCGGTGGAAAGTTGAATAGTACAGCCATTCTGTAGCCGATCTTTGTCAGACAAATCTGAAATGAAAAAGCTTGGGAGACCTATTCTAGACTTAAATATCGTGCAGATAGTGTCTTGTAAAAAGCTATATTTTAATTAAAAATTCAGTCGAGGCATTTATAAAAAAATGTATTGATATAGTGTCGGTACAACATATGAAAATGTTATGCAATTTACGGTTTTTAAATGAATATGTACCTCAGCTAAACACTGCCTGCGTATCGAAGAAATATTGAACTGCACCATGCAGAAGTGAATAATAATATAATCGGTACATTGTACATATTATAATTAATTGTGTATATTTTTGGGGTGCATCTGAACTTGCATTGAGAGGATGATGACATGGATGATGAGAGGACATGACATGCAGACTCTACATCTTCCTCTAATTCCGGAGTTTTTCGCGGATTAATTAAGATATTCGTGTCGACTTTCTCTTCCTATAAGGTAATATGCTTTATACTATAACATTGTTATGAATACAGCCCGTAAGTTAATAATAGATTCCAGGACCGGCCTTAACGCGACTGGAATTTGTTATAACGAGCTATCCAAAAACCGTCATCAAATCTGGCTATGAACGAGAGAAATACAAACAGCGGTTATGTTGAAGCTCGAAACGAAATATTGTTGTTGTCAAATTTTTGCCCAATGAGTGTCACAATTGTAAAATATGAATGAAATAAGATTATAAATACGTTTTTTTTTTTTGGTCGGCCAACTTTGATGTATTTTTTTTTTGTATTAGTTAACCTGCGGTGATCGATCCATCATTCGCGTGAATGAAACGACGAATAAGTTTGTAAAAATGTCGGGACAGCGTCCGTCACATGTTACAGTAGAGCGTTGGATAAACAATTTTGCGGAACTGACCTTTAATGGCAGTGAACTGCGTTGTACCGTGTGTGGCAGTGTACTGACGCGGCACGTAAAAACATACGTTTTTCACCATTTTGCTACAGACAAACATAAAGCTCATGTAAGCGGTGGTGGGAGTGCGCGAGACAGACAAAGACCATTCGCCAAATTAGATCATCCTGAGTTCAGATCAAGTTGTCCAGAACGCTGTGAGTGGAAAGTACGCAAAATTAGTTTACCTGCAGAAACAACTTACGAAAATTGGTTTACCTGCGAAAACAACGATTTTATATAGCACCACTGTGTGAGGACATAAAAAATATATCGTCTCGGAATTGCACGATCAACCTATATGGCTTAGCGTTGACGAAACAACGGATGTTAAAGGACAGAATATACCTAGCGTAGTGGTTGAGGGACGGAATGAGGCAAAAGCCATGAAAGTGCATTTGAAATCTTCAAGGACGTATACCAATTTAATCCACATCACATGTTTGACACACGGGCTTCACATTGCCGAAATTGTTACTCTAGTGGTAACAGCCTTGAATGTAATACAATTGAATGTGATGCAGGTATTTGTGAAAGCAACATGCAGAAGAAAAACGTTTTCGGACGTTCTTCCAAGGACGCCACTACCAACGTAACCTATTGTGACTCGTTGGGGCACATGGGTACAGACAGCTAATCATACAGCTTAAGTGACAGACGCTAGAGCTTAACTCCTGAACATATGGAACAGTTATTGATCATTTATGGAAACCAACTGGCAGTACGGACACGTTATAGCATCGGTTACCGTGTGTATGCAAGTTCTGTTCCTTTGCCGATTAATCGTGGTAATAATATTAATATGAATGGTGGTAATAATAGTGGTATCCTAGAGCTGCCCCTGATAAAACACGGATCTATTATTACCCTCCGAGCTCTAGTTACGAAGAATACAAGAAAATTTAAACAGTACATAAGTATACAAATATTTTTAAGTCGTAACATTTCTAACTTTCAGATTTCACCTTGAAAAATTAAAAATGTTCAGTTGCACCATTTTTCTAATTATTTTTCATTTGCAACCCCCACATCTTTTAGCACGAGTCGCCACTGTGCTGACGCCAAATGATTAGGAACATATATATCTTCAATACAATTGAAGAGGCTACCTAGTTAAACACTGTGGACGGTGGTACTTTTTTTAAACTGATCAAACTAAATTTTGGAACTGAACTTATCAATTCACCTGTTAGAGCGTTTTGTTGTGCTCTCGTTTATCTTCGAGCATCGAATATTTTGAATTTTTCATGCCCTTTTGGGACCCGCCGCGCCATAATAAGCTGCGCGACGTGGGGGTGACGGTGCCGCCTTTTTTGTCATCTATTTTTAGCCAATATTTACATAAAAAAAGTGGAGCGTCTGCGGCGGGGCGGATGCCGAATATAAAATTGTTTGCGCGAGGGAGACTCCGGTTGCGTAATTTATGAAAAATTTTATGGAAGGGAGAGCCGCGGGGAGGGACCCCGCAGAGGGCGCTCTTAATTATGTGAACCAGTTTTGGGCTTTTTTATAGGGGCGCGAAATTAAATAAACGCGGCGCAATTTCCGTTTTCGGCCTGGAAATCCTCGAAATGGATTCTACGAGCAGATGCGTGTGGAATACGAGAAGTACAGGGTAGAGTGGTTTGTACAGGGTTCTTCACGGTGAGTGGCTTATACAAGTATAATGTTTTGAGAAAAAAGATAATTTTAATCATCTTCTGATGATGCCAACATGGTTTCGGTGTTAAGTTGTTAAAAGCGTTCAAATGCGAATTTGTTTCCACACCGACGGTTACAATTTTCCTCCTATATAGGAAATAATATTAGAGTTTATATAGAAAGAGCTCCGGAACTAAGCATATTAAAAAGATATTGACTCTCTTGTCGATTTACTTGACCACATTTCACCGCATCTTGGAAAGTTGTTGTCCTCGTCTGTTTTAAATTTTTTTAAAAATTTCGGTCATTTATTATCAATGAATAGTTTTTCTTTTTTAATTTTTATTTGTTTACTTTTTTTCTTACTTATTTATCTTATCTACTATGTACTTACGTTTCAATTTAAAATGTTAATATATACTTTGTTTTATCTTTTATTATTTTATAGAATCATAGTTTTAAGTATTACTGTAATATTTTGTAATCCCGTCCTGAACTCTTCCTAAAAAAGAATTGTATTTTTCTTTAAAAGGAATAATGATTATTTCGCCGACTTTATGGTCACACTTCTCAGCGTACACGCTGGCAAACATTCACCCATTCCTGCTGCGGACAGTGATGTCTTGATATGGCATCCCCGCCTGCAGCAGAAATTAGGCTCAGTTCCCAAAACCTTTCTTACAATGTGGCAAGTTTGTAACAATATTGCCTTCTGGCCATTTCTTATGATATTATAAGATAGTCCTAATGTCGCGATGTTCTTGGCGAATCTGGTCGTCATCACTCCCTCTGCCGATATTACTAGGGCGTACGTCTCCACCTTCTGCAGTTTCCATAAGCGCCTCAGCTCGATTGACAGATTTTCATATTTCGCGAACTTCTCCCGTTCAGTCTTCTGAATATTGTGGGTAAGTGGGACTGCGATGTCTATGATGATCCCTCTTCGTTGTTCCTTGTTGATCAGTACAATGTCTGGTCGGTTGAAGTCCTCTATTCGATCGGTGATGATTAGCCTATCCCAGTACAGCACTGATGCTTCCGATTCCAGCACAGCTTCCGGGGTGTATTTATAGTACGGTGGAGTCGTCGCTAACAGGCCATACTTGAGCGCCAGTTGTTGGTGCACCATCTTCGCAAGTTGGTTGTGCCTGCGAGATATGCTGACTCTGCTAGCGCGGGACACCCTCCTATTATGTGCTCTATAGTTTCGCCTGCAGATCTACATTTCCTACATAATATGTCTTCGACGTCGTCTCTCAGGATATGCTTCTGGTAATTTCTTGTTTTTATAACCCTGTCCTGAATGGCAGTCAAGAAGCCTTCGGTTTCGGGGTACAGATAACCGTTGGTAAGCCATTTTAACGAATTTTCTTTGTCGATGTGGTCTGGCTGTAGCATTTTCGAAAAACGTCCCTGCAAAGCATGTTCCATCCAAAGGCGTGTATCCAGCGTCCTCTCTTGCTACTGCTGTTATTAGCGGGTCCCTGTTATTTAGTATTTTTCTTCTTAAGGAAACATCTTGATTAAGTCACTGATTCTTGATGTTCAATAGATCTCTCCCACCTCGTCTTCGAGGCAGGTAGAGTCGAAATTACTGAAGAGTTTATATGCAATTGTCTGAATTTAGTTAGAAGCCGCCTGGTAAGTTGGTCGAGCTCATCGAGATGAGTTGAGATGAGAGAGACGAGATGACCACTTGACGATTCCAAAAGAGTATGTCAGTACTGGGACACTGGGACAGCCCATGAGTTGATGGCTTTGATAAGATTGCATCCAGATAAAAGCGTATTCAGCAACTTTGTCACACGGCTCTTGTATTTCTCTTTGGAATTCCTTCTTCAGTTGTGTGTAGTTGATCCTGCCATCTTGACACACTCCCAAGTAACGGTATTGCTCTTCCGGTGGTAGTTGATGAATGTCGGCATACACCTATGGATTGTTATGAGGTGCTCCCTTCACAATGCTCAGTGTGGCGCACTTATCTAGGCCAAAGGACATTTTGATGTCGCTGAAGGTCCTAGTAGTTCCAATGAGGGCCTGGAGATTTGCCTTGGACCCACTGAATAGTTTTAGATCGTCCATGTAGAGCAGGTGAGTGAGTGTTGCTCGGTTTCTCAAGTTGATCTTGTACCCAGCTGTTGCCTTATTCAGTAGGGTTGATAATGGATTGAGTGCCAAACAGAACCAAACCGGCGAGAGTGAATCACCTTGGAAGATTCCCTTCTTGATGTCAACTTGACCTGTGTTCCCTCCTGAGACCCAAATGTTTGTTTTCCAAGACTGCATAAGATGTTGGAGAATAGCTCTTATCCGAGGGGCAGACTTTGTAAATTTCTAGGACTTTTAGTAGCCAGTCGTGAGGTACCGAGTCGAACGCCTTGATGTAGTCGATGTAACACATATGCAGGTTTCTTCTTCTTACTTGGGCTTGCTTCAGTACCACAGCATCGATTGTCAGTTGATGTTTACACCCCGCTGCGCCTCTGATGCATTCCTTTTGTTCTTCCTCAAATATGTTTTTCAAGCAATGACGATAATTTTTTTTCATTTATGATAGACGTGAATAACTTATACAGTAAGCGGCAGCCTAATGCGTACATAGGTGGATATTAAATACATATTAAATGATACATTTTTATGTCATAGTTAGGCGAATTTACTACTAGCGTCTAGCCAGCACCAGGTCACGGGCGATCCGACCAATCAAACCGAAAAAGAAAACGCGCATGCTTCTATACAATTTTACTGCTGAGAAATAAAATAAAACTGTAAATCCTGTAATCAATTTTCATTAAATAATGAGACAATTTTTGTCTGTATTTCCTTAAAAAACTAAATTTTAATATCAAAAAAGAATCAAGCTAAGTTAGTAAGGTGATTGCCTTAAACCTTTCATATCAAAAGTTTTGTGACTTACTGACTTCAAGTTTGCCGCCTTCACCGCGTTACACAGGTATTTCTCATTGGCCAGGATCACCCGTGACCTGGCAACCGGCTAGACGCTAGTCGTTTGTTGTCGTACATGTCGATTGATTAATTTATATTTTTTATAATAGTATACGGATAGTTGTTCGAAGAAGATGTGCTGGAGTATGTGTTTTAGCTTACACACGTACGTAAAATCATTGGCAAATGACAATACTGATTGATGATACGCACTTTTTCTAATCAGGCACTAGACCAGAATAAAATATAAAATGGTATTTCAAATTTTAACTCAAACAGCCTTACCGACAAACCGGATGCCTTTCATACGCCTGCGCTGGCGATTGCATTGCTATTGGTTCTCACCTCATGTTTACATCTACTGAACAAAGTTAAATTATCAATTGCCCTTCATTCGGCTATGTACGCATTAGGTGCCGTTTACTGTATATTGTGGACAGATACGTGATGGGTCTGTAGTTCTTCGGTTGTGCAGCATCACCCTTTTTTGAAAAGCATGAACGTGTTGCCTGTCATCAGGAAATCAGGTACGACATGCGGATCCTTGATCGCTTCCGTAAAACACTTTGCCGTGAAACACTTTGCAAGAAGGTGCTTGAGCCAGAAATTGTGAATCCTATCAGGGCCCGGTGCTTTCCAGTTCTTGGTCCTCTTGATTTCCGAGGTTACGTCCTCTTCTGTAATAGTGATTATTATTATTATTAATGATTATTAATATTAATAAATAAGTAATAATGATTATTATTATTATTATTATATACAAAGAGGATCCAAAAAGGGAGTAAACAATGTTAAATACAGGTAATCTAAATCAGCCTAAGCACCTTAATGTAGTAAAATACGTCATACATACGTCAAACAACAATCATAAAAAAAATAATAAGAAATTGTATAAAAACTTACTGTTTTATTCGTGAAAAGGCTGGAGAAAAATGTGGCTTAAAAAACGCGTATAAAGATTCCAGCTATCGGCTGCTATAAGTTTGTTCCCTCAGACCTTCCAAAATTCCACATCATCTGTTAATGTTTTCTATCCCAAATCCCAAAGTCAACCTGTTCCTTATATGTTCCATTAGCCGTTGGTAAAGCAGTGAGTCTTAAAATATGCTAATTAGGATGTCAAGCCGTTCTTTTAACCGATTCTTCACAGTGCCTGCTCTGACGTTGGGTGTTCTTCTTCTTTTTTCATTGCGAGTTTTACTCTCAGACCTTTTTCCTCAAAATTCTAACACTCAACACCTAAAGAAGTCTTTTAAAATGCTCTGTATTATTTCGATTATTTGATCCCAAACAAGGTATAAAATGCTTGGCAGTAACCATATTGCTACTCTTGCTCGCATGGTAAAAAAATTAACCATAGAATTTACTAACCCCATTAACCACAGGAAAATTTAGTCAATTTTTTGCAGGTTTACAATTTCAGATTTTAAATTAAAATATACTGAAAACCGTTTATTTTCGAGATGGACAATGATACATTATTAAAGTTACCTTAAATTAATTAGTTGAAACCAAATATGGCATTAAAATATAGCAAGTCATTTAAAATAATGAAGTTAGCATTCACTTCCTGTATATCTGGTAATGCCAGAAAATCGCCATTATTTTAAATGTGTCGAGTATTCCTGAAATCCCTCCAGGAACCAATTTTCAGCCTCATATTATTCATAGTTCTCCCAAAACATTTAATAGGACTCACCATGAAGCTCCCTGTACGTTTTTATAGGTATTCTCGGAAAGCGTAAGAGATTTCAAAAATCTGATCTGATTCACGGCTATCGCGATCGGGATATTCTCAGATTTTGGTCTTATCTAAAATAAAATACCCGATATTTTATTTTATAGCAAAAAAATGCAGCATTCTATTATCACTTTTGTTATAGAATTCATTGGTGTAATCATTTTTAATTTATTCATAAGCACAACGCTGTGACACATACAACACTTTTTTTACGAATTTTCTTAAGATATTCCTAAGTATCTTCGTACAAAATAGAAAAACGTATGGTTGTATTTTCTGGTACGTCCCCCGCGTGATATATTAATGATAGGTTTTATTTTGAGACACGACGTTATTGACTTGTTTTTCTCGCTGAGGCGCTGTCAAACTTGAGACGAAATGTGTGCCTCGTGTGCTGATGTAAGCCTACGCATTTTTTGACTTTGGAAAAGGAAGTTATTGCAAGCGCCAACCTTCAATCGGTCCTTAAGGGAAAAGCAATGTAAACTCATCGCAAATATTACTTGATACGAAAATATCCCAGATTTTAGAAGCAGCTATACGAATAAAGACTTTGGAGAACTTATTAGGCTTTTAAAAGTTATAATACGACGGTGGAAGTATGTATATATACCTACATACACACATATTAGGTATGTATTGGAGTCATTCAAACATAACCGTCTTAATAACATTTAAACTTTTTTAAGTTAAAGTAATATTCATAAATTGAGACAAAAAAGTGTTAAATATTTATTTCCTAATAGACCGTAAATAACAGACAATAAAATACTTTTTAACTTGTAATACTTTAAATTGAGCTGAAATTTTTTATCTACAATTTGGTGTTAACGTTCCTGTGTAATAAAAAAAGGAGTTATTATTATTTAGTATTACAATATGGTCTTTTTGAGTATAAGATATGGCAACCTGATATTATGGTGGAAAACCCTCAAAGAAAAAAGATTTTAAATGTTCCATAGTAATAAACTGAATATTTAAGATTTTTTTCTTCTTAGTTCAAAACAAATCTAGCCATACTAACTTAGACTTATTGTTTTTTTAGTGTTACTCACACGATGAAGAATGTTATATAAAAAGTGAAACAAAATGAAATTAAAAAAAGTTCTTATAAATAAGGTCCGAGAAAGTATGTTGTCATGCAGAGCCGGTACTATACAACTCTATGATAATTAAAGTATAAACCGAATTTTTTTAAGCGCATATTTCTTGCACCTGTATACCCATGCCACTGTCCGTGCGTAGAATGTTATCCCGAACGAAGTCTTCGCGAGAACCCGGGACGCCGAATACACTTTCTCCGTAAGACGGCGAGCTATTCCGATAGCGACCTGCTGGCAGTGTAAACGGGTCAACCGCAGCATTGGATACAATTTTTTGTCATGAATAACTAACTCGGTCGTGTACTGTATTTGCATATTACCTGATTTTGTGTGGATTTGTGCAATAATGGCACAGTCGAGTCGTTACCATTTGTGATTAGACTTAAAAAGATTACAAGGATTTTACAATAGACGGATCACATATTTTATGTACTCCTTGCAATCGTCGATATATACGTATTTCGTGATCGCCGAGAGTGTAAAAGACATTTAGATTCGAATATCCATCACAAAATTAATCTGGCACTGTTACAAAAGAGGAATTTCGGTTTGATTTGTGCATAATGTTTTGCACATGTAGCCTTTAGTGGAACGTGGTCGACAATATTCACTTTAGACGTTTTTAACGAGAAGAAATGCAGAAAGACTACTGGTCGTGGCAACGTACGCTCAAGCAATGAGGACCACTCGATGTTTCTGAATGACACAAGCAATAGGTATGTACATACATTTTTTACTCGTGTCTTTTTGATCTCTCATATGTCATCTTCCGTCAATAACATGACGGTTTAGTAGTCCGACCCTGCGTTAGAGCACACGTTCATGACACTACTTACAATCTGGTTCTAAATAGATATTTTAAAAAGCGAAATACATCTAACTTAAAAATCCCATTTTTAGAATCATCCTAAATATGTTTATTTGGTAATCATCCGTTCAAGAATGGGTAATCGTTTATTTCCAAAATACTCCCAGATATCTATATCCAGCTAAGGATATATGTAAATGTAAAATATTATTCTCGGAAAATAGAACTCTTAGGCCATAAAACCGAATATAAAACTAAAAATAATCTCCAGCAGAATTCAGGAGAATATACACATACAAAAATAACATACAAATTATTTTCTGGAAAATTAAATGTGTTATATTGATTTTATATTCCCACGTTCAGAACTTATACAGTATGTGTAAAGCCAACGCCAACATCAGTCAGTTATGAAAAAGGACAAACATAAGTGAGACGACAGATAAGAAGCAACCGCATTCGCATCGAAGGTAGTGAGAGATTAAGACCAGCCCTCTCATCTGCCTACACTAGTCGTTAGAACGAGAAGTGTAGAATTTGTCCTTTTGCAGAATTGGCCGATGTCGGCTTTACACATATCTACTGTATATGTCCGTCAGAAAACAAAAATACGTTATAGTTTAGAGCCTATTATTACCTATATTGTACTAGAAAAAATGTTTTTAGATGACTTAGTTATATTTGATAACAAGTAACTGAGGTTGTCGTTTTCCGAACCTGTATGTAGGTACTACCTACATACATATACTTGAAATACCTATATAAATACTAAGGAAACAATAAATTTAAAAAAAATATATTCCAAACAATGCATAATTTCAATTTTTGACAGATACCAATTTTTATACAATACCTCGTTTGTGGAGAACAAAGTTGTCCATCAATTTAAATAAAAAAATACTGAAGAATAAACACTAAGGGTTACAAAAAGATGAACATCCTGTATGATTTAACTGACCATGGATATAAGCACACCAAATTTTTTTTCAGATTTTTCAGAAGTGAAGTCTGAACAACAGAGAAAACAAGCAATACACAAATGTAACGCCCAGTAACATTTTTCATATGAGTAATTTTGGTTAAATCGACGTCATTTGGTTTTAGAACATGCCAATAAAGTATCATGACACACCGCATTCAGTGTTTTGAAGTAAGTTTTCAATTTGTAATAAATATTTTTTCCAAGCGATAATTTGATGACAAAGCGGTGTTAACCACACTTTTTTTCAAATAAAGGAACTTTTTGAGTATCTACCGCATCGGCCCGTAAAGAAGTTACTTTTACGGATGATGCTTTATGTTACGCCCTGGGGTGCGCACAATGGCAGCCCCTCGATTCACGTTATTATGTCTATCCCGTGAAAGGGGAAAAGTCTCTTACGGGTATTAAATTTTGCGGAAAATCGACGACGTACGGTGACTGGCGACATATGTGCTGGAGACACAAAACGTCTCTATTTTAAGACGTAAAATCCAGTATAGGGGAGATCGAAGTAAGATGTGGCACTAGGGAAAAATTATTAATATTTAAATTGTGTTGTAAGAAACAAACATACATATGTGGCATTTCACGTCAGATGGCCCAGCCCAGCGCGCGAGCGCCAAAATACATGTACACACATTTCAGCTTACGATTACGACTTCATAATGTACTAAAAAAAAAGCAAAAACACATATCCGGCGTATTTTTTCCTCAGCTTTTCGATGAAATCCAATGAAGTTTTCCAAAAAAATTACGGAATAACTTTAAAAAAAACACACAAAACGTGTCATAACTCGAAAAGGGTACGAATATATTTTTTTTAATAGTCGCAATCGAAAGAACAGGTTTTTTTACGTCGGAAATGACTATTTTTCCAGTGTGGTACAACAATGATTTTCGAGATATTAAACGATTAAGAGGGGCACGGCGAGTTCAGCGCCGCGCGGTGTCGAGTGCACGACAGTGTCGTACTTTTATTAAATAGCGCAATTGGATTTTTAAAATAAAAAAACATATATTATGATGATTCTTTTAATAAAATTAATTATACATTAACTTTGGCTTTTATGTATACGTATTACATACTTTTTTTTATTTACTTATGCAATATACTAAATAGCAATACAAACTAAATCTGTAAGTGTAGAAGATTATGTTTTAGGAAGTTATTTTTGTAGGACTGTTTTTAAAAATGGAGGTGTGGGAATTTTATAAAAAAACACTATAAACTATTCCAATTTAGATTTCGTTAATAAGCTTTCAATTGACAAAGATTTTGAATGTAGTGCAATAAAATGTTGGGTAGAAGATAATAGATGTTATATAATTTTATGTGTATATAGAAGTCCAGATGGAAATATGGATGTATTTCTAAACAAACTGAACGTTGTTTTAGAACTTTTAACAAAGAATTATAAAAAACATAATGTAATTATATGTGGAGATTTTAACATAAATTTTCTGGTACCTTCTAAAAATCGTACGGACTTAGTAGATATATTAGATTCATATTGTATTACACCCACTATAAAAGAATGTACTAGAC
Source organism: Aromia moschata (assembly GCA_029963805.1). Lineage (NCBI taxonomy): Eukaryota > Metazoa > Arthropoda > Insecta > Coleoptera > Cerambycidae > Aromia > Aromia moschata. The sequence continues at coordinate 892,871 of JAPWTK010000083.1, forward strand.
TTAAATCTTGTATTGACAATATTTGTGTTAATTTAACAGCAGATATGTATAAAAGTTCAGTTGTAAGAAATGGTATGAGTGATCATGAAGCCCAAATACTATATATTTCACACAATAAACCAAAAGATGCGAAACATTACATACAATATAGATCGGTGCATAACACTGACAATATTAGCTATTTTTGTTCTTTACTTGAAAGAGAAACTGGAATGATATCATAAATTCAAATGCAGATGCAAACACTAAATTCAATATGTTCTACAGTACTTTTGTATACTATTTTGACTTAGCATTTCCACTAAAAACTAAACTAGTAAAAAAAGAATATTAAACCTACTAACAAGTGGATGACACAAGGTCTAAAAATTTCGTCTAGGAAATTAAAAGACTTATATATATTTGCTTTAGACGGTGATGATACAATGAAAATGTACTATAAAAAATACAAATGTATATATAGACAACTTATAAAAAAAAGCCAAAAAAATGCACAATAATATGTTACTAGTCAGCGCAAAAAAAATAAGTCTAAGGCAGCATGGAACATTATAAAAGTGAATACAAATAATGAGATGAAAAATGTAAGTGAAATAGTATTGAGCGTTGACAATTTAATAAGTGATAGCAAAACTGTAAGTAACTGTTTAAATACGTATTTCAACCAAATAACGAAATTTCTCCTTCCTGAATCGTTCTGTAAAACATCTTATGAACATATAGAAAGTAATCCTTATTCAATGTTCTTCGAACCTGCCACTGAACCAGAAATTGCAGATATTATTAGGAACTTAAAAAATTCAAATTCTGTCGGTAACGACAACATTTCTGTGAATTTATTAAAAAGATGTATGACCTATATTTTGAAACCTTTAGCACACATTTTAAATTGTTCTTTATCAGAAGGTATCTTCCCGGAGAAACTTAAAACTGCCAAAATAATACCATTATATAAAACTGGTTGTAAATTAAGTTTAGAAAATTATCGTCCGGTATCTATTTTGAGCTCATTTTCCAAAATATTTGAAAAATATGTTTCTAAAAAACTTATAATATTTCTTGATAAACATAAACGTTTTAATGATAATCAATTTGGCTTTCGGGCGGGACGATCTACAACAACAGCTATTATTAAATTTATTGACACCTTATACGAAAATTTAGACAGTAACAATAAATGTGTAGGAGTTTTTCTCGACTTAAGCAAGGCATTTGATTTAGTCAATCATGCCGTAATTATAGGGAAATTGGAAAGATATGGAGTAAGGGGTCAAGCATTAAACTGGTTCAAAAGCTACCTAGAACATAAAAGTCACTATGTAGAATTAAATAACAATCAATCGGATATTCTTCCGAATTTTGTTGGAGTACCACAAGGGTCAGTACTTGGTCCACTGTTATATATCATATATGTTAATGACTTTAATGTAAATGGCTCAATACTATTTGCTGACGACACTTCGTTGTTAATAGCTGAGTCAAAAATAGAACAAGTTGTACAGAAAACAAATGCAGCACTTAAAGACGCTAATGATTGGTTTAGAGACAATAGCCTCATTTTAAATAATAAAAAATCATCTTTTCTAAGATTTAGTAACTCCTAACAAAAAATACGATCAAAGTCTCTTAATAAAAATAAACACTGCTACTGTGAAACAAGAAGAATCGATTAAATTTTTAGGTCTGCATATATCACAGAATTGTGCTTGGTCGATACATATTGATAGCGTTTGTAAAAAAGTCGCTCCAGTATGTTACTGTATAAACCAACTAAGAAATATTGTCAGTGAACAGATATTAGTTATATATTATTTTGCACACTTTCATTCCGTAGCAACATACGGCATTGCAGTCTGGGGAGCATCTACTGAAAGTGAGAGAGTATTTAGGCTGCAAAAAAAGCTGTGCGTTTTATCACTGGTTCGCGTAAACGAGCAAGCTGCAGGGACTTATTTAAAAAATTAAGAATATTAACAATACCATGTACATTATTATTAAATTTATTAACATATGCTAAAACTGAACTTTTTACAAACACGATAAATTCCCACCACACATATAATACGAGAAATGATAAAATACTGGAAATACCGAGAGACACAGAATGGCAAAATATCAGCAATGCCCAAAATATTTAGCTATAAAAGCATACAATCATCTTCCAAACACTATTAAGAACTATCCAACAAAGCGCTTCAAAATAGAACTTAAAAAATGTTTACTAAATAAATGTTATTACTCATTAAATGAGTATTATTTCGACAGACTGTGATCTCACCTTTATTTTCATTATATATACTTATTTTATCATATATACACATTTATATTTATTTATTTATTTTTTAACGATATGTGATGTACACTGTATTTTGTTATGTGTATGGCATATTGTATTTTTTATGTGTGTAAATGTTCACATATTTGACAATGCATGTTCATGTATTTAGTTTTTTATATATTATGTCTCCTTTATTTTTTTACTCTACTTTTAGATTGTTGTTCTATTTTATTTTATTATGTTCTTGACATATCCTATATCATACGACTGTGATCAAAAGGATGAATAAATATTATTATTATTATTATTATTATTATTATAATCCTATGTTTTTCGTAACATTCTTTTTAATTTCTTTTTACGAAAAAACATAGGATTATATTGCTTAAGTACCTAGTAGGGACATAAATACTGTTACACACATTTTATGCGATAAAATGAAAACTACAAGATATATTTTAATAAAAATTTACTGGGTTGTTAACAAATGTATATGACATATAATGACATGATATTAATCAAAATGGCCACCTTTGGCCTTAATGCAGGACTTAAGTCGTACCTGCCACTCGTCAATGGCAGCACGCATTTCGTGCATTGGAAAAATTGGCCACAGCTCAGAGCCAGAGCCCTTTTCAGTGCTTCAATATTAGGGTATCGTTTGTAGCATACCATGTCTTCCAGAACAGCCACAACTTATAATCTAAGGGGGGTTTAAGTCGGGGCCAAATGGCCAGTTTTCGATGCTTATTAAATCTGGCACATTGACACTGAGCCAAGTCTGGATACTTTTTGCCTTATGAGCACTATTAAAAGGCACTCTGTTTGAAAAGCAGCCGTGGGCTTTCCAACAAGATTCTGCGCCGGCTCATAAGGCAAAAAGTACCCAGACTTGGGTCAGTGTCAATGTGCCAGATTTTATAAGCGCCGAAAACTGGCCGTGTGCAAGCCCCGACTTAAACCCCTTAGATTTTAATTTGTGGGCTGTTCGGGAAGACATGGTATGCCACAAACGATACCCTAATATTGAAGCACTGAAAAAAAAAGCACTGACTCTGGCTCGAGCTGTAGCCAATTTTCCAATGCACGAGGTGCAAGCTGCCATTGACGAGTGGCCGGTACGACTTAAGTCCTGCATTAAGGCCAAAGGTGGCCATTTTGAATAATATCATGTCGTTATATGTCATATACATTTGTTAATAACCCAATAAATTTTTATCAAAATATATCTTGTAATTTTCATTTTATCGCATAAAATGTGCGTAACAGTATTTATCGTATGATCCTTATAGGTAAATATCAAAAAATAATGTATGTAATAGGTGTACATAAAAGCCAAAGTTGATGTATAATTAATTTTATTAAAAGAATCATCATAATATACGTTTTTTTATTTTAAAAAATCCGATTGCGCTATTAAATAAAATTACGACACTGTCGTTCACTCGACACCGCGCCGCGCCCCACTTAATCGTTTAATATCTCGAAAAATCATTGTTATACCACACTGGAAAAATATTCATTTCCGACGTAAAAAAAACTGCTCTTTCGATTCCGACTATTAAAAAAAAATTAAACGTGCCCTTTTCGAGTTATGACACGTTTTGTGTTTTTTTATCGTTATTCCGTCATTTTTTTTGGAAAACTAATTATTTCATCGAAAAGCTGAGGAAAAAATACGCTGTATATGCATTTTTGCTTTTTTTAGTGCATTATGGAAATCGTAATCGTAAGCTGAAAAATGTGTATTTTGGCGCTCGCGCGCCGGGCTGGAACATCTGACGTGAAATGCCCCATATGTATCTACATGTGAATTATGATTAAATATGTATCATTTCCACAACCCTATATCAATAATAAAATGACAAATCTACTGAGGTAAAGATATAGAAAGCTCATAAATATTGAAAAAAACAGCATAACAACTCTTTATCAACATAATAAACTGTTATAATTTGAAGCTGCCTAAGATCATTAAGATCAGCTTTCTGTTTAATATACAAAAGTTTGCACATTCTCATAACTCAACTTCTCTTGTTATTATTCATTCTCTTTTCATTTTATATATAGTTTTATTTTATTTTAGAGAGTTTTCTTCAGTTTATTTCTGTGTTCAATGACGTGATTCGTTCTATAGCTTTAACAGTTTTCTTGTCTAAGGAGTAGACAGTGACTGTTTAATATTCTGCCATAGTAACTGCCCTGAAATTTCAAAATAGAAAAAGTGAACATGTGGTGAAGGGTACATAATAATTACACCGAAACAACGTTATCTATATTTGCTTTGGTCTCCTCGTAGATCCAAAGCCACAAATTTTTCCCTTGAGATATTTACAATTCAACCCTCTATTTTCTCTTCTTATATGTATATCTGTGTTAAAATATTTTACATTCCTCTACATGTTATAATATATACGTGTGGCAAATTTAAAGTTAATACCTTTAAGCGTTGAGAAGTTACGAATCAACAAAGGAACAGTTTGTTATTACCATTTATCCTCCAACCATTGAATTGATTAACCTCAAACTACACTACATTAAAAGTTCCGTTACGATATCTGATACAAATTTGGAAACCTTAAGACGTTGGAGAGTTTTACAGACTGCGTCCGTTGATGTTAACATAGTGATGTAAAAGTATAGAGTAGGTGTGTTTATGGTTAATGATAATCTGATTAGATAGTGGTTTGGTGGGCCACGCCCACTGTCGAGAAAGTGGGCGTGGTCGACGTCACAAACACCACTATCCAATAAAATTGTCGCTAACCGTTGTCACACCTACTCACTATTCTACTATCTGTTAACACCAAGGACTCAGTCTATATGTACACAAAAAACTGCAGACTTAAAGACATACTTAGGCACCATTTTTGTAATTCTCGTCAGATTAAAATTAAAATTTTAAAGCTATACTTCCACTCCACTACGCATATTTTCAAGTAAATAGATATTAAACTAAAAAATATGCCATTTCCTATTTCTAATTCTTTTTATGCATGCATTTGACTGGTTTTTAAATTAAATAAATATTTTAAGGTACATCTTAAAATCATAAAAGTAAATAAAACGTACCTACAAATCTTCGATGATATAGATTTAAACATTTCCCCTCTTCAAGATTTTCAGGCATTTCTGTTTGGCTTCCACACCGAAAGTCCCGTTCCCTTTACGGAACGCGAAAAGGTAAAGGAAGACAATTTTATCTAACCCAATTTTACCCACCCCTATTTTTCCTTTTCGCTTGTCGAATCTTACGTTTAGAAAAAGAATCAATATAGACTTCACATCTTTTTTCTCTTCTGACCTATATCCCGATACTTTCCTGAATTAGTAACCAGAAAGGCTTTAAGAAGTTTTTCTGCGTCCGGTTTTTCGCGGCACACTCTAGACAGCGTTGCCAACTCAGTCTTTCAGAAAAACAACTGATTTAGAATATGTCTAGACTCTATTGAAACAGGAAAGAAACTAAAATATAAATGAGTCACTAAGAGCATTTAATATATCTACATATATTCTGCATTAAAATATTTTGGTGTTGTTGTTTTTCTTCATACTTTTCGACTTGGCAGTTATTGGTTGTATTTTTCTTTTGTTTCAAATTTTATGAGATAGCAAGCATGGCCCATTCCGTTCTCACATTTAATAACCTAATTGATTTTCCTAAACTTGAGCTGATATCTCAAGTGGATTAACTGATAAAATTTAAAAGGTTCATGTGGCAACACCGCCTCCCAGTGCGTGATCTGCGTCTCATTCGGGCCCTTCTTCTTCTGATTTCCCAGGAGCTCGGTACACGACACGGACTAATTCAATGATTAATTAAGCGATAAGAAATGCTCTCGTATTAATTGTTCGGAAAGGAGACAGATCGGACTCGAGAACTACATCCCGGTAATGAAGCGTGTTGAATTATCTACGTCGTTTTTTGTCATACAACAAAAGTCATAACTGGTTGGCATTCTTTGATGGAAACTGTGACTGTAATGTAGAAAATTATTTAGTAATGTTTACACAGGAGGAAGTGTGTAATTACAGTTTCATCACCAATTTTTGATAAATGAAACTGGATCGTATAAGAACCCACTTCAGGTGTATTTCATAATACATTTTATGTCATATTTTATAGATCCTAGAGAGTACCTTCTAGGGTATAATTACTCTTCAGAGTAATTATAGGGTTGTAGGAATGTTTCCCAGAAGAAAAACACCTTCTAGCAAAGAAGGTTTTTCAGTCAAATTGGTTTAGACGATATACATGGTATATATGAAAACTAGATCGTAATCTATCCACCACTTGACTAGACATATTTCGCTTAATACGTTTTACATTTTGTGTCAAATTAGACATGTATTTGGTAACTTTTACCAAGAAGAAAAAATTTTTGACAAAGAAGATTTTGCTCAAGATTTTCAAGATCAAGAAGCCAAGTTAGTTTGCATGGTGTATAGTATCAACTTGTATACAGGTGTGGCCCACACTGACTTAGACATAACAAATATTAATAGCTAAAATATTCAGTTGAAGGAAAAGCGGTGGGGCGGGGCAGGCAAACGGTTCGCTGCCGACCGCTTGAGCGCGGATTGGGCATGCGGACGCACGTGTGCGACACAGGTTACAATTCCCATACTGTGTTTACATGTTGAGTCAGAATAGCCATGTGTACACAACTATGTTTACCATAAAGAACAAATATTTACTAAAGAAAGTTTTCCGGAAGATCTTCCAGTGCAAAATTGATTTGGATGGTGTATGAGAGTCTCTGGGGCAGTATATTTGACTCATAATAAAATGGACGAAATACTGGTAAAAATAATAGTAGTGAATATTGGCTATTATTCTTTCTCATTGTCACCAACACGCTTTACTCAGTTCAGTCCTTGAATTAATTGTTCCCGAAAGCGACAAATTCTCTTTCTCAGAGCTAGTGGCCGGTAATGGTGTGCCAGAGTCCCCCAGTTTTTTTGTGTTTCCCTCTAAAAATCATAATGCTGCTCAGATGCGTCGGCTCTCTCATCGGTGATCCACCATTAATCTTGATAATGGTCGGGTATCCGATGTGATTCGAGGCTATTTTGGGGCCGTTCTGCTGCTTTCGGCTAACCTAATTGGGTAACTCACAGGTCAAGGATTTATTTAAGAGCGCATATCTGTTCTGATCGATTTCTATCAGAAATGTTGCTTAAATGGGATACTACTTTAATGACCTTTTGGACAACAGTAGAAGAAAATAAAACTTCTGAAAAAAACAAAAATGAATAGGCCATCGTAAAAAAAAAAAACATAACAAAGAGAACAAAATTGCCAAAGGAGCATTTATTTCTAAATACAAGGTATATAAAACATGCGGTCAAAATTTGAAGATATCTAGAGCAACTGAAATGATGACGAACCTTTTTTGTAAAATGCTTCTTAAAGGAATTACACTCCATTTAACCCCAACTTTTTCTGTGTATTTTTTACTATTTGTAATAAGGTATTGTGAGCTTTTATATGTTTTTCGAAAGAAACGGTGGTGCTCTTGTTGGATTTCGATAGGACACGATAGGACAGGATACTTAAAAATAATAAATTCAGGAACAAATTAGTCAGCGATTATTAATCGATATATTATCTATTACACAGATGTGGAAAACGTTCACTGTGGGGTAACATAAACATTCCAGCCGTGTATACTTTCTGATTGGTTAATAAAACATTTTGAGAACCTGTTTTTTTACTGGGTTTGTTTAAAAAGTTGTTTTGATATTTTACAAGTAATTGCGTAAAACGAGGAGTATCTAGTTAAGCGAAGCTAATTATATATAATACCAGGTTAATTCCATGTGATTTCCATACCACCGTTGCATGCAGAAAATAATAATATAGTTCTTATTTAACTATGTTAATATTATTCATAACGATGTAAACGTCTAATACGCCATCATTTTAAAAACAAGGTGTGTTATTTATTTCGCTAATTTACACAAAAAAAAAGTTAACGGCGTCGTATACAAAAACGTAATAAATATGGAAAATTGGTAAAATTGTGGAAACAATAAATAACTTATTTCTGAAACATTTACGCAAACACAAGTCTGTCATTAATAAAGAAACATTTTTCCTTACCTGTTTGTAATATTATAAAACCATTAATCAAACAAAATAGAATTAGAGGATAGATATTTCAATTTCCATCATGATTTTTATTTTAGTGATTTCAGAGTTCATTAATCTATAAATAAACTCAATGTCAATAGATGTTTTTTCTGAAGATTCTTTAGCATTTTGCGGAAGATTGAAGGATGATGGAGCAATTCTGAACGGATTCGTTTTCAGCGGGAAAAAATACTTCGGAAACCATATATTGCATGTACATTTCAGACAACTTTTTTTTTTTTTGTGTGTGACAGTATTATTGAAGCTTCTTATCATATCTCTAAACGTTTTTGTCGAAATTTTTATACGATGATATTTTAATGGAGATTTTCCATTTTTTTTCACTTTTATTGCTTATAACTATATTAATGAGCAATTTCGTTAAATTATAGATATGCGATGCGTTGGAACATATAGATTTACCGATTAACACTTTTAAAAATAATGACCTATAAATAAAGAATGAGTTGCTCCTAGTAGGGTATTCTTTATTAACAGTTAACGTATACATACGTATATCTTTCTGAAGCAACCTATATATTGTTTTATTAAACTTCTACCGCAATTTTCTTCCAAACTAAACTCTCAATATCGACAATATCCTCACCAAACATTTTATAATAAAGTATAACATTGGAAATTCTAAAGAAGAAAATAAAACATGCAGGAGAGACCCATGCAGGATGTCAGGATAATGTAGAATATCCTTCAAAGTTTATTAAAAACCCGTGGCGGGTTATAAATAAACTTTTAAACGCCTGAGTCGTATGAAAATTTTAGGGATCCATAAAAAAGCAAAATAATCTCATAAGCTTCGACATAAAAGTTTAAGAAGCAACTTGATGGGAAGTTCTAAACTTATTAGGTCGAGGAGCATAAAAAATATAAACTTTCTTCATTGCGATCTAATGACAATCAGAAAAATAAAATTAAAAACATTTATTCGTAGCTAACTTATGTATGTGTATGTATTAAATATATGTATGTATAAAAGGTAACAACTACCGAAGATTTTTTCGACTTGATAATTTCCTAGTTAGTTTCTAATAATTTTGCAATATTATAAATACAGTACAACTTCGATAATTCGAACATTAGTTAATCCGAACCTCCGCTAATCCGAACAATGGGTACTCGAACTCACAATCCGCACAAACCTTGATTATCCGAAAAACGTACAGTTTTAAGAATTTGCTAGGATTTCAACCAGGAAATAATATGTACAGACTCAGTACGTTCAAATCTGCTTTACACTAATTAAACTAATATATTATAAAACAAAAACTTAAAACATTCAAATTTGTGGTATAGACAACTTTTTCACTGAACCCTCCAAATGTGGAGCGAGTTAATTTTAATTGCATTGTGTTCCTTTGTAAGCATTGTATTTTGTATATCTGTGGGAAATTTGGCGAACATCTTTAGGTCCGGGAATAAACAACAGTTTGGTTTTTTGCCAACGTTTCGGAGGTTAATTTCTCATTTTTCAGAGCTTAATCAATGTTGTTATTAGTGTCATATAAGGTGGTAAGTTATGCACATTGGCAGTTATATCTATATAGGTGCATATGTAACAAATGTAACAAAACAAAAACAAAAATACTATTTACAGGACAACACGCTTTAAACATTATAATATAGTATAATTTAGTACTATAGTAGATTTAGTATTGTATTTTGTACTGTGACTATTATGTATATGACTAAGTTCAGAATGTTCAGGTGATTCCCACTTTTCTGATCAAGTCTCCTCAAGTAAACCATCAAAAAAATATTTATACACTATAAGATAATTTAGAATTGTTTTCTTGTCTCCTTCTTTTTTTTAAGAAATAATACTTATGTATAAATATATCTTATGTATAAATATATCTACTAACCCCAACACTCGATTGTAGCCTATTGTGACTTTTGTTGCCTGATGATGGTCAATCATTGACCGAAACCGGTAGCACTACGAAAATTAAGGATTTGTGAGATAAAGGCCCCCTTCTTTTCTTCCTGCTAAATATATCTATATTTCTATTTAATATAACAAATAACTCGTTTTTGATACGAACAAGTCTATACATAGTTGGAATAACCCTTCCCAATAATTAGTTCCAATTATCAAGGTTGTACTGTATTCAAATATCAATAATAAAATCGATATTTGAATATTGTAATCCTCAACTATTACATACAAATTATTGGGCAAAATTATTCACGTTATTACATAAATATTTCATAAGTAAATATTATTCGATATGTAAATAAATGAAATCAACATTGCAACAATTAAAAAATATATATATAAAGGAGCAAGTACATATTGATAAACAACATCAGCATATTTAATATATTATGAAGTGTTATATAAATGGTCTAATTATATATTTCTTAGTGCATTATTTATATTTTGCAATTTTTTATTGTAAATAAACGAAAATAAACATAAAATAGTCACTTTACATAACTATTGTTATTCATCTTATTGTTTCATTATATTTGTTACCCTTTTTTGACATATGGATACAATACTCACTAATTACATACATTTTTTCTACAACCGAATTTTGTATATAAAAAAAACAAACATAACCCACATGTGCAAATTCACAAATTTTAGAAAACAAATGATAACGTAAAACAAACGTATAATGTAAATTACAAAAAAAAAAACCTTTTACAATGAATTGAAATATGTGATAAGTCGTTTTTGTCTTACATAATTCACTAAAACATACGAAATCTAAACAAATCAGTACAATACATAACGAAACCAAAAGGAGTAAGTGCCAAATAAATATACGTTAGCTATATACAGTATGTCCCAAACTGTTTATGCATGCATTGGTATCTCGGCTATTGTTGGAGATAGAGAAGGTGCATTTTAGAGAATGTCCCATATCTTTTTAATTAAGAGATCTGTAACATTTTATAGAGTACATGGTTAAGACAATTTTTAAGATGATTTCGTTGATATTATCGAAATACGTCTCTGTCATTTGTTTCTGAGTTAATGCCATTAACTTTGATATTTCTTACGGGCACCATATTAGATTTGTATATGGTTAAACAGTACTCAAAACTATTTTCGGCGATATATAAAGCAATGCTAAAGAAATATGTACAATTTTAAAAATATATGATAATCAATTACAGTCTGCTGTAATATAAAATCCAAGCAGCACTTCTAACGTATTGGAGACATCCTTTAATGTTGGAGAAGCCTACTTAAAATATTAAAGTCATAAATAGGATTTTTTCAGAAATTATTGTCCGTCCACGCTGAAACCTGTCATGTAATTACAGTCATTTCAGCTTTTGCTCTCATGCTTTGTTCTTACAATTCCTTTGATAATGCTTGTACTGGCAACTATTTAATTAGGCTCTAAAAAGGAGAATAAAGATTGCCAAGAAGACCTCAATGTTCTTTGACCGCATAACACATTAACTGAAATATTTAGCTAGTATTACCGCCCCTTCATGAATCCAGCAGATTAAGGTCGTCTTAGCAAGAGATATCTTTATGCTGGATAAAATTAATATTAACGAAGTTTACCGCATTACTTTCTACCGTTATTAGGAAATAATTTCTTTCAGGGCCTGCCAACTTGTCTGTAAAACTTCCCTTTCGGAAATTTAACTACAATTTCCGCTCTTTTAGAAGCACATTAAAAATTTACAAGATGCCTCTGCAGCCGGAGGGCGCTTCATCTATCGGCCTCTCTTCGCCTTTTTTTCTCCGGGAAAATGTTTTAAAAATTAAATTGGCTATCCTGCGGTGCCGCGATGGGATCGTATCATCGATTTTCACGGGCTGGAAGATTTCGCAGAATGTCGCAGTCGTGGACGGATAGGGAAAGCACGTCCTAATTGGGTTTTCTCATATCAAAGAGAAGAAAGCAAAGGATTAATAAATATTTGAAAAAGGGAAAAAGCAACAAGTGATTTGGCTTAATTCGAAGGATAAGTAACGTGCGTTCATAAAAGAAAAGAAGTCAAGTGGTTTATGGAAATTTTAAAGCATATCGTTTATTGTTGCTTTGTACTTTATGTCAACGTCACATAAGTGTCAACTGTCAGTCATCCGTCTTTCTGTCATTAATAGAGTTCGGAATGTTTGCCATCTTGCGTATTAAACTGCCCTTCCGCACCAGGATGGCGTACTACTGCGCATACACGGGTCCTGGCGCCTTGGCAGGATCGGTCAGTGGCGTACGTATGCATGGGCAAGAAATACACACGTATATAATTTACAAAGCGCTTAAAAAATACGGTTTATACTTTCATTATCATAGTTTTATAATGCCGAACCCTGTGTTGTAGCACACATTTCCGAACCCTTGTCATTAAATAATTTTCATTATATATTTTGCAAGACTATATAATTAGGAGGGATATTCCTACGCGAAGAATATGTTTTGCGAAGAACAGAAAACATATGCTCGAATCGTCCTTCAGAAATGGGCGAAAGCAAATGAAAATATTCAATGGAAATTGTTTAGAAGAGTTTCACAATGGGTTGCATGATATATGGTACGACTATTATACTTTCCAATCTGCAATGAGACGTTGTGTGAATGTTTTTCGAGGAACAGGAAAATGGGAAGAAAAGGGGAAATGGCCGACCAAGAAAATGTAATCCCGAGTTAGCAAAAAATATCCGACAAATTGTGGAGAATGCTCCTACAACTTCTATTCGTGTTGTTTCGCAATTAACTGTTGGCACTTGCGACACTGTTTAAAAAAAACACTTCTTCCCATACCACTTACTTTGTCGCCAAGAACTTCTAGAGAATTGGCTTTTGCTTCTGTGTTTGGTGAAGCTTTGGACACTACATTTTTTGGAGCTAGAGTAGAGGAAGAGCAAGAATTCTTGAAGCTATTTTTTATGGTACTTTCACTGGACAAAGGTGATAGGAGGAAAATCTTAACACCTTTTCTTAACCAGCTTGATGATATAGAACTACAACAAGGGTATTTTCAACAAGATGGTGCTAGAGCTAACACTACTAACTTTTTGAGGTATTTTTTTTGAGGTAGTTTAATTGGTTAAGTATCGACCAGGAATTTTCAACAATATCATGTAATATTACTCCCTGTGACTTCTTTTTATGGCTTCGTCTTAAAAACACAATTTTTTCAAATGAATATTCCTGATTTACTGCATCTCCAAGTTAAGATTACAGAAAAAATTTATGAAATAAATTATCATTATCATATCCTACACAATGTTTTTAATTCGATAAGCAAGAGATACCAGATTTATTTGGACCGATGTGGTAAACATATTCAGCAAATGCTTCAAATTGTTTTTACATAAAGTTTTGATGAACTCTTGTCTGTTTTCTCAATTTGTAGAACAAAGATTTTTGAACCCTTACAACACTGAATTTAAAAGGTAATTAAGTAAAATAATAATAATCTATGAATTATTTCATAGTTAACAATATGCAATAAAATAACAATGAAGTTATGCGCTACGTTCTCATCACCGTGGCCATCTTTGACTATTATATTTTTATTTTTTTTACCACAACGCCAATTGAAGTGGAACACCTAAAAATGTCGTAATTCTGGAAATATTGTAACTATAGAGAACATTTACCCAGAAAATGCTCAAAGATCATTAAAATCTACAGCGAGATATAAAAGGTCTTGCTAGAAAAGTAAAGTTTAAGGTAACACTTTGGATCCTGTTATCTCGGTAGGAGGGCACCGTACGATAAAGAAATATACGAAGAACTAGTCTCATTTTTACCTCCCCTGTATGTTCCTAGAATGATGCCGCACACTTATCGAACACCCTGTATGTGTACTTTCAGTGTAAGTAAAAAGAAGAAATCAAATAATAAAAAAGTAGTAATAAGATATTGAAATATGAGACGCCGTCTATCGGTTCTTCATTGATGAGGATAAAATCTCACGCGAAGCCTGGATGTTCTCTTTTTCTAGGTAATATCTTCGAGACGGCTATAATTTTATTTTATGAGAGACGTTTCTGTCGAAATCGAGTCTGAACAACGACGACGAATTCTGTCCCTGCTAAAAAAAATAAAAAGCCTTATCGAATTAGCCACCGATGCGTGCCCCACTAAATAAATTAATCCCTAATATATTCCGGGACAATTCCCGGGACGCTGATGTCGCAACATTAAAAGACGGACTACATTAGGTATCCTTTAAGGGGAGTTAACACGATTTTACGGAAGCATAAATTCCGACCTAAATGCATAAAATCAATACAGATTGATTCCTTAAATGGGTTTGTAAAAATCGCACAACTGAACTGTTGTGTGTCTCTTGTTGCAACTACTTTACTCTAAGTCCTATTATAGTTTATTCTAATCTTCTAAAACGTGTATGTTCAAAATCTGTAATTTTAGAAAACAATATACTCCTCTACAAAAAGTGGAACTCGCGTCTATCTTCTTTTAGATGTATTCTGTAGAAGTATATTGCAGAAATGTCATATTCACTATACTGAGGATATTCGTAAACATGCCATAATGTGATACACTCCATTCAACCCATTTTAAATTCGTCTATTGCAAAGGAAACTATATTGGTGACATAAGGGACACAAACATACCTGTAAAAAGTATGTGAGTGCAAAGTGAGCAAAGATTTTCATTTCTCTACTCTAAAACACTGATTTAAAAAGAAAAATATCGACTTGTGGTTCATATATCTAATTTATTTGCAGCTCAAGCAAATTATAAGGGTGTGTAACAATGAGAAAGGAAATTTAAATAAAGGCGAATTTGAAAGTAATCTACGACATTTAGAAAAATTGACAATATACTTACGTGTATTTCTTTTATGAGGTAAAGAACTAGAATATTCCGCTTTCTACTCAAAATAGGACTAACTAAATTATTCAGTCTTTTACTAAAGCACACAAGACAACTATTAAAAATAAAATAATGATAATAAAATCAAGAAAAAGTAATAAATAAAACCTTCTTCGTGGACGTTTAATAGACATAGAATATTAAGGTATATTCGACTAAACTGCGGTAATACAGATATACTTGTAAGTACACATCTCATTTAGCAAAGAAAATATACAGAAGAGGTGGGGGATGCTTCAGAACTCTCGTTTTCCGTCTACTGAGAAGCGCTAGTTTGATATAAGTTGGTTATATGAATATAAGTTAAGAGAACCCTGTTCAATGGACGTTTGATAGGAAAAAAACTCAAGTTATAAACTGCAAGTATACAAATAAACACACATTTCTCATTTAAGAAAAAAACTGATTGACGCCAACTTCCCGCGTTTCAGTAACAATTTCCTTATCAGTAATAATACGAAGAAAAACCTGTTCAATGGACGTTTGATAGGAATTAAACGTTAAGGTATAAACTGCAAGTATATAAACAAACGCACATTTCTGATTTGACAAAAAAAACTGCGGTGCGGAGATGTTCCAGAATCCTCTCAACTGAGAATCGGAAATTTGATTAGAAATTTAACTGCACTAGTTTTATTGTTTTCAATAAGCTTGGAACAAGCACAGTAGTTTTGATTGATGTCAACTTCCGGCGTTTCAATACAAGTCTCCTTGGCCGTAATAATACCAAGAATAAACTGTTCAATGATCGTGTGATAGGAATGAAACGTTAAGGCGTACAGTTCAAGTATACAAATAAGCGCTTATTTCTCATCGGACAAAAAAACTGCATTGTTGGGGGGATGTTAAAAAATTCTTATCGCCTCTCTTCTGACAATCTGACGTTCAGTTTAAATTTTCATACGTCAGTTTAGTTTGTTTGCTTTGAATAGGCGCTGAGGAAGCAAATCGAATAGTTTTAATTACCACCAATGTGCGTCCTTTCAATAAAAGTTTCATTAACAATAAAAAAAGGAAAATCTGGTAAATGGATATTTGATACGAATGAATTAAGGTATATCTGTATTTGACTAGACTGCCAGAATACAAATATACACACATTGCACGTTTAACACAAAAACAAAAACTACAGAAGTGGTGTGGAGGATGTTCCAGAATTATCATCTTCTCTCTATACGAAAGTCAATAGAGCTCGACAAGGGGTGAGTTTATGACACGATTGATACCTGAAATCCGACTACGGGATACTTTTAAGTTCAGTCCTTAGATGAAAACGTATATGAATTTGACTAGGAAATAGTTGCACTTTTTTTTAATAACAAATTAGTGAAAAAAAATGGAGTTTTTTCAATTTTTGCTTATAGAAGAAAAGCTATTGAAGCAATTACATCGCATCCCATAGGAAAGTTGTAGAGAATTCAAAAACCTTAAAAAATGAAAAAAAAAATCAAGTCAATCGGTACATTTTTCGCTGAGAAAACTCGGAAAAAACGCAAAAAATTACCTTTTCTTAAAAAACTCGTAATTCGAGTATTTTTGCATTAGAAGAGTCAATCTTGCGGGAAAATGTAAGTAATATCACGAAGAATGAGTGTGCAAAAACTGGATTGTCAGATGAATAGTTTTTTGCACAATAGTCGAATAAAGTTTTTTACATCGTATTTTGAATACCTATTCCATAACACGTCGAGCGATAGATTAAATAACATTTTCTCGACGGATTCGGAAACTACAAAGTGTGAACAACAATTCGTCCATTTACTTAAACGCCTCTGAACACCGCGCGAAATTTGCTGGTCACTGCCGCCGCTTCCCCTCGCTCCCCCGCCAACTATACCTCGCTCGGCTGTCAGCGCGCCGCCGAACATTTTGCGCGGTGTTCAGAGGCGTTTTACACCACTTTAATGGCATTTAAATGAAACAAAGTAAATGGACGTTTACACTCTGTAGTTTCCGAATCCGGCGAATCGGCTATCTGTAGTAGATAGCCGATGCACGTCTGGGTGACAGTACGTTGTATTCTATTATTATTTTATGTTATATCAATTGTTTTATCAATGTTTCATTCATATTTATTTTTTAAAAAACGACAGCAAGAAGCTTATTCAATTAGTCCTGAGGATGCAAATAAATTTTGCGAAACGTCGACTAACTGAAAATTAGTTTTTTTTGGAAACATTTGACCTCATCCCACTAATTAACTATATACTCCATTTTTTTTCACTAATTTGTTATTAAAAAAAAGTGCAACTATTTCCTAGTCCAATTCATATACGTTTTCATCTAAGGACTGAACTTAAAAGTATCCCGTAGTCGGATTTCAGGTATCAATCGTGTCATGTCAAAAAGCTCTATTGACTGGCCTACTACTGAGAACACGAAATTCAACAGCAATTTAACTACGCTTGTTTGATCGCTTTGAATAGGCGCTGGGCAAGCGAACGGAGTAGTTTTGATCGACGCCTTTCAATAACGCTTCGATTACGGCTTTATTGTTTAAACGTGGTTAGCGTTGCACCATGGTTTCCATGTCGCGGCCCGAACCGACAGCGCCTATTTATAAATTCGAATGCCGTGAGCGCAGCTAGATTATTCTAAAATTAAATTATAAATCTGATAATCTGCGGCGATAGTGGCGAAAACACAAACACATCGCAAATTTCGGATCGCGTGACTACCCTCTTAATTGAGATTAAGGAGCAAGCATCTAAAAATATATTTTTATGTTTCGGCGAGCGGCAAAGTTAACATCTCTATGCGGCATGTGGGGGGGGTTGGGTTAGATTTGGGCCGCACTACGTTTTATTTCCATGTTTTGTGATATGCTAAAAATAGGCCGGTCTCTATCGATTCGCGTCGAATCAATGGCGGGATCGCTTCATTCATGGAAAGCCCAAACCCGCGGAGGAAGCGAGGGTCTCGTGAATTGATTGAGACGGTGTGCGGCGAACTGTGCGTGGCCAGGGTAGTTAATCCATACCTGCGGAGTTCCCGCATCTATCATACCGAAGGCGATGTTACAACAGGTTACCGGTAGTCATGGGCAATCCGGATCTTCTTGAAGATCTGGATCAACGGATCTGGATCAGTTCTAAGATCCGGATCCGGGAGCCGGATCTTCGTTCAGTTGAATCTTGTAAATCGAATGGTGGGTTCATGTATATGTTTTTAGTAATAAGAATAAGAATAATAATAAGAATAAAAGTAAAATCTTCGTTTTATAATGGCCCAGTTCATGCAGGAAATATAATTTTTAGTAATAATTTTAAAAATAAGGATAACCTTGAATTAACTTTCAACTTTATTCTTATTTTTACGTCCAAACACGCACTGCGCAATCGCAAATAATTGAAAATATAAAGAAAATGGCCTAGTTTTTTTATTTAATAAATTGACTGATAAAGTCGTTAAAATTAGTAATAACGTGGTTGTAGTAAACACGACGGCTACGCGGCTGTTCATTTTCATTATTAAAGATATAAATTAAGATAAACAGACACAAACGCAACCACACTTTTAGTTTTAGGTTATATCATACAATATTAACGCATCTACTCAAGAATTTTCTGGCGTCATGTTTAATTCGCCGACTTCTAAACTTCCGCAAAATTAGTCAATCACAAGCGTATCCCAAAACGCTGCTGTGAAAAGTTATTTTATTAGTTAGTATGTGTCACAAGCTTTCTTATTTATTTTGCAGCATGAGCTGTTAAAATTATATTATTCTTATTCTTATTACTATTACTAAAAATATCTGCATGAACCCACCAAAAGCCGACGCTAATCAGCATACGTACGTAGATCGCATATCACATGTACGCTGATTAGCTATGGCTCCATGTTTCGAGAATCAACCGATTGAGCGCGGACAAAATCCGATCTCCGCCGCGACTCAGAAGACCGCGATCTCTGCGATGCGGTTACCCGAAACGTTGGTCGTTGGTCACAATCGGACAACAGATGTCTTTCTCAGATCCGTGAGCCCACTCCCAAAATTTCTAGGATCAGGCTCTCACGGGTCACAATAAAGATCCGGATCACTGAATCGGATCAGTCGTGAACGACACATGTCTAGTTACCGGAAAATTTTTTTAGATAAACACGAAAAAAAATGTTCTCACAGTTTAAATAAATAATGAATCGGTAGTTTTGTAGTTGTTTTTTCGTGATTTAAAAAAAAAAACTTTTTTTTTTTATAAATTCATGTAGTCAAAATGACAGATTATTATATGGAAGCTGGTAGTGATCGATCCGAACCCTTATTGAAGTCATAAAATTTTTTGTTAATGCTTTTTGTTCATCTTTGTTCCAAACTCAGGTATAGGTACCTGTAATTTATTGTTTCGCTAACTAAAAACTAAATGCTTTTATAAAGTGTAACCTTTGAATTTCTAGTAAACAAATTTACAGATACCCAAAAAAATCTTAGTATGTTACTCAGTGTACAAAGACCTTTAAAATAAAAATATCACTTGCTCTATCGTGCAGTTTAAAATTTTTAAGGGTTGTGCCCATAGCGCTAAGGGATGAAAAGATATTTGAAAAACTCTATTGCAAAAGATGTCCCCCTCAAAAATAAATTTCACGTGTCCGAGCGTTTATCAAAATTTTTACTTTAACTAACCAAAAACTCGACCTTTTAGTTTTCGTTGGCCCACCCGGTGTAAGCAAAGCGTTCTTTAGGTTTCATACCAAATAATTACGTCCGCATTGCCTCTGAACATGATAACTCTCGAAACTTAAGCTCCAGATTCTTGTAGAATAACGGTCGTATAGTACGATTGTATTCTTCTTTCCACTTTATTAAATCACTTTGGCCGTACCAGGATCATTAGTTTAGAGTTTCGGGAAATACTTGGCAACGACCGAGTTTAAAAATTATATTTGCTACATTTCATTCATTTATAAGGCAGTAATCGTGTACTGCTCTGATGTCCTTTTTATTGAAGGCAGCCAAACGAATTTTAACAAGAAGATGACTTTAATACTGCGATGAATCTTTTCATGGCTTTCTTTACGTTCTTTATCTGAAATGAGTTAGAGGAACGAATACAAAACTTCACTTACAGTTAGTTTGAAACATCGCATCGTTAGGAATATGTCTCTATTAATTATTTGCCACAATTTGGTAAGAGGTAATTAATATGGGCATACAAATAGCTTCCCTTGATCTTAGCAGATTGTTAAACAGTGAGTCTATGGTACTAAGGATTAGACATGTGATATGGTGCAGAATATCTTCCGTTTAAACATACGTTTAATAGGCAGGGAATGTGATTTTTTTTAAATCGCTTGAGTGAGAAGCAAAGAGTTGAAATTTTAATAATGAGGGAGTATGGAGACATGCAGAGATACCAAGACCAAGTTTCTATACTGTTTAATAAATAGTACCCCAACAGATCTCCTATAAACCTAATTGGTCAACAGTAAGCCAATTGGTAAAGAAATTTCAAGTAATTGATAACGTTAAGGATTCCGCTAAATCAGGTAGACCGATAGGCTGCAACCGGAGGAGATAAAGCGTTGGATATCTTGCTCTCAGTGCTCTTGCGACCAGATAACATTGAAGACTTGAAACAAAAAAATTTCTAATGAAATCTTTGACATTGAAGACTTCCTAGTGAATGTTATTATTAAAGAGTTTCGGAACCGGCTTGGACATTGCTTAGCAGAAAATAGAATCACTTTCAACACCTCATTCGCTAAGTACTACTTTGTTATTTCAACTTTAAAAAATAAATAATTAAGTAAACAATTATATTCTTTTACAAAAATTAACTTTAAACGAGTTTTTTGCGAAAATTTCTTTATGTAAATATTAACCATATCAAATTTTTAGTGTACAGCAAAGCGAAAAAATCTGCTCTTTCATATATAGAGAGAAAACCTACGGGCTCAAAGCGTTTGTTTGAATTTATGAATGTACGCATTTAAATTATTTTCTGTCACACTGCCAGAATTAATTACATAACAACGATCTTTGTATAAACTTTTAGAATGTGGAATAAATATTTCAACATCCATAGCGTATCGTTTATGTTATAAAGATAGAATCTCAAAGCAAAGCTGCAGATTAGCTTTTAATACTTAGGTACTATTTTGACCGCGAGATGTACCAGCCACTGTCTGATCCCAATACAATTTACTGTTTTACAATTTTCCAAGATCTGTCCAAGGGGAGCTGTCGGTATTTATAAATACATGATTGACATTATGACAAATTATAAAAATTACTTTCCTTGTGACTTGATTAATAATAATTGCATGTGTACATATATACATTTTTATTTACGTTTTAAAAAATAGGAGCTGTATATTTGTTAAATCTAGCGTTTTAAAACTTTTACATTACACTCAAGTTGGATCGGCGAAGCCATTAAACAGACGAAAATTTTTGGAATACGTAATGTATCGTAAAAGTTGATGAAAGTAGCATATTTTATTTAATACCGGAAAGTGGCATAAAATTTTACGACAATTTTATTTCGGAACTTTATTTTCAATATTTCCAAAAAGTCTTTTATAAAATATTCACAGTTTATACTTGTACACTTAAATATTTGAATAGATTCAAGATTTATCAACACTAACATATATTTCTTTATTTACAGGTAAGCTTGTAACATCGCTATTAACAGAGTAAGTATTTTTATGTATTTACGTTTTAATTATATTTCATTCAAACACATTTGTTTTATCAACATTCTTCCTGCTCATCTTCATCATCAAACTGTCCGGGCTTTTTCAACTTGTTCTCGTGGTGCTTCCTTTCTGCCATAAAGTATACAGTGTATCCGGCTGCTAGTGCTGGAAATAATATTTTTCGTTCGTACATTCGTACATTTTGACGAAACTCTGTCCTATTCTCTAACGAAATTCTCTTATTTAATCAAAATTGCGATACCTCAAATATCTTTTACATAGAATGAAGTTGGAATAAATTTATGAAGGATCTATTAATATTTTAGAACATCAAAAAAAGAGCTAGTAGATATGTATAGAATTTATTTGCAATTGATTGTGCATTGTGAGTGAGAGTGAGATGATATTATGTATGATGAATCTGCTCTATTTTCTCGAAATCTCAAATCCTGCTCTTGAACCTGCTCGAAACTTTTTTTTAATTAAATTTGCAAAGTTCTTATTACCACTTTATCAACTAAAGATGTTCAAAGTTATATTTCTGATACTTCAAATGCTTCAATATTTAGGCATATTTTGTACATACGATACAAATAAAATCATTGCTAAAATAAATCGACAAATATACATACATAGGTACATACATAATATACAGGTTGTGTAAAGCCGACATCGGCCACTTATGAAAAAGGACAAACAGAAGTGAGACGACAGATAAGAAGCAACCGCATACGCATCGAAGGTAGTGGAAAAATAAGACCGGCCCACTCACCACCAGTGTTCCTACACGGCACGGACAACTGACGCATGCGCAATAGCGGGGGAGGCACCTAAGCTCGCATTGGCGGAACAGTCCGCGCGTCGTTCAAACGCACAAACTCTGCTACTCAGCGCGCTTAAGTTAAGCGCGCTACCAGAGTTCAGGCAGAGTTCCGCCAATGCGCGCTTAGGTGCCGCCCTTTGCTATTGCGCTTGCGTCAGTTGTCCGTGCTGTTTAGAAACACTGCTGTTTAGAAACATGTTAGCAAATGAATCTGGTAATGTACGTTCAGAATTGCCCTTATGATATACGATAATCTGATATTTTTCTTGGCGTGTATAAACCATTAGGTACAGCAAAATTTTAAACTAAAATAATATCGCTTCTCTTCGAATATTTCTCGTACTGACTAGCAAGAATGACTAACGGTAGATGGTGAAGGGCCGGTCTTATTCTCCCACTACCTTCGATGCGTAAAGATGGTTGCGTCTTATAATATATCTCGTCTCACTTCTGTTTGTCCTTTTTCATAACTGGCCGATGTCGGTTTTACACAACCTGTATAATGATTAGTTTGATGTTTGCTACTTTCAGCATTTCATATATAAGGTACATACATATGTACATACATATACGGTGGAGACTTAACTGGAATATAAACGCTAGCGGGGTGGTGAATGATTTTTCAAAAAATTCCCGAGACACGTCAACTTTTAAATGTATTTACCTACATTTTGCAAGTAATATGAAAAAATATAGCCCTTCAGGGGTGGCTGAAACCACCCTCGACATGATTTTTTCAAATGCAACTCTATGGCTTGTCACCACTCATTGTAAAGCTGGTGGAAAGAGGAATCCAACGCACTGATCAAATTTTAATTTTTAGTATGTTTGTAGGGTTGCATACAATAAAAACAATTTAAAAATTAAATTTATTTTCAACGTATCAATTGTTCAAAATGTGCACCATTCACTTGTTGGCAGCATCCCAGTCTATGGTAGGTTTCGTCCCTTACATTTGCGGTGTTATTTTTCCGATTTCCTCTCTTATCCTTTCCTGCAGATCTGCTATGTTGTTGGGTGTCTGAATGTAAACCCTGCTTTTAAGATGTCCCCACAAAAAGAAATCCAGTGGTGTAAGATCTGGAGATCTTACTGGCCACTCAATATTACCTCGCCTCCCAATCCACCTACCGGGAAAAATTCTGTCCAGATACTGACGAACAATGGCAGCATAGTGTGGTGGGGCCCCATCTTGCTGAAACCATAACCTCTCGTCGGTCAAGTTGGGGTTTAAGGGGTTTGGAAATAAATGACATAGCACTGGCATTAGTTCGTACTGGAGTAAACGCAAGTATCTTGCTCCATTAAGAGTGTCATCAAAGAAAAATGGTCCTACAATTATATCTTGTATTATTCCGGCCCACACATTAGTTTTCTGTGGGCGCTGAGTATGAAGTTCCCTCATCTAATGGGGGTTCTCTTCAGCCCAGTAACGACAATTTTGGCGATTTACGTGCCCATTTAATGTAAAAGTAGCCTCGTCAGAGAAACTATCCACTCTAAAGATAACTGGTTTTGATCAATACAAGTCATCAATAAATCGCAAAATTCCACTCGTCGATCTGGATCATCTTCAAGTAGCTCTTGAAGAGCTTGCATTTTATATGGGCGTTTTTTCTCATATTTAAGTATTTTTAAAACTGTTTTGTGATTAAGATTACTATCACGGGCCAGTTGACGGGCTGGAGTGATTGGATTTTCTTCTAGAGCAAGCAACAAATTCAACTTCGTGTCGTCATCAACAACAGCCTGCCTCTTACTCGGTACTTTCCTGACATGACCCATCTCTCGATATTGTGCCTCAATTTTACTAATGGTACCTTGATTTAGTGGTGGCAAGTCAGGATGCGTTTCTCGAAACAAGCGAACAACTTCGCATTGAGTTCGCGCCCTATCACCATATCCAATCATCATCAAAATTTCGATTTTTAGTGATTCAGTTAAATAAGACATTTTCACCAATTTGAAATAACACTTCGTTTCAAACTCTGAATACAGCATACAAACTAAATTACTCTTTGCTGCCGTGTAAAAACACTAGCAAAAAATAACAAATATCAGTTGTGGCAAAAAATTGTTTGGAATTTTTTGTGGGGACATATGAAAAGTAAGGTTTACATTCCAAAACTAAACAACACACATTTTGAGTACGAAATTGTTGCGTTAAAAATAAATTAAACTATAAAATTACGTTTTAATTGTATGCAACCCTACAAACATACTAAAAATTAAAATTTGATCAGTGCGTTGGATTCCTCTTTCCACCAGCTTTACAATGAGGGGTCACAAGCCATAGGGTTGCATTTGAAAAAAATCATGTCGAGGGTGGTTTCAGCCACCCCTGAAGGGCTATATTTTTCATATTACTTGCAAAATGTAGGTAAATACATTTAAAAGTTGACGTGTCTCGGGAATTTTTTGAAAAATCATTCACGACCCCGCTAGCGAATATATTCCAGTTAAAGTCTCCACCGTGTATATACAATTATATAAGTTAAAAAATCTAACAATACGGTCATTTGAAAAGGTTACATTCAAATATGTATTTCTTTTTACTTACGTGGTACTACGTAGAATACTTCACTCAGAACTCTCCTGATCAACGAACTGAAATGAATTTGGCTCATGATCCGTTGCTGGAAGGGAGATAACGCATAGAAAATTATCCCCCTCAAATAATACCTTCTACCGTGGTGACCCATCTTTACGCTTCACTGTTAACTTCAGTCACTTTTGACGTTTGGTTAAAACGAACTGACTCGTCAAGTCATTATTCAGGCCACCTTTGATGATGCTCAACGGAATGAGCGCGTGTCAACAGAAATTGATCTCAAAAGCATTTTTTTCGCCTACCTTTATACAGGGTGATTCAAAAAATATGGGACCAAAAATTAATAGCAGATTCTACATAAAAAATAACCGGACGTATATATTTTTTTATTTCGCTCTAAGGTTGTTATTAACAGTACTGCAGCCTTCCAAAGGGGGTGGTGTTTTTTTCAAATATTTTGAAAACTACCGACTTGGCGTGGCTAAAATTTGGTACAGAAGTACAATAAATAGTTCCAAATAATATGATTTGGCTAACATTTGATTACCCCATACAAGGCGTTAATGGCAAACACGTCATGTTACTTTTTTTTAATTATTTTCTTTTTCCATAGGGGAATTTCAATCCGGGTCAGATACTGTGATGTGCGATTTAATTATATACAGAAAAGGTATACATGTTCGGAACGCAAAAAATGTACCGTTTTCGAGAAATAACCGAAAAAAAAACTTTCGCATAGTCACACTAAATTAAAAAAATAATAATAAGGTGGTGGCCAGAAAAACAATTCTACAGATGAAATTTCCAAATTTAACAGTTTCTAATAAAAAACTTGAGTTGTTAGTATAATATATTCATTCGTATTTATAACATATCATAATACTCGAGACTGTTTAAAATAATTCAACTCTCAGTACCAGGAGATTGTTAAATAGGTTACACTTATTGTATTGAAAGAAAATATTTTATTTTTTCCTATCGTAGTACTTTGTACAAGAATTATTCATGTATTGGGGTAAATTTATGCCGATGGTTTAGAAATGATTACGAACAAGAAAACGAGTTTTCCGCAAAACTTATTCTGTGGCAAAAGTTGCTATACTAGAAGAAGAATTCTGAACAGAAATAATAATCATACGAGGGCAGAAGAAAATCCACATATTACACAATGTGGACATTATCAAAATGAATTTAGAATAACATTTCATGCAACAAATGAATGCCACCCCCATGGACACAGTAGAAGAATGAAGAGAAAAATTCTAGCCTTTCTTTTAATTCTTCTTCTCGAATGAGAGAGCATTGAAAACAATAATAGTACAGTATTATGCCGTGTGTGTGTCATTCAATAGGTTTTTTTCGTTTTCCTCGAAAACGGTGCATTTTTCGCGTTCCGAATAAGTGTACTTTTTCTGTAGAGAATTAAATCACACTATCTAAACCGAATTGGAAAAAGAAAATAATTAAAAAAGTTACATGACACGTTTGCCAATAACGCCCTATATGGGGTAATCAAATATTGGCCCCATCATATTATTTAGGACTGTTTATTGTACTTCTGTACAAATTTGAGCCACGCCGAGTTGTTTTGAAAATATTTGAAAAAATACTTGTTCGCACCGTCCCCTTTTGGAGAGCTGCAGTACTGTAAATGACGAGCTTAGAGCGAAATAAAAAAATACGTGTCCGTTTATTTTTGATGTAGTATCTGCCATTAATTTTTGGTCCCATATTTTTTAATAATCCTGTATACCATATCAACTCTGCAAGTAAGACAGAAAGTAGTATTTTCTGCCCAAGAGCACAAAACAGTTATTTGACAGCATGTGTCATTTCTTCACAATCTTCATACACACCACTGAAGTTAAGAAGAAAAGTTGTACATAGAAATAAATCATCACCTATTCGCACTTCAAAATCCATGCAAAAACAAACGTCATCAAAGTTGGCCGAGCAAAAAAAGACGTATTTATAGTCTTTTTCTAACCTTATTTAATAAGAGCCTTTATTTATTTTACAATAGTCACAGCCACTTGTCAAAAATTTGACAACAACACAGTTTCTTTTTTGAGCATCAACATAACCCCTATTTCCACCTCTCTTATTCATAGCCAGATTTGTTGACTTTTTTGGATGGCTCTTTATTTAAAAACGTATTCATGGTACCATAAACAACATTTATTACAATAGAATAAGTTTGTGTATTGAATAAACCGGATTAATTATTTTGATTTAGAAATAATTGTTTCATATGTCGTATTCTCACTATTAAAAAAACTTGTGTTCGTGGTACCATGAACAATAACACAGGCACACAAAAAAAATGTCAAGACCCAGAGGGTAGACCCCCTACCCCACCGGTTTTGGGGTCGCTGAAACCGAATATGACAATAAAAAAAAAATTATCTAGCCATTTCCCCGTTACCACCCCCATTCTCTCCTCGGGTTTCGAGAGCTGTCCGACCCCGTAGCTCCGCCCCCCGGGCGTCGGACGCGAAAACGCCAAAGACTTTTTCGGAGGGTCCCCGGAGGAGAATTCGGTAGAGGGCGGAAATTTCGAAAAAAATCTGGGGTCGAAAGTGACCCCGAAACGGACCATCGGACCGAATTCCAAGACGAAACGTCCCCGGGCGTTTTTCTCTCCGACGCGACGCCTTTAAAGGTTCGAAATCGCTCTCCATGGGTTTCGAGAGCGACCCGACTCCGTAGCTCCGCTCCCGGGCGTCGCACGCGAAGGACTTTTCCGGAGGACGCCGGGAGGAGAATTTGGCGGAAGGGTGATCGGCGAACTCGAGTTCGAAATTTCTAAAAAAAAATCCAGGGTCGAAGTTGACCCCGAAGCAGACGATGGGGCCGAATTCCAAGCCGAAACGTCCCCGGGCGTTTTTTTCTCCGGCGTCTCAAAATGGTGGAAATCGCTCTCCGTGGGATTCGCGAAGACGCCGCCGCCCGTAGCTCCGCCCCCGAGCGACAGACGCCCTCGACCCTCCTATACTTTTTCGTAGACCTCTCGGGGATGAAGCCGATCCCCGCCTCCGTTCCCCCTTCCCGTTAAATTCGCGAAATTTCCTCCTCCCCCCCACCCTCCGAAATTTTTTGAATTTTTCCCTCGACGGGGCGAGGACCGGGGTAGAGTTCCAAAGGCCCCCCTAAAATTTGGAGTCGATCGACCCCTCCGTTTGGCAGCGACGACCGATCTCGAGAACACGCATGTGCACCGACTCCGGCGACAAATCGTTCGAAACAGTTCTTTTTCGAGACTCTCTCACCGTTCTGAACGATTTCCTATCGCTACTTCTATGAGAATTGACATTTCAACTCCCAGAAGGGGGTGTATCGGGGTGGTAACGGGGAAATGGCTAGTTAAATTTTTTTATGGTCATATTCGGTTTCAGCGACCCCAAAAAACGAGGGAGTAGGGGGGTCTACCCTCTGGGTCTTAACATTTTTTTTGTGTGCCTGTGTAATTATTACAATACAATAAGTTTGTAAATTGAATAGACTGAACTTATTATTTTGATTTAGAAATTATTGTTTCATATGTCGTATCGATACATTATTATTATATAATACAATAATAACAATTATTATCATTAGGGGTATTAAAGAACACCAAAATAAACACAACAAAGGATCAAACTTGTTCATACCATGGTCACGGGTTATTGACATCTCATGAGTGCGTCAACAACTACGTCAAAAAACAATTATACATATTGTTAGATATAGATATATCGATATATATGTATATATTTAGACATATATGACCTCACTACATGTTGCGCCTCTTTGTCGAAGTGTTTTTTCCCTTGAAACTTCTAACCAACGACCTTTTTGTGTCGGGGCAACGAAAAGTTTTCCTGGAAGAAACAAGGGAATTTTGACGCAAAAAATTTACCATTTGTGAAAATATTTTAGAGATTGTAAACTTTATATTTTTCTGGGAAAAACTGCCAAAACGGCAAGTTGAATCTCCTGTTTTCTTGTATTGAACTACAACACAAATCCATCATTTTTAAATTGTGACCAAATGTATGTCGTAGATATTATTTGTCAAATTATCGTTTTATATATAGATATACAAATTTTCTAGTGTCGCTGGAACAATTAGAGTGGAGTTATGCAGTAGAATGATGGCATACTTAAATTAAAAATGAAAATTAATTGAGTGCTTAAAATCATTTGATTGGTATTATTGTACAAAATTATGAGGATTTCAAATAAGTAATCATATATGGAAATTATGCCTTATTTGAAAATCGCAAGTTGGTAGCACTTCCGGTGAAACAAGATGTTATATAAATGTTGTTTATATGTGGACATTTATATCGAGATACATTTTTCAGATACAGTGGCCATTCTACCATTCATTACTGTGCATGAATTTATTTTTGATACAAAATTGTTAACTATGGTGAGCAAATAAAACCAACTACATAATGGGAAAACTAATTCGACCAATGGACAAACGAACCCGATACAAAAACAACTGATTTAGTATGTAAACCGTATTGGTCTACCAAAGTTCAATTATTGTGAAAAAATCCCCATAGCTTTTTAATCATAGGTAGGCAATAATAATACTTACCAGCGGCGACTGGTGGAATTTGAGACTCTCATATTTTCTTAAGGAAGCATGGTACAGACATAATATTCTAGGACCTGGGTATGATTACTAGACCTAAGTGGAAGGCTATAATACCAAGAAAATTTCATATCAAACTCGTGAAAAAAAATTCACAAGATCGTCTACCAGAAGATCTTGGAAACGGGTTGCAAAAATATTTGCAATTTTTTTTTCAAATTTACCTAGTGAATATACGATCTTTGTATTCTTATGTTTTTTGCAAAATTTTCATCTTGGTTAAATATACAGCTATATATTTTAAAATTTCAAATACAACATACTGGGATGAAATAAAAATTCAAATTACCATAGCTTTTATAGTTCACGAAATTTCGACAAAATAACAAATATAAAAAGACTCTATTTCTTAGTAGTTATTAAAAAAATATATTTCGCAAATATTTTGCAAGCCGTTTCCAAGATAATCTGATGAGGCACATATTTTTTGAAATTTTTTTTCGCAAGTTTCATTTGAAGTTTTTTTTTCTGTTACATCCTTCTACTTAGATCTAGTAATTACCCTTTAAAATATTATGCGGGTCTCATGCTTCCTTACGAAAATACGATAATCTCAAATTCCACCGGCCGCCACCAATACTTACTATGCAAACAGTGGCCTTCCTTGGACAGAAGAATACCGTAAGAAAAGGAGGAAAATTATATTTTGGAGTGCTAACTTCGCCACCCTGATTCCACTTAAGAAGAAAATAAAAAAATATTTTAGAAATTTTGACATTTGAGAGTGCATGTATTTCATTAAAGATATTAAACTGTTCATTGCCATCCGAATCATATTTGTTATGTGGGTAGTTAAAAGAACAGTGACATTAGCGTCTAAGTATTTTTTTCCATTTCGCTTTAAGGAATTATTTCCTTTAGCATTTAATTCATCATTCATTTATTTCGGCACGTAATGTCCGAGTACGGGTCGACACTAATTAGCTCGAAAACAAATGGTAATTTAATTCGGAAAAAGTGAAACAAAAAAAAAATGTTTACACGATACCTGCCGTCGTGCCGAGGCGAAAAAGTTGAGCGATGATATGCATATTTCCACCTTCAGCCTCTAAATAAAACTATTACATCAACTTGTTGAGCGCCGAAATGGAATTTACAAATTCACGAGCCGGAATAATCGCCCCCAGCCCTGAAATATTAATGAGACGTGTTCTATGAATGGGAACAGTCCAAGGTCACTTGAACGCATCGCCACCTCCATCGAGTCACCTTATTTCCTTAGATATTAGGCGAGTAACAAATTTTAATTAACTTCCATAGGCGTTGCCTATATTAAATTAAAATATACTGGTGGCCATTGAAAATGCAACACCCTGAATGAGTAACATAACTCAAACAGCGTTTAAATATTTGTATTATATTAATAAAATAACTAATTAGTTGACTACTGTTACAAGCTTATAGCAGCTCGTAACAGTCCCCATGTACTTTTATAGCAGCTTCTATACACCTTCGAATGGTTCAAATGGTATCTTGAGGTATAGAATTCCACGTAACTTGTACCCTCATCCATAATTCCTCTGTTCCACTTGCTGCTCCAGTATTTGTTTGGAGTCTTTTTTTATCACATCCCATTCATTTTCGATGGGGGATAAACCTGGGCAACGCAAAGGCCAAGGAAGTAATTTAACTGCATGCTCATTCAGAAACTGTGTCTCGTTTGCTGCTGCATGTGGTCTGGCATTATCGTGTGGAAATATGGCACCTACGTGGTCCTGCAAATAAGGTACTACCACTGGTCGTTGCACTTCATTGATGTATCTCTAGTTGTTTAATGTACCTTGAATCCGAATAGACGTGACCTGTTGTTATAAACAATGGCGCCCCATACCATAATCCCTTGTGTTGGAGCCGTATGTCACGTCATTATGTAGTAATGTTTTTTGCGTTTACCTTGGCATCTTCGAATACGGACCCGACCGTCGTGTAAGTACAAACAAAACCGGGATTCATCAGAGATGATGAGATTGTGCCATTCCTCCATCCCTTTCTTGGCACCATTGGAGATGTAGACGACGGTGTTGTACAGAGATGTAAAAACGTTTAATTTTTGGCAATAAGAATCCTGCTTCATTTTTCATGCCACAATTTCTGCACGTTACCCATTATAGTGTCGAAAAAGGTTAGGCTGGATTTTAATCATTGCTTGTCTGCCTTAAATTAAACTTTGTCTCGCCCAGCGACAACGGATACGTATCAAGGAACAATGAACATCACAACAGGAACCATGCTAATCCTTTTACAGGCGTAAAATAAATTATGTGTTAATAAAACCTTAGAAATTCATAAATATTCAAATTAGTGGAGGGAGTGAATTGTGCGAAATTCATTTCTGAATAAATTAATCGTTACAAAGTATGAAAAATATTATTATTAGAGTTGATCCGCGGCGACGCTCACACGGAAAGGAGCGCGCCAAAGTTCAAAGGTGAAGCTGGATGCTAAAAAAAATTGCGTGTGTATGTTAGATCTAAAATCTTCTGTAAAGCTTTTTCTGAAAGCAGCCCGAAGCGTTTATATGAATAATATAGAATACGCGTGGCAGGCAAATACACTTCAATGGCAGAGTGCGGGAAAAATGTAAAATACAATGATAATTTAATTAATGTATATGTATATCAAATATCCCGGAATATTTTTGTCTGGTTGATGATGAAAAAAAGCATGTGTATGTTAAACCCAACACACTCAAAAATATACGAGGCGCGTTCATAAAGTAAGGGCCGTTTGGTCACAGAAAAAAATGTACTCATAAGAAACAAATTTTATTGTCATATTTAGTTAGGTACAATCTTACTTTACTTCTCTACATAATCGCCGTTCACTTCTAAGCATTTTTCGGTACCGCTGCACCAGCTTCTTTAACCCCTCTGCATAGAAGCTTGCCGCCTGAGAGTTGAACCTACATTTTTTTCATGGAAGAAGACGGTTATTGGTTTGGAACGAGGAGATTTAATGACAGTTGTTTTGTTAGATCGCCATTTTTGAGTTTCGCAGTACGTATATTGTTGTCCCACTTCCATGAAATCAACCAAAGAACACCTTTTGTCCCAAAAACGTGCCATCAATTTTCGACTTGTGTACTGAGTTTGTTAAACTTTCGGTTACCCCGCATCGATTGCAGTTTTGTTTCTGGGTTGGGGAGGATAACCACTATCGTCCCCTGTAAAAGTGAGAAAACAAACACCCACTTGTGATAACGGGCAAAAACTTCGTCCACCAGACATTTTTGCTCTTTGTGGTGGTCGGTGAGCATTTTGGATCCATTGCACACAATTTGCGGTATGCGAGGTTTTCTGTGACAATATTGTAAACAGTAGTGCGTCCAAGTTGAGGAAATTTGTTAGCCAGGCCACTAATCGTCAATCGACGATCAGATCGCAGTGTTTGGTCCACTTATGAAACGATTTCATCGGTCTGGATACTGGGCCTGCCACTCCGCTCTTCGTCATGGACATTTGTTCGGCCATTTTTAAAATCACGGCACCATTGTCTAACCTTTCCTTCACTCATAACTGTAGGTCCGTAAACCAGGCATAACTCCCGATGAATTTCAGCAGCCGACAATCCTTTTGCAAATAAGAAACGAATCACAGAACGCACTTCAGAGTTGGCGGGATCAACGATTTTCGCGGCCATTGTTCTTTGCATTCACGGACAACAATACGACTTCAGAATCAAAACAAATGACGCTGTAGCTTCGCAATGAGTCAGTAGATGGCGCTGCAGTAGTAAAACTGTGCTTCAAGCGCCAAATTTACATAAAGCAAACGGCCCTTAGTTTATGAACGCGCCTCGTATAATTACTACGTTAGAAGAAAATCGTCGTTTAGCCGTTAGAGACCGTTCTATTACTAGAGGAAATTTTCGTGGTAACAAATCAAATGTAATTTTTTAAATGACAGCTGCATTAAAGGACAGAGGTAAAGAAAGCTTCTGAATCAAGTCACCTATTCAATAAAAGTCGGCAGTCATTGTTCATGCAATAATAATACATGAGTAGAAAAGTACACTCGACATTAATTGTCAGGTGTTTCTATTTCAAAAACGCCCTGTGTGGTCTCCTGGATTTCTGGAACTAATAGAGCGTAACTTAGAGAGTTACATCACTTTTTTTGCCCCATTGGGCACCTTAATTATCGTCCCTGAGGTATCCACCCGAGCTATGGGTACAACCTCTCAAAACTTCCGAAACAGTTGGTGATGTGACCCAAGGGGAACTCCCTCATTATGACCATGGAAACTCAACACTCTCCTAGTATGGAATCTCTCATCGATGAGACAGCTCAACGATCTCAAAGTAGATGTTCGACTCGACTATAGGTGACCATCCTTTATTTGAATTATCAAGCGTCTTGGGTTTTTTATTTTTGATCCATCAGTGAAAATATATTTATCGTTTCCTCCTTGACTAGAATTACCAGTGTTGGAATGGGTTGCATGGGGCCTATCAAACACAAACTAAGGAGAGAGAATGTCAGGGAATGTCCATATCAATCGATTTCAAGCGAGATATTGCTGTCTGAGCCATCTCACCCAGACATACATACCCAGTTGCGGCAGATATAGCATCACCTACATAGGTGTTGTTGCCGTTATTTGCTTAACCCTAGTAATACTTAAACAAGCAGTCCTTTGTATTTAAGTAAGATGGATTTTTTAATGTGGTTTATTGGCTTTTAGACCACCAAATAACAGCTCCGTATCCTAACTTCGATCTGCTGATAGTAGTGTATTTCCACATGACTATCCCGGTTTTCACACCCCAGATTCTCCCGTCAGTCCTGCGACACTACTCATAGTAGACGTATGCCTTCTGGAGGTTAGCTTGGCATGAAGGATTACTCCGAAGCATTTCACTTTTGATGCAAAACTTAAAGTTGTATTTAGGAGAGAGGGGGCCTGTGTAGCATTACAAAATGTCAATTGTAGGCCTAGAGCTATAAAATAGTCAAAATCGACAGCTGTGTTTTAAAGTTGTTAAAGAAAAATAAAAATGTTTTCAATCTGTAACAGCTCTATATATGCACGTAAGCTGGATTGTCGAATATAATTTTAGACGTCTTTTTAACGTATAACTTAATAATTATTAGTATAATATAACTTTTTAATTCAATCGCAAAGCCCTATTATTGCACTTCTCTTCTGATTACAAATTAAAAAGACATATTGAAAGACATAGGGATCTTGAATTTTTTGTATTGAAAAAATAACTTTGAAAGGCAATTATTTTTTGTTATATTATAATATTATCTTGTTAGAAATCGTAGTTGAATCTTAATTAAAATACCGGTGAAGGAAAATCTTTATAATATTGCTTATACATAGTTATAATTAACTTTACAGTACAAACTAAAGTAACACAGGTAAGGCTATTATAAACCGCCACAGTAGAACATATTACTCTAGAATTTGTTATATTACTTGCTTCACAACTTTACTACACGCCTGAAACGATAACGATAATATAAACGTTATGCTAGTTAGGTTATATGTACGAGGTGTGTAAATTAAGTCATAAGACTTGAATTCTTTAATTTTTTTATTTGAATAAAATTACAATTCAGTATCGTCTCCTTCAAGATAACTTCCTTGGGAAGCCACACAGCGCTGGAGACGGTCCTTCCATTCCTCATAGCAGTGCTCGAACTCATACACTGGAATAGCCTTCAGCTGGTCGCTTACAGCCGTTGAATGTTTTCTAAAGTCCCACAATGACGTCCCTTGAGGTGATTTTTCAATCTCGGGAAGAGAAATAAGTCACAAGGACTCAAGTCAGGCGACTAAGGAGGCTGAGGAGCCACAGGAATGTTTTTACTCGCTAAAAACTCTGAACTTACTGGAATGGCTGTGTGACAAGGCGCATTGTCGTGATGCAACATTCAGTTGTTTTTTGATGTTTGATCTCACACGCATGACCCTTTTTCGAAGGGTCATTTCGAAGTTTTTCAAGAACCTCTGTGTATAAGTGTTTATTTACTGTTTGGCCTGGAGGCACAAACTCTTTGTGACAATTCCCTGGCTCTCAAAAAAAGCAAATCAGCATGCATTTGATCTACGACTTGCTCATTCTTGCTTTTTTGTGTCTTGGAGATCTTGAAGTGCGTAATTCCATGCTCCCATGCTTGCGTTGGTTTCCGGGTTGTACTCAATTACCCAAGTCTCATCACCAGTAATGACACGTTCCATAAAATGGGGATCATTTTCAATCGAATCCAAAAAGTCAAAACACCTTTCTCTCCTGATGTCCTTTTGTTCTTGCGAAAGATTTTTTGGAACCATTTTTGCGCAGATTTTTCTCATCCCAAATTCGTTAGTCAAAATCTGATGAATAGTGGTGTGATTCAAATTTACCTCTTCCCCAATCAATCTTGTCGTCAACTGACGATCTGAACACACAAGATCCCATATTCTATCGACATTTTCATCAGTTCTTGATCCACTGCGTGGTTCATCTTCAATCGACTCTCTTCCTTCTGAGAATGCCTTAAACCACCGAAAAACCTGGGCTCTTGAAAAACACTGTCTTCGTAGGCGTGTTGAAGTTTTCCAAAAGTATCCGTTGTGCTGTGTCCAAGTCTGAAGCAAAACCTAATAGCACACCGTTGCTCAAAATTAGAGTAACTCGTTTTTAAAATGCACTAAAAAAATGATTTACGAAAACAATCACAAAGAACAAACAAATGACTCTAACAACTTCAAACTTGTACTGTAGGTGCATTACATGTTAACCTACCGCCCTGTCTAAGTCCTGTCTCCGCAATGCTGCTAGATCGGGCGCAACGTTGCCAGTCTCATTACTTAATTTAAACACCTCGTATGTACATTTTCCTCTTTATATTTTATAGAACATAAAACCACGACGGTAGATAATCGAAAATCTCTCTTCCCTACATCCTGCCTTTGGCTACTGATCTTTTATTTTATTGTTTGTGTTTAATCTCATTATTACAGTTTACCTGTTTCGTATTATTTCCTTTTTGCGACGACCTTATCGTGTTTGTTTCGATCAACTTGGGGCTCAGGTCAGACTCGGAGGGATCGACGAGTTTGCCTTCCCTTGCGTTATTAGTGCAGGTCTAGAATTTCAATTTCGTACAA
The DNA here is from genome assembly GCA_029963805.1 of Aromia moschata. Classification (NCBI taxonomy): domain Eukaryota; kingdom Metazoa; phylum Arthropoda; class Insecta; order Coleoptera; family Cerambycidae; genus Aromia; species Aromia moschata. Next base: position 929,886 of record JAPWTK010000083.1, read on the forward strand.
ACGCGGCCATATATTATGTAGAAAATTAACTGACTTAAAAATAGAAATTGAACTGGTCTTCTCAGCATGTACCTTTTTTATTACTTCATTGTCGCTATTATATTTTTTGTTGTATAGTCTTGAGTTCAATAAGAAAATACCGGCAAATAATCACCTTTTACCGGCTGCCTGAGACTTTTATATTTATTTATTTAAAATCCAGTTTTTATAACATCTCATTAATATTCGCTCATTCTCCAAAAAAAAAAAAAAAAAAGAAAAACGCTAACATCCTCGTAAGTGTATGATCATAATTGGGCCTATTCAAACTAACTTATATTTACGTTACACATAAGAGACAACATTTTAACTTTTAAAACAACCACTTTAATTGTGTTTAATAATGTTTAACCATCTTTGTTCTCTTTGACGTTAAACATCAAAAGGTTTATAGCTGTGGTTTTACCTGTTCTGTGTTTATTAATTTATTTTCTAAAGTAACTTGTACTTAGTATATCTACTCGACTATGACTGATGTTTTACTCAACGCCCGCGGTGCGTCGACAACGCTTGACGTTATCCGATGATTAAAACTGATTTTAGTTTCAACCATATATTGCAAATTTCTATTATTCTAGAACTTAAAATTGACCACTTTACCTGTACTAAAGATAGACCTGAAATTTAAGTATATTTAAATAAATTAAAAATATATCATTTTATCAAACTCCACAGCCTCGATAGAGGTTTTTATATAGGGTGGGTCTCAACCAGTTTAAAGTGGTAATATCACTACCATTTTTAATAATCCTTCTGAAAATACAACGAGGTAATACTTCTAATCGAGTTTTTTCCGATAGTCATAATTTTTTCTTTAAGCAATTATATCCGTTTTCTTCCACAAGATCATCAAAAGGACGCGAGTTTTGTGAAAATTCGTTAATACGCCTACAAGAAGATTCGCAATTTCTCAGTAATATACTTTGGACCGAGACAAAGAATAAATATCTTCAAAAGAAGATATTTATAGTAATCACGGTTGCTACTGTTGGTCAGATGACAACCCAAAAATAATCCGAAACCGTGGGTTTCAGACTAATATTAATATTAAGGTTTTCTGTTTTACACGAAATTATATAATAGTTTTTATAACGATTTTTATAACGAAATCCTGAATACCCAACCACACCTACATAACTTAAAGACATACCTCAGATTATTTAGATAATGTACCGCTACACGAGTAAAATCTGTGGTAGCAACACGATGGTGCACCTGTACACAATAGTGACGTGATAACGAACGAACTCTACCATTATCCTTGATGACAGATGATGGGAAACTAATAGTCCATGGCGTTGGCCGGCCCGTTCACCTGATTTAACGTTTATGGATTTTTATTGATGAGGCTATATGATATGTAATGTAAAGTTTATGCCACAGACATACGAGTCTAGGACGGAACGTGAAAAACGTGGGAGAAATACATTTGATTCTCTAGAGATGGTTTTTTGGTTTTCCAATTTTGGTTTTTCCTTCCAACGGATTTGAAACTCAGACATGTTGACCCTTCACACTGATATAGCACATGAACTAACGTTTCCTTTTCCTCTAAGATAATCTACAAATTGCCTCCTCTACCAAACCACTCTCCATCCTCTACCAATTAAACTCATAATATGTCCTTTAGTTGACATTGTCCTGTCAGACTTAATATAATCCTAACAACCTTCCTACTTCAACTCAAAAAGACGCTCTTTTATAAGTTGTTTCGCCTGTCTCTGTCCTGGAAACGCATGTCCTATCCCAAGAATTTAAAACTTCAGACTTGCTGGGCCTTCACACTGATATTGACCCTCTCCAACAAACCAATTAGATTCATATGTTTCTTTAGACTATCCTTGCCCTGAAAAGTGTATTCACTTTTGTGCACGGTTCAGCCACAATCATCTTAAGAACAAGCCACGAAGTAAATGTGGCAACGTCGCGCCACAGCTAAGTTGTAGTCCGACTGTTGAAACCAAACCAACCGCGACGATTTTAATTTGTGTTCATCTTGGCGCCTTTGCCGAGGCGTTTGAAGTAGATCAAATTCATTTTCTAAATAATAATAGGTATATTTACTTTTCAAATACGTCAAATATAGTTTTCTCTGCTTGGTCAATTAAATATAACAATATTGTATGTAAAAACCACACGTGAATCTACATAAAAACATGTGATATTCAATTGTTCAGCAAAGCCAACGGGAAGGTGCAGAGCTAACACAAGCCCTTTTATAATATGAAGTATTTATTACATATTGCTTACCTAATCAATGTAGGTACTATCGTGTAGGAAAGAAATGATAAATATCTCATATTATTCAATTGGCACGCGAATATTTGCCAGGAAAATGGAAAATAATAGGTAGAGGAAAGGATAGCACTTAGGATAGAACAGAAAATGATAAGCTAGATTAGGAAGAATAGACAGAAAAGGTATAACAAACAAATTAACAAAATTTAGATTAAATAGAAATTAACAGAAAAAAAGAATAGAGATTAACAAAAGACAATCAAATAATTTTAATAATCAAAGCATCCTGTGCAAACGAGTATGTAAAAATTGTTTAGATTATCTAAACTTTAAACTTTAATTAAACTAATTAAATCTACATAAATGTCTCTAACTAATCAACAAAGGACTTATATTTTAAATGTCAAAGTACTTATATTTAAATTTACTGTATGTTTTAGAATGAGATTTTAATCTGGTTTGTTCTAGAGCTTTATTGTTTTGAGTTTTAATGTTTACGAGTATGTTTTAATGTTTATTAGTATTTTCTTTATTTGGAGAAATATCCATGCCAGATGATAGATACTGAAGATATCGCTTGGTAAAAGAAAAAATGTCTGTAACACATTGTACGTAGTAGGACACTGAGTATATATTATAAATGACATAATCATGGTCCACGCAGAATATTTCCTTTTTAATTTAGTCATATGTATTACTTGATCTACAATAATACCTAATTGCTTAGAATATAAAAAGATTTCATATTTTTCAGTCAAATCTACGGCCTGTTGTAAATAAACAAAGGCTTGTTGCAACATACCTATATTTTGAACGGTATTTGTTTGGAAAGTGATTTGATAAGGATATTTATATTTATCTAAGAAATTTTGCATTTGAGACCATCGGTTAATTTTCATATCAAAGTCCAAAATCCATTTTAATTCGTTATGATTTAGTTAATTGTCGTTCACAAAAATTTTAACAGCGAGTTCATTATTAATTGATATCTGATTTTCGATTTTTACTATTTCAGTGTCAAAATTTATAAGTGTATAAAAAATTACTTTGTATGTTAAAACTTGTACACTGCAGCTTTCGGAAGTATTTACTTTCTCTGAAAAACAACTCAAAAAACTCTGGGAATTTTCAATTATATCTGACTTTTCAAAATTGTCAATTAAAATTTTATGTTGTTGAATTTGGGTCTGACGTCTACATTCTGGATTTTTTCGAACTATTTTCGACTTTTTATTGGACAGATATTTAGGTAAATTTGGAAAAATCGATGGAATGACATCTTTATTTAATCTTGGTTTACAGGCAATCGTATTAATTGTCCCATCTGGTAAAATATGTTTATCAAATTTGGTAACTTAATCGGGATCAAAATGCAATTCACATACTACAGAATGTTTTGACAGTGTCCATTCTTTTCTGGGAATAATTTTGAGCAATTTCTGCATTAATCCGTCCTCATTGGGGAATCCAAAAACACTTTTTACACCCTCAGTTTATAGAAGAATCGTAACGCAACACCGTTTTGGCATGTTTATTTACCAATGAAATAAAACACGTAAAACACGCAAAAAATCGATTGTATATCGAATTATCAATACACTACACTATCTACAGATATTACGCTTCAATTTACAACCGTCTAAAGTAATTATCACGTTTAAAAAACTCTATTTAACGCGAATAAACAGACAATTTCTTACATAACCACATATAACACCATGATGTTTTATGTCGACTGTCGGACTACATTCGGCGTTGCCATTTTCTTATAGCGTGGCTTGTTCTCAAGACGGCTGTGATTCAGCCTTTCACAGAAAGCTTAAGGGGGGATTCCCTTTTCTAACACTAAGACTACTGCTTTTAAAAAAGATTTTTTATTAATTGTTTCAATTTTTCTTTAAGTTTTACACAAATTTTTATACGTGATTAGTCTACTTACAGTAATTTTCTGAAGTGTTTTTGTGAGAAATTACGCTCGCTGCTCGTCCTCGACCATAACGCCGTTCGGACTCCCTCGGTTGCTAGTTGGCGTAATATCTAAACAATAAATCATCTGAAACAAACAATTGAAACGGCATTTTACTTTATATAAATATGGCTATCGTATGACGAACCAAAAAAAAATAATAATAATAATTGAGGAAATGGTGACTTGTCAAACAGAAATTGTCAATTTTGCCCTTAAAATTTTCCATATTTTTTTTGTAATTTAAAAAAATTGGTAGCACTTATAGTTTTTATTTTTCACCATACGATAAAATAATGTTTGCTCGACATATAGCCAAAATTTCAAGTCAATCGATTCATTAGTTTTAGAGATATAATGCCAATCAGTCGTGAAAAAGTTGTTACGAGAAAAACGCCTTTAAAGTTTTAGTATAAAGTATAGTATATACTATTTATAAAGGCATATCAAATACTTACTGTATTTATTTGTTAATCGGCTGTACGAGGGCCATACAATACACCTTCCTCCTTTTCTTCTTTTGTTAATGCACTACCTTAGCAGATCAATCTAATCATATGTGTTCATTTGAAGCGCTCTGCCGCGCGGTCGGTTTATGACTTACAACTTCGGCAATTTTAAGAATTGTGATTTCAAGTTTCGTACACTTATTATTGTGACCTTAAACTATAAGAATCCGTTGGAAAAAAAATCTTTTTTTTTTATCCAATAAACGGGAATCCCGCCTTAAGGTCCTTAGGGCGTTCCAAGTGCCTTCTTTGATTAATATATCTATCATTTCATTTCCTTTGGGTCCTGGTACCCAGGCCAACGCCACTCTATTTTAGCTTCCAACGCCTCCACACGGTCCCATGCCAATTCTGAGGTAATCTACATGAAGCTGATTGTTTTATTGTAACCTCGGATAAATTGCTTACACTCGTTTCCGTCTAAAACAAGAACCAGTTACAAAGTCCGACGCACAAGCTTGTTTCTTAAGGATTTCCTCCGCGTACGTGGACATTGATGCAAAAGCTAATTAGTACAGTTTCGTATTACCCCGGAACACTTCGTATGACCTTTAATTTAGTGTGCGCAGCCGACGCACCGACTGCCCCCACTTGTTAATTAGGTTTATTTAATTAGTGATGCAATCCATACGACCGCAGCGCCATTATACGCCCGACGGCGACGGTCGCTGGTCGTTTGCCAGTTATTTCAATTGTTAATTCAATTTAACTCCCAGGACGAAGATTCCTACTGATAGATAAATGCTTCGAGTTGCGGCTTTCACGAACGCGATCGTTTACGAAAGGGATTGTCGAGGATGCGATAAGGAATGTCGGAAATATTTTTATTTTGTGTTGTAATGAATGGAGACGTGCAGTTTTGCCGATTTTCAAGAGAGTTTCGATCGGGGATAGCCCTGCTAAAGAGATTAGAATATTCACATGATTCATAAGCACATAATAAATTCAAAAAAGTCATGAACTTTTGTGGTGAGCATAATTCCTTCCTGTATTTTTTTCCCTGAGCCATCAGAATAATCCTCCGACAGAATTTCACACCAACCTCAAAATATAGCTCAAAATGGTCGAATATTTCATTGTTAATGTACCATTCGGTGGTGATAACAAAATGTGATAAAATTTTCTATGAAAGAAAGAAAAAAACTACTATGAAAGTCGAGTATAAAAGACATTATTAATTGATGTCTGGAAGCGAAAAGTTACAACAGTGATGAGTGAGGAGTATGGTAATTTAACAATGAAATTAATATATTAATGATATAGAGATGTCCAAAAAAACGTCATCAAATCTGGCTATGAACGAGAAAGATGGAAAAAGCGGTTATCGAAGCTCAAAACGAAACTTTGTTGTTGTCAAACTTCGAACAGAAGTGGCCGTATTTTTATGTTTAACAAGTGACAATTGAATGAGGTTGTACATAGTTAGATGGCTACGTTATTTTGTACAGCATGCAACTTAGATGACGTTATATTGATGTGCTCGTTATATTGAAGACAGAGTTACAATTCATTAAGGATAAGAATTGCAGCATTGTATTTTGTTTCTAGAAGAACATAAGCACTCTTCAACTGAATTGTTAGATTCAAATTTTGTTACCACAATCACTTATTTAAGTCTAGACCTAGAACTTTTGGACAACCTTTAGTATGTATCGACTACATACGATACACATAATATCAAATTTTATAACTATGCCATCATATAGCAAGTAAAAAGAGTTGAAGAAAATTCCAGACATGATATATGAATCGTACTCTAAGTCTACGCTTTATCCCTGTCTACAATATAACGTGATAGCAACTAACGTTGGGGACAACTGCATGTTTCTACAGTCTAACAAAGAAATAATTAAATTAATCATCACTAGAGTCGAGAAGAGGCCATAGAGACCCTAACAGAACAGCATTTAGGAGAAGTAGGTAGCAATGACAGTTGGAGAAGTTAAATATTCTCGTAATTTGAGGAATAATTGTTACCCAAATAGAAGGCTATAATACCAAAAATGAAACTTGCAACAAAAAAATCGAAAAATGGATTGTTCACCAGAAAATCTTGATAATGTTGTTCTAAAATATTTCTTCCGCAATTATCCGTTCCAGTTTCCGTTCTTATGCATGCGTTCTTGTAGTTCTGACGAAGTCTAAGTATATTAGACGAAACGGCAAAAAAATAGTGCTTGTGTTTTATCCAATAACCCCAAAAATTTCCGTTGTCAACGTATATTTTATGGACGCAATTAATAACAACTAATAATTGGTATATTTAATGGTGGAGTAGGAATTTGTTTAATTTATTAATAATAAAATTCAAATTTATTGATAATAATTTTATGATACAGCTTGTTATATTAGTAAAATATACTTATAAAAGTAGACTAACACCTAATACATGTACGAGCACGTGGTCTCCAATACCTACGAGGATGTTGAAGGCTCATTTCATTATTTGTTTGTTAAATGTTAAAGATAAAATTTGAATGGAATCTGCCATGATACAGGATCCTGCAGGGAGGTATGGGATTTTTTTAGAAGACTGTCACACTCTTATTTTTCAACGAAATTTAATTTTTTTTTATACATAGCTGAAATGTTGCCATTAAACAATGCATAGGGGAAAATGAGAAAAAAGTAATCAGGTGCGAATAATTACGTCAGTTAGGTGGTGCCCGTTTTATGTGGTGCCCGGTCTAGGCACTCCTGTAGACGGCGCGAGAAATTGTCCGTACTCCTTTCAATCATTTCACGTGGATCCCTTCGAATTTCGTGTGATTGTTTCTGAAAGGGCTTCAAGTGTACTTGATTGTACTGAGAAGTGTTTATATATACTCAAGATTTAAGGTAGCCCCATAAAAAATAGTCACAAGGTGACAGGTCTGGGGACAGATGAAGGCCCTCCACATCTCCACGCAACGAAATAATCAAACGTCCTGGGAAATGTTCCCTTAAAAAAAAAACATTACTACTCTGGATGTATGATAAGTTGCTCCATCTTGTTGAAACCATACAGTATTGTAGGTTAATGCGTCGTCTTCTCAATTGCGGCAGAAAAAAAATCATGTAACATCGCTAGGTAGCGATCTGTGTTTACAGTAATTGTGCGTCCGTTTTCACGAAAAAAGTAAGGGCCAATAATGAAGTTTCAGCTAATGCTCTCTCGTTGTGAGTGGCTGTTGATGAAGTTCCTGTGGGTTGTCGGAGGCCCAGTACTGAAAGTTCTGGTTGTTTACCATCCCTGACAAGTGAACGTGGGCTTCATCATTCATAATCAAAAGAACATCGTCAGTCATCATTTCCAACATCGTTTCTGCGAACCTGAATCGTCTCATGTAGTGGTTTTGCCGCAGTTCTTGAACAACCATCATCTTATACGGATGAAACTTCAAAACTAACTGTAAAATTCGGCGAATCGACTTGAGCGAGGCTTGCTTCAACAGCTTCCCGAACTCTTTCCATGTTTTCTGTGATTCTTACTGTGCGATCCCCTCCTCGTGCAGTTCCTGGTCTGACAGAACCGGTTCGTTGAAAGGTATTGACCCACTTCATTATGGTATCGAACTTTGAACACGACCGTGACGACCAACATTAAAATGAATTCGAAACCGTCGTTATGTTTGAATCACAAACCGGCCCATTTCAATGAAGGTGTTGTAAACAAACACGCGATGAGCTGTAGTCCACGGCTCCATGGTAACTGAAATGGCATCTGCCAACGAGTAGATACTAAATAGATTACTAGTAGATACTACTCGAAAATCATTAGGTTCACCCCACCTCATATGACACGCTCTTCAAAAACTCCGGTCGAACCCTGTATTAATTGGACTTTTTCACGAGAATATATCGGAGAAATTCAGGAATCTAACAAAGATTTAAAAAACTAGGCACTAACTTGTTTATTATTTTAACGCCTCTAACATTAATTATCCCTACCCGCACACAACCCAGAAAATCAGCTTACGTACCTTCTGGGAAATTTCCACCGAATGCGTCTAGTTATTATACCGACTGCCTACAGTCTCGTGTAGCCATCCAAAATTTCATCCGCCTACCTCGGGACGCCATCAATTATATTAAGTCGGCCCTTTGTCATATTAATGAGCGCCGTGTGTTCAACCTGTGAAGATAATCATAGCAAAGCAATAATTAATATTTACATGTTATCCATGACGGTGGATTCATACGTGGTTTCATACGTTGGATTCAATTTTGGCGGATTAACGGATACACTTGGAGGGACGGTTATTTTGATTAATATTGGGAGGTTAATTTTAAGAATTATATTCTTGAAATAAGTATGCGACGTGTTGTTAAATTGTAGCTATTGTAAAACTAACTAGAAAAATTATCAATCTTTGAATATAGCTACTGTGTCAGCAACACAGTACATGTTACTTTTCTAACTATTCATTCACCTTAAGTTATGTTTTTCCATTATAGGCTGATTCCAAATCAACCTATCCCAGCTAAAACTAAAAACTGATGATTACATTAACTGTAATTCACTTGAGTCACTCTTAATAAGTTCTTCATGCCCTCAAATAAATGTTTTACATTTTTTATACAGGATGTCCAGAAATTGAATTTACTATGTAATACCAGATATTCCTCGACCCAAATAGAAAACCATTTAGGCCAGACCTTTCCAACACCAGCATTCGGTGTCGGCGCGCACAGGTGCTGCATTTCGCAGCACTGGTGCCTGTCCACTGCCTTCTCACTCGTCCGCAGCACATCCGCCTTTGCGCGACAGAGACAGACAGCATCATATTCTTGCATTTAATTCCCAGCGCTTGGCCGGCGCTCGGCCGGAGCGGCAATAACACCGGAGTTGGAGAGGCCTGATTTAGGCCAACTTGCACCTAACCAAAGTTGCTTCGTTTGGCCGCTAGAGGACCTCAAAATTCCAGAAACAATTTATTTTTCTTCTAAAGCGCGGCTATCAGTTTTTATCATTTTTGGGATAAGGTTTAACGATGTTAATTAAGGTGAATACAAAATGAGTTACATACATCAAATAAGGAAAATTGTTTGGTGATTAAAGTTGATTTTTAAGTTAAATAGATTTCCATGCATGTTATTTTAAATTATTGCGAATGCTTAAAATGATCTTATTGGCAATCTGACACCTGCATTAAAGAAAAAAGTAACGTGTCCTACTATTTCTAGTTATTTTTAGTTACTACATTGTATTTTATTATCAGTGTAAGCAAGCAGTCATTTGAAATATATTTTTTTTAGCTAAACCGCTCGTCCATTTTGTAAAAGATAAAAAATCTTAAGAACCAAGTAGATTAATCAATAAAAAAATAAATCGGTAGCGATTATTCACGCAGTAACAAAATTTGAGTAGAAAAGGTACACTCGACAAGTTCGACAAGCCGTATCCCAAAAATGATCAAAACTGATTTGGATTTTTTTTGGTTTGTTGGATTTTAGGTCCGGGAATAAACATTGATTTTAGCGTTGACAGTTTGGATGTTATTGAAATGTTGGCAAAAATGAAATAGTTTTTGTTTATTCCCCGACCTAAAGTCCAACAAACCAAAAAAAACCAATAGAGAAGGTCGCCAAATTCTTCACAATTTTTTTTTGGATATTTCTTGGATTTGTATTTGGAATTTGCCAACCATTTTCAAATTTGGATGTAGTCACAATTGACTGCGTTATTTAAAAAAAAAAAACATTTTTTTCCTGAATTTTGAAACCCGGTAGCTGCTAAACAAACTGCTGCTAACTGTTGCTATACGAGGTGTGTAAATTAAGTAATGAAACTGGCAACGTGGCGCCCGATCTAGCAAAACTGCGGAGACGGGACTTGGAAGGGCGGTAGGTTAACATGTAATGCACCTTCAGTACAAGTTTTAACTTGTTAGAGGCATTTGTTTGTTCTTTGTGACTGTTTTCGTAAACCGATGTTTTCTAGTGCGTTTTAAAATGAGTGACATTAATTTTGAGCAACGATGTGCTCATTCAGGTTTTGCTTCAGACTCGCACTTAGCGCAATGGATACTTTTGCAAAACTTCATTACGCCTACGGAGACAGTGTTTTTTTCAAGAGCCCATGTTTTTCGGTGGTTTAAGGCATTATCAGAAGGAAGAGAGTCGATTGAACATGAACCACGCAGCGGAAGGCCTTCATCTTCAAGAACCGATGAAAATGTCGATAGAATACTGGATCTTGTGCGTTCAGATCGTCGGTTGACGACAAGAATGATCTGACAAGAGTTAAATTTGAATCACGCCACTGTTCATCAGATTTTGACTAACGACGACAAAATTATGAAAATGACAAATGATCCCCATTTTATGGAACGTGTCATTATTGGTGATGAGACTTGAGTGTTTGAGTACGACCCGGACACCAAGCGCCAAAGCATGGAATGGCACACTTCAAGCTCTCGAAGACACAAAAAAGCAATAATGAGCAAGTCTAAGCGCGTAGCCAGTATTTTTCTTTGGGGGGAGGGGGGGCGCCAATGCAGATTAAACAAAAAAGCAAAAAAAAGATCATTTAAGGCAACGGCAAGCGCAATCCCCCGACTATTTTAGTTTGTACTTGACCATTTGGGGGGGGATCGCCCCCCTACGCCCTTAAGCAAGTCGAAGATCAAATTCATGCTAATTTGCTTTTTTAATAGCCAGGGAATTGTCCACAAAGAGTTTGTGTCTCAAGACCAAACAATAAATCAATACTTTTACAGAGAGATTCTTGAAAAACTTCGAAAAAGGGTCATGCGTATGAGACCAAACATCAAGAACAACTGGATGCTGCATCCCGACAATACGCCTTGTCACACAGCCATTTCAGTAAACGAGTTTCTTGCCGGTAAAAACATTCCTGTGGCTCCTCAGCCTGTTTATTCGCCTGACTTGAGTCCTTGTGACATTTTTCTCCTCCCGAGATTGAAAAATTCCTCAAGGGACGTCATTTTGGGACCATAGAAAACATTGAAGCGGCTGTAACTGATCAGCTGAAGGCTATTCCAGTATATGAGTTCCAGCACTGCTATGAGGAATGGAAGAACCATCTCCAGCGTTGTGTGGCTTCCCAAGGAAATTATTTTGATGGACAATACTGAATTGTAATTCTATTCGATTAAAAATAAATAAAACAAAAAACAGTTTTTTTTACTTAATTTACACACCTCGTATGCAAGTTGGCCTAAATCAATTTCTTTTGGGTCGAGGAATCTCTGGTATTACGTTATAGACTCAATTCTCGGGCACCATATTTAATTTGACTGGAACTTTTGGCATAGAAATGAAATCCTAAACAATTTTTCCGCACACTGGAACACCACGCTCTATTGGATGATTATTTCGACAACCACGTTGGCATCATCAATAGATGCTTAAATGTAATATAATTTGTCTAAAAAAAACTGCCGAACCTTTGCGAGTTAATTGGTAAGTTAGAAATAAATTCGTTAGGTCTTCAACGTAAAATGGAAAATTCTTTTTGAGACTATTAATTATTATTATATCCGATGCATTTCACTATTATTCAGTACAGATATATATTTGCAAATTTATTTTTCAATTGAAGGTTTCTACCTATTAGATGATTTTTTTCACTGACTAATTTTTCCGGCTACTTCTGCTAGTAAATGTGCTCTTGGCTAATTAAGTTAGAACATATAAACTAAAAATGTTTATACTTTAATAACATAATGTTATTAAATGTCTCATATTTATTTAGGTGCACCCTATCAAATGGGTTGTAACTAGTAAAACCTACTTACAACCTAAAGGGTTGTAAGTAGGTTTTGTTTACATATCTTAAATTTCAATACCTCAGCTTCTAAAGAGCTGTTATCGTAACATACTTATTGCTCAGTCTGAACTTTTGAACCAAATTATTGGGAGAATATCGACTGAAAAACATTATCTAACTATAGGCATCGCCCTTTCTTCACCTCTTCAGCTCTTTCATTGCTTTTCTCGTTGTTTATTCCATAAATAGAATGTGTTCAACGTAAAATCTCCACTAACTAATGAATGGAAGCTTACTCAACAGACATCTTTGAAAAGTAAAATGAATATTACCCTCGCAAATCCGAAAGAGACGCAGCTCCTAAATTGCCCAATAAGTGTATTTTCATTTCAAAACGGGATTTATTTTTTTTGTGCTTCCCTAATAATTACTTTTTAAATGAGATTTATATGTTTCCGAGGATTCTTTTATGACTTTTTTTATTAGCTCATTTTCTTTGAACAGGTTGCCGGCAGGAATTATTAAAAAAGTGTATACTTTTCATATTCTGAAGTAGAATGCTTATTACGGTTGATTGCCTGAAATTAAATAGCGGCAATATTAATTTTTGATAGATCAATATTGACTCGAACAAAAAAATCATAGACTTTTTCAATAATACCTAAAAGTTTTAAAAATATCAGTTTTGAATAAAAGCTTTTCGTCTTTAGAAGTTTTAATCGTTCCCTAATGATGCCACAGTGGTTGGCGAAACTGATATCTACGACTGTGATGAAACTACGTTGTAGTTTTTTGGTGTTTGTGTAAAACGTTATACGAGGTGTGTAAATTAAGTAATGAGACTGATTTTTTTTAATTTTTTTTATTGTAATAGAATTACAATTCAGTATTGTCTCCTTCAAAATAACTTCCTTGGGAAGCCACACAGCGTTGGAGAGGGTTCTTCCATTCCTCATAGCAGTGCTAGAACTCTGGAATAGTTTTCAGCTGGTCGGTTACAGCCGTTTGAATGTTTTCTATGGTCCCAAAATAACTTTATGGTCTTTTAATAACCATGGTCTTTTGAGTGGAATTTTTCAATTTCGGGAGGAGAAAATAGTCACAAGGTCTCAAGTCAGGCGAATAAGGAGGCTGAGGAGCCACGGGAATATTTCTACTGGATAAAAACCGTTTAATGAAATGGCTGTGACGAAATCCAGTTGTTCTTGATGTTTGGTCAAATTTAACTCTTCCCTGATCATCCTTGTCTTCAACCGACACTCTGAACGCACAAGATCCCGTATTCTATTGACATTTTCATCGGTTCTTGAAGATGAAGGCCTTCCGCTGCGTAATTCATCTTCAATCGACTCTCTTCCTTCTGAGGATGCCTTAAACCACTGATAAACCTGGGCTTTTGAAAAAACACTGTCTTCGTAGGCGTATTGAAGTTTTGCAAAAGTATCCATTGCGCTGCTCCCACTTTAGGGGGTAGCTTTTTATGGGTTGTAAACAAAACCACGGATTTTGAACATTCTTATACCTACTCATCACAGGTATTTTTTCATGCCATTTGCAGGTGCACATAATCTGACACACCAGTATATATTTGTTTGCAATGCTACGCACAAGATTCTGGTCCTACTCTGGTAGCAATGTATCTTTGTCGTATTAATTTATTTATCAATATCGATGTATATTTGTCAATGCATCTGATATTCGTGTCATCATCAGTTTCTATTTTCAAATAGACAACACACTGTATATTTAAAATACTCTTCTGAATGATTATTAATAATCTTCTGAATACAGTGATTTTAAATTAGTAATATTTAAAATGGCAACTTTAAATAAACAATACTTTATTACATAGTAATATAAAAAAAAACACTTTAATTAATTAATTTAATTAAATGTGCAATAAATTTCATGACCATTTGTGTTCCATTTATATGATTTAAGTGATTTAGACCCCAATTTTTCTACTAAAATAACAACATCAACGCTTAGTTTTATTGATGGTTATTTTGTTAATCAAAACATCATCGTTATTTTTGTCACCATTTGCCAAAAATTTGATTTTGTCGGAATCAAATTTTAAAAAAAAAGCATTTGATTTTATGGAAATCAAATTCTGGTATTGTTTTTCAAAACACACTCATTTCTTACAGTTAGTTAATAAATACCAATATGTACTTACTAAAAACTCGTTCAAAAGTACAATATAGAGGGAATCTACCTGAGAACTTCTTAATTCCGCTTCTCGTCATTCATCATCAGAAATTACAGATCCCGATTTCATCCTTATTAAGTCTCATCAGTGTGATATACTCCGAGTCAATGATATGTGAAGGTGAATGACGAAGAGTGGACTTATTTTCTCGTTCTAATACCTAGTAAAGTATACAAATAAACATTTTCAAACAAAATTTCCCGATCGATAACTGGTCCCAAACAGCCGAAGGCGACAAAAAAAACGAAACCAAATTATACTAATTTTCCTTTAATTATCTCATTCCTCGAAGAAAATATTGAATGACTAATAATTGTTCGAGAGAACTAATCAATCAAATCGGTTCGACTCGCGAATATCGTCTCCCCCTTACTTCCAGTCTGGCGGATTCTTTAATTCAAATTAAATGACTCATTAGCGGTGGAAATGTCGAACTTTCTCGTTTTTTGAATAACTCCAATTAGAAAGTTCTCAAAATCGACAACAATTAGATTCCAGCCAATAACATTTACCCGGTCCTGCCTTCAATTTAAAGAAATGGTAAATTCGAAACACAATAGAAAATAGAGATAGCACTAAACCATAAAAGTCAAGGCCGCATTTTGTCCTTAGTACATCACTGTGAGAAATACGAAAAAACGCGTATTTTTTCTTTTTTCTTTTACTTCCTATGTACGAATGATCTTTACATAGGAAGTAAAAATCTTAATAACATGTTATAACCTGTTAAACAAAGATGTTTACTTTAGCTGGTATTTGTTTGTGTGTATGAATGCGTTAACAAATTGGGTTATCCTGCATATTTGTCTTACATTTATAAAACTTATGGTAGTCGTGCACATAAAAGTTACTATTTTTATAATTTCCATACCAAAATAAAAGAAAACTTGCAAATTGATTTACATAATACATTGACAGTTTTTCTTACTATTGATTATACCTACCATGATTACTTTTATGAATATTTATGAAGAAATAACCCGCAACAATGTGAGATTACGTTGCCATTTAAAAATTCACAATTTTTTATGATTTCTTCGTTTTGGCGAGGAGCTAGCTGTTATTGATAGTTCACGACAAAGACAGCAATCAGATAAAGAACAAGAACAAGAACATAACATCACGCATAAATTAAATAAAAATTGCTATTTTGGAATACCACGTTAATTGTATGTCATCCTTTTGTCCTGTTAGTTGCATATGTTTTACTGTATGTAAGATATGTGTTCATTACCTATTAGTGCCCACAGCCAGATCGACGACCGACTATCGTAAGCCTTTGTAGCGAGGCTTAGGAATAGTAGCATATGTAGCATTTGTAGCATCTGTAGCATCTATATTACTGACAGCAATCTTTAAATTAGGAAGAATGGAATACCACGAGCTTTAAAAAAAATAGCCAGCTTTTTAAATACACCGCCCACTTTTTAATCAATATAAGACGCGAAAAAAATCAAAACGGCAGCACTGGTTCCCGTAAAAAAGGCAACGTCGCTCATCTGTATGTGTTATATACGGATGGGCGGCAAAAAAAGTTCTAAAATTAATCTCAATGTTCGCCTTTGCCCCGGAGCGAATTGTCAATTACGTAAAATTCGACGCTAAGGGATGCTCCGGTGAATATTAATATTTGCCGGGTAAAAACGCTGTCCGCCCACGAGAAACTCTACTCTCTATCTATACAGAGGATACATTCCTTACATCAACGTTTACTGATATAGAATATCACCAGATTTAGCTGTTAAATATTGCATTGTCCTTTATTCACCTTTTTCTCACTGAATGTAAATGTTTATTCTTTTTTTTTTAGGTTAGCTTTAACTCTAAATATATTGTTGAAACGACTATGTAAAAGCGTAACTTGTAGATTATTCTCTGATTTATTATTTTTTATTATGTATTTTAACTAAAAAGTAGACAAAATGCTCAACTAAAGTGTTGCAAGCGTGTTGTGTGCAAAAAAAAAGTTTTTCGGTGTTAAATGAAAAAGTAATCAAGTACCTATGAATATATAATATATGTATTATATGAATATATTCTACTATACATCTTATTACTGAAAACAATGTTTAATATAGAATAATTAATTCCTGCACAGTCAGTTATAAAAACATTAGAGACCTTCTTAATTACCCTAGTACGTAACCGACGAAGTTTTTTGTCGATTGTCTAATCTGCCCCCGAAAATGAAAATTTCAACGAACATATTTCATCTTCCACTTACCGCGTCTTTTTCCCTTGGTCTTTCTGAATACCTGTTCGTGACAAGAGATCATTTTTTACCGTATTTTTTTACCGTGCTACGCGATTTAGTGCCATTTCCTTACACGAACCCAAAATTTAATTACAATCTGTTGCTCACACTCTATTTAATTATTAGTCTCTATCGTATAAGATTCTTTATACTATATAAAAATATTTATATAGGGTTTTATTATGGGGTTTTAGGGTCACAAATTACAAATCTGAAGTCAGATTTTAAAAATTACTGATGGCGGATCTAATATGGCGGACAAATCCTATAAGGGAGACAAAAATTTTAAACTAGCTAGAATTTGGACTAAAAGCTATATCCATGGGTTTTTGGTCGCTGATTACGAATCTGAAATCAAATTTTAAAAATACAAGATGGCGGATCCAATATGAGAAACAAAAATCTCAAATTTGCTCGAAATCTAACTTAAAACTGTACACGTGGGTTTTTGAGATTGTTGAGAACGTTGATTATGAAACTAAAATTTTATTTAAAAAAATTCAAGATGGTAGACCCAATATGGCAACGATTGTAGAATAAACGACAATTGTGGAATAAAATCTATATCCGCTTGTTTCTTTTTTATTACGATTGAGGAATTGCTAATGACAAATATCATATCAGATTTTTAGAATTCGATGTGACTGATTCAGTTGAATAGATTCACAAACTGGTGCAATCAAGATACCAGTTGGTAAAAAGAATATACGAGTATATGAAAAGAAGCTACTTGGGATACAAAAGAAGCTACGTGGGAGATATACTTGGGAAAAGCATTGTTTTTATTATGTTGAATTGAGAAATGTCCATATGGATCAAAATAAATTTAAAGTACCAAAATATATTATCACTTGACTTTATCAAGTGATTTCTCGTTTTGGTGACATTTGCAGTAGTGTTATGTGACAAGCAATTTCAATGATCCCAACAAGTGATGGTTTCCGAAAAGGAGTGGAAAATCTGATAATATTGATAAAAATATGTACTCAAGAGTTCGTATATAGTGATTTTTTGTTTTTCGATCGCCATATTGATTCCGCCATTTTCAATTATGAAAATTTAAAATCAAATCCGTAGTCAAAGTCTTTGACGTACATTTTCTCATTATTTCTATCACTTTTCTATTATAAGTTGACATTCTGAATCCACTATCTTGAATCTGTCATTTTATATCCACTGTTTTGAATCCACCATTTTAAATTGTAGAAGTCTGATTCACAATTACTAACCCCAAATCACTCATCTACATACCTTCATTATTATAATGCATTTTTTTTCGTTTCAGCAACTGCTAACTTGCATCCGCCATTATGTATCCTCCATTTTGAATTTCAAAAATCTATCCTCCATCTAAATTTCATTTCCTCCACTTTGAATTTCAAAAATCTAATAACATATTCGTGAAGAGCGATGTCAAAACTAACTAGGACAATCTTTCAGTCAAATAATTGAATTCTTTCAAGTGGAAAAATGTAACATTAGCATTACCCTTCCGGACGAGAAATCCAGTATACTGGCCAGACCCATGATCAACACTTTACTCATGATCAATCTGTACAGATGCTTTTTTTATGCATTTTTTTTAGAGGGATCATAAGCCCCAAATGCCCGTCCACTAAAGGGTAAGATTCTTCGTACATATACAGGGTCGGCCCGTGTTGATTTAGGTATAGCAATTATTACCATTTAAAAAAATTATATGTGTAAGAGAAGACGGTGTGGAACGGGAGACGGTGTGGGATGTAAAAGACGTATATCACACTTCATAGAAAAACCCCAACAGGATAAATTCAATAGTAGTTATGAAACTTCACATATTTAATTCAACTTCGAAAATAGCCAGATCGACATTTTTTTCTGTTAGGATTTCATTGTTTCAGGGCATTGACTGAAAGATTATCCTGTTAAATATATTATTGGAGAATTTATACGTACAGGTGTCAGTGCACAGTGTGCTTGAAGGTGGAAAAATTGATGATGAAAATGAGTCCAAAATCGGTTTGCGCAGGCTGATTCTAGATTAAAAGTAGATTAAAAATTTATAAAACCTAAAATCGTAGCTGATCCCTTTCGCGTTTTATTCACATTTTTGGATTTTAACCCTTTGCAACACAGTAAGCCGTATACATCAACTTTTTCTTCGAGCACTTAGCACTTTTAGAAATAAAACTATCGTAAATAAGTTTATTGTATCTTGTAAATACAGTTCTTTAATTTAAAAAAAAACTTACTCGACAATATTCCATTACTAAAAATTAAAATTCATTTGTTATAAAACACTTGGAAATTGTATTTTCTCGTACAAACATAAATTTTCAACTTATTTTTTAAGAACGTTTAAAAGCTAATAATAAATCTCGTTTTGAATTTAGTCAAATTTAAAATGCAATTTTAAAATCATAAATTATTTTTATTTGAAAAAAAAATTGAATATTTTAAACCACTTTTAGCTTACCCCAGGGCTAACGACGAGGGCGTAGTGGTGATATAACCCCATGTTTTTTTGTATTCTTTGTATATTTTTATTTTTATTTTTTTGTATTTTTTGTATATTTTTATTTTTTTTTGTATTTTTTTATGTTCTGTATTTTTTAAGTATTCAAATAAATTACTCGTTCAAATAAGTAACGAGACAATAATAAATTAAATTAGAGGTATGAGGACGAACATTCAGTAACTGCTTTTTTGCAATTTTGGCCCATAAGACACATCATGAACATTATTTATTTTATAGGATTCCCAGGTTTTTAAAAATTTGCAATGAACAGCTTCGCCACTTTGTTCTGACCAAAACCCTAAACCGAAACCATTTTCTATATATTGCAAACTTTCCTTTGCATGTGCAAGAATCACATGAATATTTAGTCTCCGAAAGATTTTCAATGCTTCCTAATGCTTGGCCCAGTACCTGTGGCGAAGTGGCGAAGCTGTTCATCGCAAATTTTAAAAAACCTGGGAATCCTATAAAATAAATAATGTAGTAACAGTAGACAGTTGGATGCTTTTGTGTAGCAATGAAGTGTAACAATAGTATGAATAAGGACAATGGTCCGATATCCACCAGTCCACTGTTTGCTCTGATAAACAAAGACAGATGATACGGTTCAGTGAACCTTGACAACAAATTTAGTACAGATAGTGCAAGTGTGTAGGCTAGAATTTAGCTTTAATCTTCTCCTGAAGATGCCAACTTGGTTGGCGAAACGCGCGTCGAGAAAAGTGTAGTAGTTCGGTGTTTCGTGGAAAATGTCCAGTTTTTTGTTTCTACGCCGAAGGTTCCAGTACCCACTCCAGGATAATGGAATATTGTCAAGTAAGTTTTTTTAATTATAGAACTGTATTTACAAGATACAATAAACTTATTTACGATAGTTTTATTTCTAAAAGTGCTAAGTGCTCGAAGAAAAGTTGATGTATACGACTTACTGTATTGCAAAGGGTTAAAATCCAAAAAATGTGGATAAAACGCGAAAGGGGTCAGCTACAATTTTAAATTTTAGTAATTCTGAATCTAGTTTTAATCTAGAGTCAGCCTGCGCAAACCGATTTTGAACTCATTTTTATCATAATTTTTCCACCTTCAAGCACACTGTGAGTGATTGAGGCCGGTTAATCGATCGCATTGAACTGTCAGTTTACACGGCGAGCGACGACAGGCCTCAACGAGCAGGTGATGAAGGTGTTAGTTACCACACCTCCAGGGTTTGATCGAGTCGATTTTATGTCAAAGATGAAAATTTCAAATACGAAAATTCGACTTTTCGTCAATTATATAAGGATATTGTATCCAAATGCGATATTTATGTAGGTAAAAAAAATCTGATCATTACTAAGATCTTTACAAGGTAGTTTCATTTACTCGACAAAATCGAATATTATGATGTTTATCTATGGTGATTAGGCTACTTTATAGCAAAAAATGGCTTCATGGTGAATTTGAATTTGATGATCAAGTTGATTTATGATCATTAAGTTACATTTTAACATTTAAACAAAGTATATTTATTAAACTGTAGTTACAAACTCTGTACAAGTACCTAGCTATTTTAATTCATCTACATATATTATTTCTTCCAACAAGGTAGAAGGGTATATAATAATAATAATAATAATAATAAATAAGTTTATCCACCTTCCTTTAAATATACATAATTATGTATTTACAGTGGGCAACATAATATATACTTGTATATAATTGGTAGACATAATATCAATAACAACAGTACAATGCATAGAGTTAATTAATGAAAATAGCCTAGACATGTTTGTCTTAAATAAACAATTATCCACTAAGGCAAACCCGTGCGTGGATGATTGGTTTAAATTGTGTTTATATCACATAGACTGATTATATTATAAAAATCTTAGAAATTATTTGTTTCTGTGGAGTTTATATACATGTAGTAGTTGAAACCACTGAACTCAAGAGCTTTCTTATTTATATAATTAAAATCTCTTATGAAATGATCCATTGTTTCAAATTTTGCTAAATATTTAAGTTAACACAAACTATAGTACAAAAATTATTGAGTAGCAAAAGTAGGAATATTGAAAAAAAAACATTTATACCAGTAGAAATAAATATACAATACTAGCGACCCGCCCCGGCTTCGCACGGTTTACAACACATTAGAAACCTCTAAAATTTTCCTTTTTTCCCCACTTTATTTTTCCTTTTTTTTTAAAAAAAAACCCCCCCCCCCCCCCCCCCCCCCTTTAAAAAAAAACCCCCCCAAACCCCCCGGGGGTTTTTTAAAAAAAAAAAAACAAAAGGGGAAAAGGGGCGGGGGGGCCCGTTTTTTTTTAAAATTTTTTTTTTTATAATAAGAATCTAAATACTAAATTATTTAACGTTTCGAAGTCGTTGTCTTATAGCTTGACTAGTATTAGGTTGTGGTTGTTGATTTGATCGAGAAATATGTTTAGTTTCTTTCTTCTTGGTAGCATTGGGGACTTTTGTGTTCGCTATAGGTGTGTTACTATTTGATGACTGCAATGTTTCTTGATATATGTTGTTTTCTGTGTCTCTAGGTATTGGTGTTGGAGTTGGGGGAGTACTATTAGAGTTATTTGGAATATATAATTCTTCTTCAGTATCTGTGAGATCCTGTGGAGTGTAAGCTGTCCCGTTGATATGTAATTTATTATTTTTTATAAAACGTGTTAAAAAAGTGTTATTTTTATTCTCTCTAGCTCGAGATAGATGGTGTAAAAGTTTTGTCTCTTCTCTTTGTTGCGGCGTTTGTTCCGAAGTAATATTTATTTTATTTCCTTTTAGTTTGTAACAATTCTTTGTAATTTGATCTTTTTCAAAAACGGCACAAATTCTACCTTGATTGGACTAGTAATAGTTTTTCCTAGTCGATAAAAATTGCAAATATCTCTTGCTTCAACTTGTACTTCTAATAATGTTTCCAATTTTTGGCATATATTTTCTAGTGTGAAAATATTCTGGGGTATATTTAATCCAAAAATTATAATGTTATTTTTCTTCTCTTCTCTTTTCAGTTTCTCTACTTCTTGCTTTAATGTTTGGTTTTCTTTTTCCAATTGTTTAATTCAGTCATTTGCACTTTCTATTTTCATTAATAGTCTTGTTTCTGATGCATCTATCCTATTTGTTATTTCATTCCGGCTTAATCTCGTTTCCTCTAGTATATGTTGCAATGTTATTTCGTTTGTAATTTCAGTCATTCTACATATATTCGGTACCTGTGGTGACTATTATTTATCCTAGCGTGTATGGTACACTTTAGTATATTAGTTGTAGTAAACGGTCTGAGTAAGAAATTTGATAGAAAAAGTTTCGTACAAAAACGATGTTGGAAGATAACGTAGTAGACGTCGATACACCTTTCGACTTTAACAAATGTGTCTATGTTGTTAACTTTTCATAAATTAAGCATGCAAAATTTGAATTGTTGACCACTTAGTATATAATATATCAACGTTATTTTAAAATTTTATATTTTGCTGTACATACCATAAATGTTATTCTAGAGCTTTAGCAGTGAACTACACACACTATATAATTGTTGGTATGGGACTGTAAGTAAGTATATCGTTTCTATAAGTAAGTGTTTCTACAATTCCATGAAACGATTTGTAAATGATATTCAAATGAATTTCCATCATAATACCAAATAGTTTTTATAGAGAATGTTTTATACGAGCACCAAAATAATTATTAAGCAGTATTTTTTTTCTGACAATTTTGTACTTTGCCACCTAAGTATTATTTGGAAACCAAATTTAATAAATAAACACCAAAATACCTCTACCTAAAATTAATTCTTATACGGTGTAGAAAAGAGTTTAAACTAGCTTTATACCTGAATTCTCTTACATGAAATAGAAGTGGCATCAAACTGCTTTTAAGATGTATTCGTAGTGAGATCAGCAAATAAACATCACCAAAAGGTGACGACATTAGGCGAGAAATGAAATAAAGGCACTACCGTGTTACAGTTTCCTGTGATATTTAACGTAACATTATTTTATACTAATATGTAGAGTTCAAACAGACACGACTGCAATTAATGGTTAATTCAATTTAGGTACTCTTTATGCATAGAAGTATACGACGCAGTCAATAGTTAATGCAATTATAACACTCTGAGTAAACTACTTCCATACCTCTTGACTGGTGAGTACACACATTTCCCTTAAATGAAATGATCCTAACCGAATTATAACATAGTGCAACTAAATTTCGCTTTTAGTGTTTGTCTAGTATGCGTAAAATGTATTGAGCCCTCACATGCAGTGTGAATTGCAAAAAAAAAAACTGAGGAGTCAAAAATTTTGAATAAAACAGGTGGTTTTACTTCGGCACTTTACTATTAATAATATTCAGAAATTGTAACTTTAGATTTTAAAATTTTGTCAAGTTATGAATTATTATGTATGAAAATATACTCTTTTTACACTAATTAACGGTACATTAAAGTTTTAACTATTCATAACTTCGTAAAATAAAGAAATATTTGATCCAAATTTGGACTATTGATAGAAATACATATATGTATGTTTACTTTACACTGTGTAAATCATATTTCTAAGGAGACAAAGGTTTCCGTTAAAGGAAAAAAAAATTGTTCGTCACATATCCTGAACGGCGGTCTCTGATAAAATGATTTTTTAATTGCCCTTCAATATTTGGTACCTTGTTATATATAAATTAATACAGACAATTCATGATATCTAAAGAAAAAATGAAGTAAAGTAAGAGAAAGACAGAGAGACAAGTATTGCCGCCGGTCAGCCAGCCATATGCTCTTAGGGAGAGTGATGTTACCAGATCTACACCTAACAAAATCATTAAATAACTCAGCTTATTTAATATTTTGTAATTGTGCTAATGCAGAGTTCAATTCTTTTCTAAAAAAAAAAACCTTATGTGTGTTTACGTTTGCTAATATATTTTTTTTAATATACGTACAGGTTGAGTTCGTGAGAATTCTCACCTCCTTTTTCTCCGTTATTTTTAAAGTTACGAAAAATAAATTACAGGGGTAACCTATTTTTTTTTAATTTCAAAATATGCTGAGAGAAAAACAAATGAAACAAAAATGTACCAGCTATTTAATTAACATTATTTTACCTCAAATATTTTTCATTTGTTGTATTCTACTTGTTCTTCTGATTACAACGATACAACTAACATATGTCATACATCCTTCTACATGTTTTTCAAATAGTATGCGTGAAATATGTAAAATAATTTACCCGGCATTATGATGTAATTTATAGCACAGTTTAAAAAAAATCAGTTGTTTCATAACTGCCAGGTCCCTTTGAAGTTTTGTCGCACAGTTTTATTTTTTATACTAGGGTAGAGGAACCTGCGCAGTAGCTACTTTTACTGCCAGAGACAGATACTGTGTTTGTTAAGTTTACTCCAAACGTGCACTGAACTTGAACCCGGCTATAATTGAATTATTAATGACTTAAAATTGAAGTATTAGAATGTCAACTACACATTTTTCTGTAACAACGGTATTAGAAATGGGTATACTAACAAGAAAATACACTAAAATTTAAATAATAAGTTAACCGCTATGTACTAACAATAAGTTGCGCAGTACGGATATTTGTTCAATATTTTATGCCAGGGTCAGATCATGCGCACTAAAAAGTTGGAGACACGAATGAAATAACTAATTTCTTTAAACTGTGTGTACCATATAGTAAGCTTTGGATCAAAATAACGGAGAAAAAGGTGGAAATTCTCACGAACTCACTCTGTACATAGCAATCGTAAAAGCTCAACGTCTATAAGGAAGCTATTATTATTACTAACTCAATGGGCGCATTCAGGGACACTCAGCGGCTGAGTAGCTAACTTAGCTACTTCCCTGAATGGACGTGGCTGACACTTTTTTGATCTCAGCGGATGACCAATTTACTAAGCCTAAAATATTATAGCTGAGATGCTGACTGGACAATAATTCTATCATGATTCTCTCTGCCATTTTATCTGTGCTGTGAGCAACTGAATTTTAATTTACTTTTAAACAAAAGTTATAGAAAAGAAAATATTGCTTGTTTCTAAAAAAAAGTTATGGAAAAGAAAACGAACCTTTGTCCTTTAAGTGTCTTTAAGCACAGAACACGGCAGGGAATTATCAATCCATGATTCATAAAAGTTATCTATGCCATAGAACACATTACGTTTTCTAGATCTTTGCGAAACTCATACAAACGATTCAGGGAGTTTTAAGCCGCTGACTGTCAGAAAAGGCTAACTACTAACACATAGCGGTCAGCGGCTGAGCGTCCCTGAGCCATTGTTAATTTAAATCTGGAATCTACACTAATTCTAGAAATGAGGCACTAGTGATACGCATCCAGCGTGTCTGTTTACACCTCCCCGCTTCCACGCAAATAGTATTGCGTCCGTCCTCTTTCCACTATTTATGTTTAAATATGTATATCTATTCAACTTCTGACAAAAACCGTAAAAAAGTTATTTTTACGGAATCGCCATCGATTGTGCAATTATTATCACGTGCGCATTTTTTTCTATTGTTAATATTAACCAGATGTCTATGTCATATTTTATTTAATAACTCTTTAACTAAAACATATTTGCTCTCGTAAAAGAAAAAGCATTTATATAAAGAAGGTTCATTTTATGTTTAAAATTTTAAGCAGTTTGAAAAAAAACGCTTTTGTTGAAATTAGTTTGTATAAGTATCCATCTTTTTGCTATTTTAACATGTTATAAATGGATAAATAATACAAGGAATAATATGTAGAAAAAACCTTTTTATTCTGTAAGCGGTCAAAATGAGGACTCATTCACATTTGAACTGATAATTAGAAGTCCTTGAAGCGGCAGACTTAAAATAAATTGTAAAAACACAAATTTAAAAATTTACGTCCATCATCATAATTTGCTCATTCATCGTATCATCGATCATATTTTTGTACCATAAAACATGTTAACGTACCCAATGTTAGCAAGATTACATAAACCGTTTTAAATTCATAACAAAACAACAATTTAAATATTGTAACTTTGAAGCCCTTTAGCGCCAAACTAAGAAATCTTGGACTAATATAAGGTTTAATAAGGTAAAAGTCGGCTTGTTTGACACAAGAAACGTGGTATAATGCAGTGGCGACTAGGGAAATTTGAAATTCTCGTATTTTCGTAGAGGCATGGGATCCACATTATATTTTGGGGGGTGATTACTAGACTTAAGTAGAAGGCGATAATGTCAAAAAAACTTCCAGAAGATCTTAGAAACGGCTTGCAAACAATTACCAAGTTCATACAAAAACTTTTTATTCTTGTGCTTTTTGCGAAATTTTTATATTGCTTAAAGATATAACTATTATAGAATCTCAAAGCCAAAATGTTGGGATGAAATAAATATTCAAAGTACCATAACTTTTACAGATCTGCAAATTTCGAGAAAATCACAAGTATAAAAATTATTTGTATATACTCGGTGACTATGGAAACAAATATTTTGCAAGCCGTTTCCAATATATTCAGGGGGAAAATTTTTTGAAAGAAAATTCGCAAGTTTCATTTGATTTTTTTTTGCTATTATAGCCTTCTACTTAGGTATAGTAATCATCGCCTAAATTACGGCGTGGGTTCTATGCCTCCTTACAAAAATACGAACATGTCAAATTCCACCAACCGCCACTGGTAGAATGTTGTAAGACCTTTTGTATCGTGTGATAGGCTGGAAGTCTTTACTCATACAGTAATTCTATTATCCTTGTAAAGTAACATTTCCTCTGGCAAGTAATACGTTTCCATTAACGAAGGCGATAAAAATATTACGCGTTAATGGACAAATATTTTTATGTTTTCCGCCGCTTTTTCCATGTAATGCCCGCCGTTAACTGTTGCCGCGCTATTTATCGCTCCTAAAATTTTTACATCGGCCAATAGTTAGGTGATAATAAGCCGAGAAAGATAATATCGAACGCCGTAAAACATCTAGGACCGCACACGACGTAATCTGTTGCGCCGACTAAGTAGCAAATTTTTTTTATGAGCGTGCTCGTTAATATTTTACTGTCGTTAATATTTCACTGTTGCCTTTATTTACTGCCGTATCTTCTATTAATCGGGGAGGATGCGACAGCATAGGCCCACGCACATAAACCCGCAATTCGGATATCCGTAAAGGTGGCCATACACGTTACCTGTCCGTTTTTAGTGAATAATGAAAAGTTACTCTGTGATGACAATGTGATGATTGACCATCACATTATTGCTGTCTTCAGTTTTCAAGAGAAACAATTTTATTTTCAACATACAATTTCGAATGTTTTTAACCACCTGCTACGGTTAATTCATCCAATCCAGTTAATATTATTATTATTATACTTATGGGGTACCTACCACATAGAACCGCTGTTCACTAAAGTCATTGCTTATTATCGTCCACAGACTGTTCTTTCCATTAGTCCTGTTGCCAATAGAACGTCTATTACCTCTGTTAGTTATATTGTTGCAGTTTCGAAGATCGAATCCTTACCAAATTGACATTTAGCATCTATCGCAACAGCTACCAAAACTGTACATTCTTGTGCAAGGGACTTCGCGCAAGGGACTTCATCTTCTCCATACTTCTACCATGTAATCGAAATCGTGTTACCCCAAAACATAGGCCTAGTAGTCCCTCTGTCCATCTAAAATTTGGTTTCTATCCAGTTCAGTTAGATTCTTTTGTTTTATTTCATCAGGATGGTTAACGTGAATGAAATTAATATCCGCGAATGCTTCAAACCAGGAATATCATAGGTCCCTATATAGCCATCTTGACTGCCCGGTAAGCAAAACCACAAATAGATTCCGGTCTTATCGATAGAACCGCTGTCCCTTTCTTTAAAAATCCACCCATTTCCTCCCCCTCCTGGGGGGGGGGCCTTTCCCCCCTTTAAAAAAAAACCCCCCCCCCCCCGGGTGCTTTTCCCTTTGGATGGGGGGGGTTTCTTTCCCCCCCCCCCCCCCTCTTTTTTTTTTCCGAACCTACTAATCTAAATATCTACATGCTCTCACATTACTGGCAATCAACATTCGAGCGCATACATGCGTATATTTTCGTGCGTCTGAATAATCCGCATGTTTCCGCATCCAGTGAGCACCCGGGCTCATGCTGTTGTGTTCCGATATTTGTACTAGAGAATCCACACAGTATTTAACTACCTGAGAATGTATGTATTACTACACCTTCTAAAGCCTTCAGTGCTTCTTGACTATCAGTGACGATCTGGATTCTCTTATTTCTCTATGACCTCTTGAGAATTTTCTGAGCACAAGCGGATATTG
Organism: Aromia moschata; assembly: GCA_029963805.1. Taxonomy (NCBI): domain Eukaryota; kingdom Metazoa; phylum Arthropoda; class Insecta; order Coleoptera; family Cerambycidae; genus Aromia; species Aromia moschata. The sequence goes on from JAPWTK010000083.1 coordinate 958,618, forward strand.
CAGTTATTTCTGTCTGGAATACGGTTGCTCACTTCCCCAGGTTTATACTGATTTCGCACCCTGGGCTTATGTTGGTTGCACCTGCTCCAGTGCTTTGTTCAGTATTTGAGTGCAGATGTTGAAAGATTCTTTTCAATGTATAAATGGATTTTCATATGGACAACTGAATATATGGACAGTTTTATTCAGTTTTGTTTCATATGTATACCAAATGATTTCATTCTGATGGGTTGAGGTGTATATGTTGTCTTCCTCAACCTCGCTCGATATAGTCATTCGATAAGGTAACAAGCTGTTTTATTTTTATTTTTACGAAAATGTTGCTGCCAGAGCCTCAGCCTCTAACACAATGTGTAGTGGTGGAATAGTTAGAACAGCATTGGTTTCACAGCCACAGTAGGCGTTAATAAGTTGAATAACTACTTATATTTAATAACTTATATTACTTCCCATCTAATACACCCATAATAGTATAATAAATAATAATCTACCGATAACATCGATCTCTCATATTGATGATGATGATATACACAATGAAAACATACACAATCCTGACAGTACTAACTTTTTATGGAACTTACATATGAATAGTTTACTATCATGTAACAAACTGATTTCGAATAAGGAAAATATCGGAAATAAAGATTATAAGCCTTGAACAGTATTGGAATAGACGATTATAATGAAGGTAAAACAAGTTTTGTGAGATTTACATTTTTCGGTTTTATATGGAATATGCTCGTAGTCAGATTCAGTATGAGCACAACGCAGAAAATTGCTTATTCTACATGAATTCACGGCAACACGTCCTTATCCAATGGTTAAGATTAATTTTTGAATTGTGTTTCACAAATACAGAAAATTGAACCACAGCAGCATAGGCTATACAGAGGTATAACTAGGCTGATTTTCTAGAAGAGGTCATAGCCCTATTGTAAAAAAAATTAGACGGTTGACAGTAAAACATTACTTTTTATTTTCCTATATAAAAAAAATATCTCTTCATTTGACTAACTTCCTCAAACACTTTTTCCGATGACACTATTTATTATACACATGATTTAAGTTTCAATTTACTTACACAATTTTCAATTGCCTAAAAGGGGCTATTGATCTGTGAGGGGTCCAGGCCCCCATGACCCCCCCTAGTTATCACAATGCGGCTATGATAACATTTATATTCGCCATGTATGTCGGGAATATTATTAACACAGATATACACAGATGTAGAGGCAAAAACAATCATCCACCTCAAAATCAAATAAAGCAGCACGTAACGAGAGTTTAATTTTAGTTGGTATTGGATAATCCATTACCTCTACTAAATTGTGTACTAAACAAACCTTTGTTTCAAACACATATTCATCTTCCACCCACCATTCGATTAAGTTCAAAGCATAATAAGATCTATAATTTATTACAGCACAGTAGTATTCCAAATTTTAAGTGACGTCCCAAGCACTCAAGATCTAGAACATTATTATAAGAGATTGACTAAAAAAAGGTGTATCTTCATTTTTTACTAAGTATTCATTACTACATACTTTGTATATTATGAAATTGCACGTTGTTAATATATCTGTTCGTATAAAATTTGACTTTATTGTAAAACACACTGCGTGTAAAAAAATACTATTTCACATTTCACTTAAGCCTTAATAAGATTTCCCCTTTATAAGATATACATGCAAGGTTTTTCAAGTTTATATATTGTTATTAGGTTAGAAAACTTTGTATAAAAGTTTTCTGTTTCTTATTCTTTTTTTTTTGACAAATACATTGTTTTATAGGAATACTCAATAATCATTCAAGCAGCTTAACATATTTACGACATACTAAACATACAACAATAATAAAAGTATATTAAACAAAAAATAGAAGATTTTTCTACCAAATATTTGCATAGCTTTTTTGTGACCATACCTAATAAAGACGTTAGTTAATATTATTATTATCTCAAAAACAAAAGACGATGGAAAATTGTGTGCACAATTTTGAAACAATGTTCATGATATTAGTAAAATATTAAAACTGCGAATTTTTAGTTTATCTAGAATGTCACAATAACGACATACCTCAAGCAAATTTGGAACATAGATTTGGAGTCAGCATAAAATTTACCTTCTTAATTTAACCATGTCTCTAAATCTGATACTAAATACGTCTTGAGTCAGGCTTAAAGATGTGTATTATATGGCTGTATTAGTCTTATATTTAAATAGAAAGTTATGAAATTGTCCCATTTAAAGGATAATGAGCTGTTTAAACTAATGGTATCATGAACATTGCGTGGAGAAAAAATTACTCATGAGATTTTGCACATTAACTGAAAATATCTTAAAAATCCCGTTCAAAAATCAGTATTTGCTTTTGAACTAAAGAAATCGTAAACTCAAAGCCTTTAACTCCAAAAATTCTGCAAAGTAAGGGAAGAGTAAGACAAAAAAATAAAAATAGGTATGTAAAAAAAATCATAATAATACACTAAAAATAGCTACACTACAATATGAAAGTTCACGTACTGCATGATTGTAGAAGAATTTCTATTCTTATAAATCGATCAGGAATGGAGCTGGTAATCGATTTTTCTACAAAGAACCAAAGTGAATGCGCAAAATATATAGTTTTTTAGATTTCGAAGCATATGTTTTTCGGACTGTCGATTACCTGACTCACAACTCACTACTTTGAGGTTATGATAAATGAGTATTTCGCACAAACCTGCAACTTTTTTGGTTGTAAGTCTTAAGATTGGTTGAGTTGAAAGTCTTGGATTTAAGATTTCTTTTGTTTAAGAGCGAATGCGGCTTTTTGAACACGTTTTTTTCCATACTCGACTGAATATTATTTCTTAATATTCTTTCTATTATTATTTTTCTTATTATTTCTTGATTCCACTTCTTATTTACAACAACTTTTGTGTGAGCCGAGATTCAATCCTAGGGACCACCATCCTTTAGTTAGAACATTATCATCAACACGGGTACTACTAATAATTAGTTGATTATCATCTCAGGCGACTATCACTCACCTGACAGAGCAAGCCACTCAACGCTTAGCGCGGTGTACAATTTGATTTTGCTGCCGATCATCTCATACCGATTTTAACATAATTCCCTTAAAACTGAATGGCTCTCGATAGCTAATAGAACCGCCCCTCCTATTAGCCGTAAAATATCGTTTATAGGCAATTCCGCCGTTTAACGTACCCTCCCGAATGGCATCTTCATAACCAAACTGTAAGCATTTTGATGTCCTCGGAGTTCGGATTGTTATAGTTATAAGAAACGATAAAAATCTCCAAATTACTACTTATATCAAGAGAATGTCCACGATTTCATTTTAGGCGTAAATTTTATTGTAATATAAAAGGCAATAGACATGCCCAAGCGGCTGCCTTATTGTTATTGTTCCCCCTAAATCGTGAATTGTCGTCAAGGAGAATTAATAGGCAATTTTAAGTATATAATAAGTAGTAGGCCTCTTTCAACTTTTTCTAATAATTCAAATCAAACGAGAAACACTTGTGCGAAACGTATAGAAACATGCTGCATCTAGCACTAATTTCTTTACTATAAATTACTTATTATTTTACTAAGAAAAGTAATTTTATAGGTGAAATCTATTATTTTTTATTTTTCGACGTTCTTTATTCTTATGCCATTCTTCTTAAGTATTCTCTAAAAGTAGTTGTTTTGAGATCAAAACATGTTTTGTTGATAAAATGTTTTGTATTAAATTAGCTTTGTTCATTTAATACTTTTTGGTGTAATAAACAAAATAATTTAGTAATTAACTAATGCACGAGGCTAACTTAATTAATGTTTCATTTAAAAATGAAATTATATTACACTGTTCTGAACGAAAAATTGCAGAATTTTATTTCGATCATTTCTACCTACGTAACCCTTACACTGGCCTGTAAATGGTCGTATCACGTAGCAAAATCGAAACTAACAACCATCTTTTCCCGTGGGTAATGCTGTAAATATGAAATAAATGTACGAGAACATGCTTATATTACTTCAAAGCATAAAATACGAAGAACATAAATGGAATATCTGTGCCGATCTAAAAGTTATTGCACTACTTACAGAACCGCAGAGTGGCAACACCAAATATTGTTGTTTTTTATGCGAATGGGATAGCAGAGCCAGAAACCAACAGTACGTCGTTAACGAATGAACGTTACGTAAAAATATTGTGTCTGAAAAACGTCCTTAATGAACCCTTAGTAAAGCAGCAAAAATTTTATTTACTTCCTCTGCACATAAAACTAGGACTAATAAAAAATGTATTTTATTAAAGCCTTAAATACAAAAGGAAATGCTTTTCTTTATTTGAGACGGAAATTCGCGCGTATAAGTGAAGCAAAACTTAAAGAATGAATGTTCATTGGGTCGCAAATTCGAGAAGTTTTTAAAGACGAACATTTTTAAACTACACTTTCGAGAAAAGAATATAGGGCGTGGACTGCCCTCAAATATGTATGTAGCAAAGTCTTAGGTAAAAAGAAATCGGAGAACCCAAATATATAGTTGAAGAACTTATCCTATCTTACAAGACGTTAGGTTGCAATATGTAACTTAAGCTGCATTTTCTTCACTTCCATTTGGAATTCTTCACACAATTTAGGTGAAGTTTCAAACGAACACAGCGAAATATTTCACCAGCAAATTGCTCAAATGGAGAACCGGTATAGTGAAAAATGAACCCCAAACATGTTAGCGGACTATTGTTGTACTATTATACTTTTTTCAATGCAAAATGAAGAGTATTTTGCAAAAAAAGTGATTTTGTTTTTTGTTTTAATTCTTCGAAAATTCACTAGATTGCTTATGGTTTGGGTTTCTCATATTTTATATTCTTCTTCCCTTCTCTAAAAATTTATGTGTGATAGGAAAAAACTGAGCTCAAATTGAAGCAAAAAACTCACAAACGCACATTACAGTAGACAAAAAATAAAATAATATCAGGGTGAGACAAAATAATTCAAAATGCAGAACAGTGTTATTGGTATCGCTTCCATTTTCGTCGTCATAATATGTGTTCTAGAAAGGAACTTTAACAATTACTCATTCAGGCAACTTTCCAAATTGTTAATTGCATCTTCTACAATGAAACTCTTATTATCACAACAACAGATTTTATAAAAGCCTACAAAACTTTACTAACATACTAATCATAAGATCCAATTGTTTTAAACATTATTAAAAAAAACGACGTTTTCCACGAAAAACCGAACTCCTCCACTTTTCCCCCCCCCCGTTTTTTTTTAAAAATTTTTGTTTTCTCAGAAAAAAAAAAAATTTTTTTTTTTTTTTTTTGTAAAAAAACCCTTTTTTTTTTTTTTCCGGGATTGGGGCCACTCAAGGATTAAACATTATTAATAAAAAATAGTTGATATTCAAGCCTCTGGAGCAACCCTCAGTCGCGTTTTTTTTATAACTTATTTATTGTTCCCAACAAAAATTAATTTACTTGACAAAGATTAAAAGAACAAACACAAAGAACGTTCCAGATATGTGGAGTTTAGATGAGTAGATGCTAGACCAAGCAAAGCCGGGCAAATGCAAAAATATGGAGGGGAGTTATATCTTCTACACACAACCTACAAGTATCATCGGCTATCAGGCACCAGCCCATTTTCATGGGGTAGTGTCCAACGAGAACAACAGCAGTTTGCATTTCAAGTCATGGCTCTTAATGAAGAGACCTGACTGACGAAGCCTCTTTTGCAGGGCCAAAAAATCTATTTTTGAGCCCTCCTTTGCCAGTGTCATGCCATCAGCTCTCTCATTTCCCCAATCAACCGCCATGACTGCAGAGCCAATACTTGAAGCCTCATTGTCGGTGTATATGCAGATTCGTCTGCCACTGACGTGGTTCTGCATACATCTATCCAGGCCCTTATTTACAAATCTTAAACTCGTGAACGAAAAAAAAAATGTATCAGAAAATAGCAATTCATAATATGATTTCCCATTAATGACACATACAAATTGTGAAATTTAGACATAGTTATCTTTTCAGTTAGTTAGTTAATTACGCATTTGATAGATTTTAGTATTGTAAATGAGTACAATTAAAGATCACTTTGTATGAGCTTCGTCATTATCAGAGCGGGTTGGGGTTTTATAAAACTTAATAAAAGTTGGAGAAGGGATTATTTCTTAACCATCGGAAGTTTCGAAAGAAACAACATAAAAATAACTCGTCGGTTAAAAACCAATAACAAAAGAATAAATCGTCGGTTTTCAAGGTTCGCGAGCAAAGTCACGGACACATTTTTTTTTTTCGCGTGCGGCTAAGCGTCTCGGAAGAGGTAAATAACGGCAACCTTCTTGCCTACATAAATCGTAATAAAATTATAAAAGTGATTTACGTTGAGGAAGTTGCTGCGTAGTCGCGCAAAAAAAAGCCCTGGCTCCTGCTCCGTTTCGTGATGGACTCCGTACCCAACTTTTATTATTTTTTTTATATCATATTTTACGATAGCGACACGCCTGGGCACCGTAACTTTGGTGCGGAGGGAACTGTGCCCGTTTTTTACTTACTTCCCAGGCGAATATATCTTCAACCTCACAGAGAATGGAAGCGGACCAGAATTCTCCGTAGGCAAAATATTCCAGTACCTACCTATGCATAAACATTTTACTACCTATACTTTACACTATACTTTACTATCTATATACTATATACACCGTAGGAAATTGCACCTTTACATATTGGCATTACATGTGTAGAAGAGAATAAGTTAAAAGACACCAGTAAGGACAGACAAAGACAGTTAGATGCACCAGTGTTTCACGCTTGTGTACATATTAGAAACGTATGATGTAAAACGTTACCTGCGCGTAACATAAACTAGAATGTGGAGGTGGAGAGACACCGCCCATCACCTAACGAATTTGAGTGAATGGGACTCAGTACTTTTTCGCAGCTATGAGGGTGTACATCGACTTAGCTGTATGAAACGAAATTCTTACGTAATTCTGACTTACAATTATCACATACACTTAAAAGAAGTGTACGGACATAAGTGTGTTTATTTTCAATTTTTTGTATTCCTTAATTAACCGGTCTGCAAGAAAATAAAATTGAAGTTCCATAAAAAATAAAAATATAAAATCAACCCGGTTATAAGATGAAAGAAAGAAAAAGCCTATTGAATAAGTCGTTCAAAAATGTCACCCCTTTGTGCTTCGCAAAAACCTAGTCTATCGTAAAACTCAGTTCCTACGCGTTCTAACCTTCAGGGGAAATATGATTTAGAACTTGTACAATTCTGGCGCGTAAATCATTTTTTTTGTGGTCTTTCATGTTCATGTCCGTAAACAGTTTGTTTTATTTGTTAAATATTTGTTGGCATTTAAGGAACCGTTTATAAAAAAATGGCCCAACGATGGAATCGCCTAAAATACCAACCCAAACATTCAACTTCTCAGGATACTGCGTGCGCACAGGAATACTTAAGTGCTTAGTTTCCGTAGACCAATAACGACATAACAATTCAATTCACACGTGCGCATTATAATTCATGGGCGGGGCGTCCGGCGTCCCGCCTACATATTTTATTGCTACCCTATCACGAAAGACAGAGAATAACGATCATAAAAGTTTTAAAATGACATATCAGTCTGGCAACTATGGATATAATATTTCCCTGTCAGTTTCCTTTACTCGAAGAGTTTATTCTTTTCTACCTTATAATGCTCGGCTTTGAAATCTTGGACGTTCCAACCCTCTATGTACCTATAACAGTTTCAGTAACCAATAGGCAGTTGCGGCTCGTGCTAAACAAATGGTGCTGCAAATCAATACGGCGCAACTTATTTTTGGTCATTGGGGAATCATGGTCGAATCTGAAAGTCAGAAAATGTAAGGCCCTCAAAGATATTTTACCGAATGTTACTGTGTTACATTAAAAGTTGATATACGGGGGTAATTTTGGTATGAGAAATTTAGTTTCCATTTGGGGGTTTGTAAATGGACAGCTCAGCAGCAGCAGCCCAGAAATATAGGCGAAGAGTTCCAAATAGAGGGCATCCGCATCCTTCTGTAATTGTAAGAGTTATTTGCCAAATAACTGAAATGTTCGACCACAGGGAATGTGCTTTATTGTTTACCCGATGTTAGAATTCACCCGACGAATTTTACGTGAGTTCGACTGAGACCCGACACAAGTGTTAGAAGAGTTTCCGTTAAGTTAGGAATTCCGTGTTTTCCCGTATTTATATGAAAAATTAGATTGCATCGAACGATGAAAAGTAAAATATCTCAAAAACAGCAAATTTAAGCGGATTTTGAATAGTACATCTTTTTTGTTTTAGAAAAGTTCGTAAAATAACATATTTTTAATAAAAAAACCATAAAGTGCATTAAAAAAATATGGCCACTTTAATCCGTAAAAAATACAATACAGAGCGCCCTCTAGAGGCTATAATAAAACGAAACAGTAGGTCTTCTCATGCCAAAAAATTCTCGTATACCAATTTTGAATGCAATACTTTGAAAAATGTTTACGATAGAACAATATAGTTCAAAGACATGTTTACATAAGCTTTTTGCGTTAATATAAAAAATTCAGGTGTTAACCTTTACAAAAAACAAACACCCTGTATCAGTGGCGGTGCGTGATATTTCAGTTAGCCATTATTAAAACGCATGGGACCCACGTCTTTTTAGGTGATGACTATACACCCTTACAGAAAGGATTTATATGAAAAATGTTAAAAAAATTAATTTTAATTTATAGGAACATTTTGTTTCCCAAAATTAAAATGCCATAACTTTTTGAACAAAAATTTTTGTAACAATCGAAAAACGTCTTATATTTGTTTCTAGTTATGAAAAAAATGAAATTTCGAGCAGGAGTGCTCCAGTGTTTTTGAAATTTGTTTCGCAAACTTTGCTGACGGTTTTTTCACTATAAATCCTTTCTGTAAGGGGTGTATAGTCATCACCAAAAAAGTCAAGTGGGTCCCATGCGTCGTTTTCAAAAAAAGGCAACTGAAACATGCCCTGTATATTGCATGGCTAAGTTCAAAAAGGTATGACAATTTAGCGATAAGTGAGAAATATATCCTGAATATTGGATTCAATAATACAATATGGCAAATAAACGCAAACTTTGGTGGCAAACACTAACAAAATTATGACCTAATTTTTTACATCGAAAACGTATCCTCGAAATTTCTTTATTAGGACGCAAGCGTGTACTGAGGTATTCAAGGCCTCGCGTTAGTGCAACTAGGACGTTTATTTTTATCAGTCCCTTTTGGTGCTAATAAATATTTACTCACTGTCCCTTTCGCTGGAATGGCCGAACACCGAAATTGTTAGTGGAGACGGTATAATTACGCAGACATGTCAGGTATTGATCCGGAAAAGTTATTTTTAGATCCTAATTTCGGACGGATGTCATTAATTATTTACTTATCCACTTAGGAAAACATGGAAATTAATTTTCGCCCCGGTATCAAATGCTCGCGGATGAATAGGTTTACGCGTGCACCTCCCAAAAATCTCCGCTTCTTCTTGAACTCGAGACTGGACTATGATCGTACCAGACTTTTAACGTTTTATTAGAACATACAGGGCCGCACCTACGATATACTTAAATTAAAATTGGCTAGGAAACATCGCATTTCCGATCAGCACCGAAGCGAAGAATAAAGGAGAATCGTATAATATGGAATAGGCGGGTTAAATGGAATATGTTTAAAATCAGAATGATGTTATATCTGGTAGACAGTAGATTAATTAAGTACAATACGAAAAACAAGAAACCGGACGTTTTCCACGAAACACCGAACTACTATACTTTTCTCGCCGCGCGTTTCGCCAACTAAGTTGGCATCTTCAGGAGAGAGAGACGCAATGTTCGTAGAGATACTGACAATTCGAAATTTGTTTCTCTACAATATGAACCTAAATTCACTCGAGGACTAGATAAAGTTTTTAAAAATATTAATATAAATTGGTTTATAATTCTAGAAATAAACTACAGTCGCTTTTGGGCAACGCCAAAGGATAAAATCGACAATAACGAAAAGTCTGGAATATACGAAATGGTTTGTAAAGATTGTGGTCAAAAGTATATTGGGCAAACAAAAAGATCTATTTTGACTTTTAGATTTAAAGAACACATGGCTCATTTAAAATATAGACAGAACGGAAAAATCTTGTGTTGCCCAACATACTTTTGACAACAACCATATGGTAGACAAATATAATTTAAAATTAATTAGAAATTTAACAAACAGTAGACAATTGGATGCTTGTGAAAGTTTATAAATCATAAAATGTAACAGTAGTATGAATAAGGACAATGGTCAAATAGCCAACAGTCCACTGTTCGCTCTGATAAACAAAAACAGATGTTACAGTTCAATGAATCGTGACAGCAAATTAAGTATAAATAGAGCAAGTGTGTAGGTTATAATTTAGTTTTAATCTTCTCCTAAAGATGCCAACTTAGTTACTTTTCCGCTAGTTATTTGATCATTTATATCCGCATCAAGGCTAAAATGTTTTTGAATGACTATAGATTCTTCTGCATCTGTACCAGAAGTGTTATCAATATTTTCCTCTGACACCACATTGCTATTAATGTCTGAACCATTTTCAATTAACTCAAAGTCCATTCTCCTCCATTCCTTTCCCCCATAACGGAGGCCCCTTATTCCGGTTTCTCGGTTTGGACTCACACACACCATTCTCTGCATACAACAAATAATACGTACCTACACAAAAACGTGTTCTGTTTTTGTAATGAAATTTTTTATATTGTTGCTGTTTTTCTTCCGGAAAAACGACAAAAATCTAAAACTTTGTAGCGGGACAGCGTAAAAATCGAGAAAGCGTCCGCGATTCTGGATGGCGCCATTCCATATAAATGTTCAGTCAGGCGTATCTGAGAGAGTTCATGTAAAATACATGCGGATCGCGTTTGTAAAATGCGCTATATACGGCTAAATTGTTATATATGTATGAATAGTAAATAGAGTCAATAGTTGTATATGTTAGTCAACGTATTTCTTTCTTTTCGTTACAATTGTGTTTTAAAAAATGCATTTTTCACCAAACGAACACGATGACAAAACTACAATACATAAGCATAAACGCCCAGGAAAACTACTCCACATTTTTTTTCCATAATTAGACTAGATGTCTAAAACATAACTTTATGGCACTTTGACAGTTGTAGTTTTATAAAATATATTATTATCTTTATATCCTCATTGATCTCTATGACCACATGCCCTTTTTGACATTGACATTTTACTTTTCTGATTTTTATGACCCATAATCCATTAACCTATCGATGACTATTACCGTATAGTTCAATTATTTATTTGAAATGACAGTAGAAAATAGAGGCATAGTGTTATATTTGATTTCTTCATTCAAATACCTGTAAAATGACATGTCTAACAAAATTCATTTCCAAAATTAACCTCCCTTAACGTCCACCCCCATTGTGACACAACAATATATGATCATCTAAATGAATTAATTATAATTTGGCTTGACCATACAAAACGTTTCACAATTTTTTAATATTTCTCTTACATTGTTCAATTATTATCTTAGTTATCCCAATACCCGCAGGGGGGGCAAGAAAAGAGGAAATTCTTTAAAACTTCATCCACCGTGTAGTTACTGGAATTTATATTAAAGGTTTTATTTAACATATTCTGAATACTTATCCTTCCTTATTCAACCACACCCTATTAAGCTAAAAACTCATACATTTGCAGACTCTTTTTATGTTGTACATGTGTATCAACTTTTCATCACATATATTATATAGTTTGCAAATTTCTTATAGACAAAGAAATAGTGTATTAATCCCTTTTATCCTCCAACACCTTAACTGATTAAGCTCAAAATTTAATCAGCTCCAGATCTCGTCATATACATAAGTACTTCAAATTGTACACAAATTTGTACTCAAAAAAAGGTTAACAGACCGACAAACAGGTAGAACATTTTTTTATCGCTTAAACTTAAAATCTTAACGTTTTAGAACATTTGAGGCTTATTTAGCCAATACAATTTTTTATAAAACTTGTGAAGTATTCTACCTATATTTCTACTGCACTTCGTGGATATAGAATCAAAAGTATCCCATTTAGGAACTTACCATTATTACCTGTAGAGTTCTTATTAGAAACATTATTTCAATAATATTTCCACGTAGTGGACCAGAAATGTAGTATTATTTACTGGTAACCCAGAAGTAACACAATACGTTGAGACAATGCCGTCTTTTAGTTTCTCATTGTAACTTCACACAACTCCGTTCTTATCTCAACTTTATTTAGAAAGTTTGGTCATGTTAACGTCGACTTGCTGCAACTCTGAAAAACACTTGCAGAAAGGCTTATTGCAAATTGTGCAGACCAGGGGTTTATAAATTTATGCAAAACTTCTGTAAACACTACAGCTCATTAGTAGGTCCCCAAATTAAATTCAATAGTGTTTTCTCTATTTTAAATTTAACATTGTAATAACGTTTGAAAATGTTAAGTTGTCTCAAGTGATAATAATATAAATATTTGTGTCATTTTGATGTAAATAATGACCAAAATTCATCGTACACTATAGTTTGTTGTAACAAACTGTAAAATCCAACTGAATGAGTGTCCCTATTTAAAAATCCAAAGTTTCTATTTATTTCTCAGATCTAGTTAGTTATGGAAACGTGATCAGTGCGAAAATACTTCAAATGTCGAGCCGTTTGCAAGAGTAAAAACTCGGAATACGTACTTATTTCCATTCAGAAGTTACTGAGTGTACCCTGTCTTCGAAGACACCCGGTATAGGCCAATATAAAAAGGCTATTTATAACAAAAGGCGTGCCCAATAATTCTCGTTTATGAGATGCGAAAACCATCGGAAACGGCGAAATAATTGAGCGGCGCAGGCCGAGCCGGAGGAGTCGATTCGTCCGGACCCGGATCCGTGCCGATTTATTTATAATCCGTCACGAAACACTCTGTTGCTTCTACCTGTTCTACACTGCACCTTCGCGTTCTCAGAACGACCGCACGCAACACGCCGCCTATTTTGGTGTCAAGGAAGTAACAATCAACTTACGGTTATTTATTCGGTAATAATTCGTAATTCCTGCGTTAAAAATTAAACTGTGACTTATTTTCAGTCAATAGAAACTACCGTCTAGTTACTGACGCTCCGTGCCGGAGTATTTATATACCCAACGCAGTAATCAAGGAGGCATGTTCCGAAGTGTCACAGGGTTCAGTTTTATGCCCGCCTTTTTTATCTATTTCCATGTGATCTTCTCGATGATTTGAATATACGTTTCCGTGTGTATGTATATGATTTAAAATTATAATTGCCAGATTTAGGACTTAACCAAGATAAACCTCAACCAACAATAAATGAAATAAGTCACGACAAATCACCCGCTATGAACCGACGCGACGTATGTATTTGGAATCACGTGCTCTTCGTGCACGAACAAGATCGCGCGCGCGCACACACAGTCCTTCCACAGTAGTGCTGATAGTTGGTGCTGCCGTTGCAGTCTTTTTTGTTTAGGGATGATTAAATTTATTGTCTTAGGGATCATAAAACATATCCTATTAGTTCAGTCGCATTATTAAAAAAAATTACTAATACCTAAATATAAATAAAATGCTCCGTTTGAACAGACAGTACTGATTTTCATACTCTCGACTGTCAACTCATTGTTATTATTGGGAACTCACCACTTTGGTCACGACACCTGGTGGTTAAAATTATAACTAAAACGAGGTTGCACCGCATGCCATAAAAACACGTGATTCACTTAGAATATAATTAAATAAATTTTTTTTTTTTTTAATTTATTTATATTTCTTTTTCCTTTATTTATTTTTTGATTGAAAATTTATTAAATATTCTATTTTTAAATATTTTTATTTACCTCAAAAAATTACATATTCATTGTTTTTATAGAAAAATTTATAAATTCCAATTTTCATCAATTTTTGTTAATAATAATAAACTTTTAACTCCAAATTTAACATTTTATGTTTTTTTATAGAAATTAATTTTTTAATTAAAATTTAATTGACCTAATTTTTTAAATTTTTTATGTTACTTTTTTATACAAAAAAAAAATATTTAAATTATGGAGGAAAATTACCATCCCTGCTTCCCTCCTTAGTTTTTGTTTTTTCCCATATTTGGGTGATAAAACAAGAAATACTTGCATTAAAAATTTCTTAAAAGTATATTTAATAAATGAACCATTGGAAACACGTGTTTATTTGAAACTCAACTAAAGTCAGCCATATTAATTAGGCCACACCTTCATGTCAGTTCCCAACCAATAGTATAGCGCTTCGCTTGAAACTTCCTTTACAGACGCTGTTAAACTATACTAATCTTAATTGTCTGTTTTTACCTTCATTCAAGGGAATCATTAATTTCATAATTTTTATTTGAAGTATAGAAACGTGTGTTCTAAACAATTTAAATTAAATGTTAACAAACATTTTATAATAAACTAGTTTGTGACATGTAACGATACAATTTTTCTCTATACTGTCAGCTTATTACCGAGATCCTGTAACATCTGTTGACGTACCTTTGCCGTGAACGTTGCCTCAAAACTTGGGAGCCTTATTCCTTAAATCCAAGTGTAATCTGCAGTAATGGAGATATTGATACGATTACAGTGACTGATTCGTAATTCTAAATTTTCGGTGAGTCTTCTTCACAAACATCAATTTATTTGTACGCCAAAGACTCCATTTCTCTTCCAATTATAGTCAGTGTGTCCCTGAATGATTTATACAAATCGTAACTCCTATGCTAATTAAGATATCGGATGGACTGATTTTCAATCTATAGACGTTCAGTAAAGAATGAAGAGATCGCCAAAGTGAGGATCATCACAGGGTCACATTAGCCCATACAGTTACCCACATATAATAAACGGGTGTCTTATTAACAAATTTTAATGGCGCAGAAAGGTGTAGGGTAGAAAACAATTCCTTGCTGTTTGTCGGAAGTTGTATAGCAGGTGTGTAACCCGGCCAGCTGACACAACCTAAACTTTGGAAACTGATTCGCGCTATTTCTTGATGATTTAGATCAATCAGACAAATCTGTTATGCAACGTATCCAATATGGGTATTAATCTGTTTTTATTGATTTTTTTATTCTGAAAAAAACAACGGGACGCGAACTTTAGAACGACGGGGCGTATGGAAAATAGACATTAGTCCGTTTACAAACTGAAAATCCATTGAACCGTTCTCGAGTTATTTGAAAAATTCATAGTATGACATCACACAATGAGATTCCACCAGTCAGAATTGGGTATATTTTTTTCTGTAGATGACTATCAGTCAATAGGTGCCGTGGGGTGGCGGGGAATGTATTTTTTCCGGTTACTTTTTTCGATATATCTCACTGTTCGCGCGATTTAGGAACTATTATTGAGGATGAAGAGTGCAAAATAAACTTCAAAAGCCCCGTATCGCTCTAACCGACCAGCTATTTTTTTTATAATAAGAACTAAGATCTTTTTTTCACTCCAACAGAGACTTTTTTTCCAGGCAATCAGACTCACGACATGTTTTTTCTTAATCTCATACCACCTAGCTGCCATTTTTTTTTTTTCTCAGACCTATTGTACCCTCTCAGCTCCTTCTTGCTCCTTCTCGCTCGAACCTGCAGGGAGATTATGATCAGTCGTTTGTTTTTTATCAATATATCGATTCTTTTTCACTAGATACATAATAACGTTAAAGGGAGGTTCTCATCAAGTGTCATCAGATGTGGAAAAATACCCTATGACTCAGAAATATTAGGTATATTATTAGTCAAAAGGTACATTATTTTATTATATATTATTTAGGCATTTTATTCTATGATAAAACCTTTCAAAGGCTGCCCCAAGAGGCAATTTTCCCCTTCCCCCCCCCCTACAAATATGTTGTAAATTGAAATCTATAATCATTCTGCCAGTCAATATTTCCCAAACTTTCCCAGTTCAGTAGCTCCGCCCAGTTGCTGTGGAATCATAGCAACTCATGTTCACGATGTCTAATTATTATACCTAGGTACATGTAGGGGCTAGTGCGATCCTGTGATGAACCTCATTTGGCGGACGTCGCTTTTGTTGCACTTCAGTATATTTATTAGTAAGTATAGGAGTTATAAAATGTATAAATAATTCTGGGACACCCTGTATATTTTGGTAATTTATTCGATAATAATTCGTAATCCCCGCGTTTGTGACTTATTTTCAGTCAATAGAAACTACCATCTTATTATTTTGGAACAATACTATTACGGTAACAAAAGACCAACGTAAAATACTGTAATTTTACAGATTTGTGTATGTGTTTCGTGTAATTTATCACTTAAACTGGTCCATTGTTTACCCATCAAAATTGTGAACTGGTTACTCACTAGTTAATCACACGAAGCAGCCGGTGACTTACTGTTGCGCTCCGGCAATTAATGGGTGGGGAGATGGGGGGGGGGGATAGTTAATGGAGTTAAAGAGGGTTAAACGCCACATAGATCCAGGCGCAGCTGACAGGGACCGGCCTAATGAAATATCTGTGAATAATTACATCATATTAAAACAAGCGCATTAACAAAATTATATCGACCCCGCTTACCATAAATAGGTTTACCATAGCGCGAAGGGTCTTCGTAGGGGACAAAAAGGATTGACGGTGTAAAATCGGTGATGTCTAGGGTTGGCCGATCATGCCACAATACAGAAGAGCGCGGCAGGCGCGGAAAGCTGTCGGATTCAGTTGTTTTGCCCGACGGTCTGACAGACTCTACATTATTATTAGTATGTTCGAGGTGTTTATGTCAGTATTACCTTAATAATAAAATGTCACAGGTGCAAACGTATATAAAACTACCATTTGCTGTCAAAGTGAATAAATTCATCGGTGATTCCGAAGATTTATTTATAATTTTATTTATTTATTAATACTATTATAATAATATTTATTTATAATGGCGCGACCATACTGTGTCTGTAAGGAAAAACTGTTGTGTAGGGGCAAACGCGATTGTAGCTGTCACATAAACAATGTGAAACATAAAAATTAAAAAAAGTATATTGAGAACCCTTGTGAACTCAGTTTATGTTCGACTTACTTTTAATGCTAATTGCCTGTGACGTACTCCTGAATATACTCGATAAACAACAATTTCGTAAGTTCTGGAACAAATACGTTCCAGAGATGCCGTTCCCAGATCGCACAACGTTATGTTAACTATCTACCAACTGTACGCAATGATTTACTAAAGCGTATTACGAGTGCATTAAAAAATACACGGCTGTGCTCATGTTTTGACGAGATAACTGACTGTAAAAAATACTTCTAAATAATATAATAATAATACTCACCCTATAATTACTCCGAAGAGTAACCCCTTAGGTCCTCTCAGGGACCTGTACGGGAAGGAGTGGCTATTATTATTATTTGCCATGGCGCACTAGGAGCGACTTAAGATTATTTCGGTAACGCATTTGCTTTACAGTTCTGAGGAAACTCAGAAAACTCATAACATTATCAAATCTAGGGCATGTGCGGTTGGATTGGCATCTATGCATCCACACCTATACACTAGTGTATTAGTGGTTGCATATCAAGCCCTGACGGAGAAAGCGAGACGATTAAAAATCGCTACCCCGGCCAGGACTTGAACAACGCGCACAGAGGTATCGCGACTGGATAGACGGTGCTTTAACCCACTCGGCTACCCGTGCCATGTTATAGTACATGTAGTGGACTCTCGAAAATATACTCGTACGCTGTTACTAGCTAGTAAAAGACAGTAATGGCAACACAATTACGAGGGTGGTGTTGGAGACGAATCTTCTCCAGTCCGTGATAGTACTGTTAACAAAGTTACGTCGTCAAGATAATTAAGAGGGAAGTTTTACAAACATGTATTTATAAAATGTGAATTTATTGCTATAGATCTCAGTCGGTTCGTTTGGACTTCTGTCTTTGGGGCATACAAAAAATGGATGGAATATATGAGCAGTAGAATCCCCAGAAAATGTACAATTTTTAGAAGAATAAGTGTGAGAAATACACTGAGAATACAATTGAGAAGAGTAGTCAATTTAGTATTAAAGCGTTTTGATAAGGAGGGACGTCACATGGAACAATAATTTTTGTAGTTTATATTATTTTTAGTAGTTGATTTTTTGTTTGTAATTTGCAAATTGTTGCCTACTTCGAAAAAATATATATATTTTTCTCTACTCTATCTGTTAATCTATGTATATCTGTTAATATATCTATTTTTCTCTAACTCTATCATAAAATATTCTAAAACTGTGTTCACCTAATTCACGTGAAAAATGCCTACGTGTGAAAAAAAGAATACAAAAGAACGTGGACAACCAATAAAAATAACCCGCTAGGATTTAAGCCCACATTGTATAGAGATAATTTCTCTGTTCCCTGTTAAATGTCAACAATGATCTGTGAATAATACAGCTTTACATCTCTGCAATAGCCTCATCGAACGCTCCATAATTCGAGTGAATATTTAACGGAAGTTCAACATTTTATAGGTTACAGGCGTTTTCCAACGGTTTAACGCTAATAAAAGCTTAATCGATAACTCAAACGGATTTTCCGATTGTGAATGAATGTTTTTAATGTAACTGTACAGGATGTCCCATTTTCGACGTTTTTCTGAGGTATCTCGGTTATTACAAGAGACAGAAAGATGCCGTTTTCTAGAACCTCGGTTACTTTTTTGAGGGAAATTCACGAGTCAATCAGATTTTCTGTACCAATTCTAGTTTTTTAGCTACAGCTGATGAAAAAGTTGCCAAAATTTGTACAATTGGAATAACTATGATTTGTTATAAGGGTGTCCCATAAATTCTTTTATGTCGAATTCAGTGGTATAACAAGTTTTTTTGCTGTGATTAGAGTTTTTTGAATAATGTACCAAACATACATTTTTTTAAATGGAAACGATAGTTGGCTATGACATGTTTGAAATGAACATTTTTTTATGCTTTTCAGAAATATTTTTTTTATTTTTTCATAAAAAACATACTTATGACAGTTTAAAATTAATAATATGAAAACAATTACATAGATAGCCATGAATGGACAAAACGTTAACGTTTTTATACTTTTAATCAAAATTGACACCGACTATTTAACATATGTAATTCCTATAACATAAACAAAATATTGAACATAATTAATCTAATTAATCATCTCTTATCTCTCAACATCATCTCAACATTAGCAATGACAATATTTGAAATAAATATTTAAAATTATTTTATATATTGCTCGAACTGTTGCCCGTTGTATTGAATACATATGTACACAGTTCATATCTCTGAGAAATGCTTACTTTGTTGCCTTTAAATACATAGGCTTTGTGCTCTTAACTCCTATGCATTTATTGAAGCAATAGAAATTATTTCTTGGAGCTGTGAAACATATATTCAACGTATACAATATAATAAGCAATGTATACAATATTGCATAAGCAATATATGTATATAATAATTAAATTTAAAAAATAATTAAATATTTCTTTCAAATGTTGTTAGTGTTTATGTTGCTTATTTACTATGACGTCAATTAATTAATTAACTTATATGTTTAATATTTTGTTTATGTTATAGGAACAATGTTAGTTAGTCGGTGTCAATTTTGATCAAAAGTATAAAAAAGTTAACGTTTTGTTCATCATTAAATTATTGATTTAAAACTATTATAAGTTTGTTATTTATGAAAATATAGATACCAAATAATATATTTTTGAAAAGCATAAAAAATGCTCTTTGCAAACGTGTTATGACCAACTATGGTTTCCTTTAAAAAAAAAATGGAAGTTTGGTCTATAATTTAAAACACGCTAATCATAGCAAAAAAAAATAATTACCCTATTGAATTCTTCACAAAAAATCATATCAAAATTGTTCAAATTGTGTCCGCTACAGGAATACTTAGAAATGGCAACTTTTTAAAAAATCCGCTAAAAATTAGAAAAGGTATCAAAAGTCGGGTTGGCTCTGTAAATTTTTCCTTATAAAAATAACCAAGGTTGAAAACATTGAAAACGGGACACCCTGTACATACAGAGATAGACTGTAGATATTTGCAAAAGAAGCAACCAATGTAAAGAGATTTTTTTTGGTAGTGTATGAACTGAAACTCATAGGTCATATGATTATTAGCTATAACCACATAGGTCATATGATTCTTAATGTTAATTAGAATCAGAATTAGGGTAAATGTGGGAGAGATGCCGCAGTGGGAGAGAAGACGCAAGGATCATTTGGAACTACTGTTATAATTTCAACGGCAATTTCGCTTACTTATAATCAGTTGATGCATAACCGTGCATCGTAAGTTA
The DNA here is from genome assembly GCA_029963805.1 of Aromia moschata. Lineage (NCBI taxonomy): Eukaryota > Metazoa > Arthropoda > Insecta > Coleoptera > Cerambycidae > Aromia > Aromia moschata. The sequence continues at coordinate 979,021 of JAPWTK010000083.1, forward strand.
CTTACATGCAAATCGAACGTTTATGTGAAATGAATATTTAAAAAACACTATTCAGGTTTCAAAAAGCACCAGTGCAGCTTCGCTTGTATTTTTATTTGTGATTAGACGTAGGATCATTAATATTATGTTTAACTACACCGTGATCGCTATGACATTAAACAGCTATAAGAAATTGAGTGCAGCGTCTCTCCCATCTATTGGGGAGAGACGCTGCAAAGTATTGTGGGATAGAAGACGCACTAAGTGGTGCTTACCCACACAATCTACAGGCAATACCTGAACATGCTTTTTGCGTGTCGGATCTTCAGTTAGCTAATCTAACTGATATAGAAGTTATCGGAGGTCAATCGTTCTCTCCTAAAACCAGTGTAACTGAAACTTTACACAGTTTGGAGGAAGGATAAAACATGCAGTAAATCCGAGATTAAAGCAATCTCAATCAGATACGATAATGCAAAGTTCCTCCAATAACAATTCAGAACGTCAACCATCAACTTCGACCACTTGTGACGTTACCTCAGGAAAATTATAACAAATATCGCCCGTACCTGTACTTTCTAATATTAGAAAACGCAAAAAACAACCGGCAGTTCATTTAACTAACCCAAGTAGTATAAAAGACATAAAATATATAAAATAATAAAAATTTTATATACATTAAATAAAATTTTGTCCCTAATACGGACAAAAAGGGCCAAGTTAAATCTGTATCTAAAGGGTTAAAACGAAAGTAAAAGAATCAATCATCCTTATTATCTGGAAGTAGAAATATCAGCTCATTCCTCAAGTAGCAATATTACTTATATTGAGGAAAATGAATGCGTATTTGTGGATATTGAGCAAAATGAATGCGAAGAGTCTTGAACTTTGGAAATATAGGAACTATGTCAAAATCAGACTGAATTGAGTATACACGTTGCAAGCGTTGGTTACATGAAACGTGTAGAGCATTCGAAGTTGCCTGGAACACATGTGGAAAGTATTTATTGAAGAAGGCTCAGGTGAAAAAATAATTTAATCTTATTTCCTATTAGCCATCTCTCCCTCTAGTAATGCGGCGACTCACCCATAGCATGTAGGAGAGTTGGCCTCCTGTATATGACAACAAAATATTTTTTTATTTGCTTATTTCTTGCCGTAACCACTTGTGTCATGTTCCGTTTCTTGAATAAATGTTTCTAAAGTATGGGTCTTATTTTAGCTAGTTTTTATTACATTATTAAGGGGAGTTATTGCACATTCTAAAAAAGTGCGGCGTCTCTCCTACATTTACCCTAATGTTTATATACTTTTTCAGCGTGTATTTTATTTTCATTTTGTGTATATATTTAATACAACTTTGTTTAAAAGTCTATGGCTTATCATGTCAAACTATAATACTTTCTTACTGTTTTCTAGAAAAAGTACCTAACAAAAAGCACATTAACATGTGTACGTATATTTGTAGTTTATCGATAAGCAAAAACTCTGAAACACAACACTGAATGATTAAATATGAATGTGATTACAGTTACCTCAACCTGCCTTAATTTGTGTGCAGAAATTTGTATCATATGGTATTTATATGATATTACCATGCTTTTAGAACTAAAAGTATAGAATATTTAGAGAAAAATATATTTTTTTTTCTTTTGATGTAGTTCCTTTAAGCTTCAGGTAATAATAATAAAATAGTTTTTTATCTATATCTATAAAGTAACGTATATAACATATTAACATAAAACCTAGTGACAAAGCACGTAAGAAAAATATCAATCGTCCAGAACACCAGCACAAACATAACCTAATTATTCCACCGCATGTGATCTAATACTGCGGATGGTCCTTAGAAATAATCCTCTTCATACTTTATTTAGGTCACGTTTTAGGATTTATTGATTTGTTGTTATCAGAACACGTGAAATTTATAACATCAGGTGAATATTCTTTGTTCCGCTGTCTCCTAGGTGTTTACTGAACGGTTACGATTTATCAAGCGTGGTATTCCAGCAAAACGTCGGGATAGCTTTAAATTCAGACTTGAACTGCACAGTCCGGCACCACCTGTAAACGATGGCGATTCGTGTGCATCGAGAAAGGAAAGAGAACACCCCTCTCTCTAACGGTTGCAATTCCAGTAGCCTTTGGAGATGAGAGAGAAAGGTGGAAGAGGGAAAACAATATTCAACTTTGCTTTTCTCACAACAGTCGCCCATTTATTTTTTTTCAATTGGCATATTCAATATATCAAAGAGCCATGTATTCATCTCGGCAATACACAGGCGTATACGATAAAATATGTGGTTCAGTTTTGAAAACGACAGCGTGCGTTTTGTTGTGCCATTGGTGTTATTCATTATAAATACATATGTACATATTAGGGCTAGAACAAAAGTCTCGGATACCGACCGTCTTCCAGGCGGCCGCGTATCGGTATCCCGTATTCCAGGTGGCCGTGGCTCGGCCAGCGGGGCGGGGGCCGGGACGACTGCGACGCGAAACGGGTTCCGTATTTATTTAGTCCTTTGAAGGTCGCGCGCCTCTAATTGTGCATTACTGATTGTTATACTTAATTGATATTATAACGATGGCAAAAACGCCAGCCCCATTTGCTTATCAATTAAAAAAAAATTGTGCAGGGTTTTCCAGATTTGAAGTGTTAAAGCTACCACTGTGCACTGTGAAATATGCAAGTGTTACTTATATGTTTATAGAAAAGGACAATGTGAAAAGCACGTAAAGTCGCTAAAACACCGAGAAAATAAAAGAAATGGAATCCCAAGAAGTGAATTCCTATACGAGGACGACGATGTGTAAGAGTGTGACAACAGATGCGGGAAAAGTAAGAGAAAACAATATTACTTAGTAAGTCACTATTTATTCACTGCAGTATGCATGCTCAAGTTCGACCCTGGCATGTACCATTTGGTTCTAGCCCTAGTACAAATATACTATTATTAATATTAATTAGAAATGTCAAATATGCACAAGACTTAAAAACGACCCTTCGTTGACAAAGTTGTTAGTTGATTGTTACTGATTAGTTCTTATATTAGATTTATTAGTTACTTTCTGTTTCTGTACACTGAAGCGTACACCTTATGCCGCGCAGAGACAATACCACACTAAATATCGTCAATCATCATGACATGACAACCGCACACCCAAGCAAACAAAGAACCTTTTTATAACTGAACAAAACAATAATTTATCTCCTTATGGTTTTTTTCTTCACCTCAAGAGTTCAGTCTCAGAGATGTATTTAATAATTTCCCTAAAATTTATGCTTTGGATTAATAGAGAAATTTGGAATAACATCGTTTTTAGCACGTTGAGCGCCATACTAGTGGTTATTTTCAATTTCTTCATTAGGATCCGTGTGGCCACGGGTGGGCATTTTTTGAACAAACAACCAAAATGTGCCTATTCATGAAAAAATCGCAAAGATAATAATAATAGTTGTAATCATTTTACAACAATTTTTTTGTAAAAAAATAACAAAACAAATAGTTTTTTTAATTTTTCTTATGTAATTTACTTCTTTTATATAATTGATTATACGAAAACTGTATTAATGATCACCACATCAAAAAAAAAGGCAATAACTATGAATGCAATAGAGGTATCTGAAGAAAGAAAATTAAAATAATACTTCAAATATTGTTCAAAATTTCGTCCGTTAACATAAATACAAAAATTTAATCATTTCATCAATTCACCTTTTACTGTTATACCTATATGTATGCTTCCGGATAGAACTACACACATCTCGTATCCGACTTTTTAAATCATCGATATCTCGTGGCTGGGTTTGCTGCACAAAGTTTTTAAAGTAACCCAAAAAAATAGTGGATTTAAGTCGGACAATCTTGCCGGACACCGAACAGGTCCGGGGTTACTTGATTCAGATAACACTAATAACGACACTAATAAGAAGAAAGAACAAAGAGTTTTTATTTCATCCTTGAAAATATTTAAATAGTATTATAATTTTTATTGTTGCGTTATGTTTATATTTATAAACAATAAAAATAGTATTGAGCTATATTTCAATAATTTATATTTATTACTAATTGTTTAAAACAAAAACAATGTTTAACGAATAGGAAAAATTTGAATTTATTGATTTTTTTTAAAAGAAATATGTTGCGACCTAGTGAAGCTAACATAAATATGTTATATATTTTTGAAAAGGGAAAAATTCGAGGAATTAGAATTTGCAGTATGAAATACAGGGTGTTCCATTTAAAAAAACACTACCTTGATTCAGTTTTATGATTTCCGATGCTCAATTGTTTTTTCTCACATCGACTTATAAAAATGTATGCAAAACTCTATAACTTTTGTCTGAAGAACTATTTTCTAATTTCAATAATAAACTCGTAATAATTCGTCACATTATAAAAACTAACTAACCCGTATGCAGGGGTGTCGGGGCCCGGGGCAATGAAGAAAGTGGAGGCCCTTTCAATCAATAAATATCTATCGATAATTTTATTTTTACATTTAAAAAACAAATTTCCACTATTAAGGTACATACTATTTTTTGTAATTCCCTAATAATCGTTATTACTTTCTGACGAGTGATGAGCGGGGAACAGTTGATAGGCTTACTATATTTAAGTGAAAGACACTTTACGTGCTTTTTTTAGAGACAAAATCATTAATGATTTCTTAAGTCCATTTCTCGAAGCAATATACTGAGCACTGACAGATATGCTAGACGTTTTTGCGTCAACGTTCTCCTCTGCAATTAGCCACCATTAAACACTAAATACATGGCGCTTGGAACCTTTTGCATTTTGCCCTTTGAAAGCTTGCATTTTATCTCGTACTTAGCTGTCATTTTGCCCCTTAACCGGTGTACATTTTACCCCGTATCCAATAAATAAACTTTGAATATTACATCTATTGAATTTTGCAAGAGGTCTAAATTTTGTAGTTCCACCACTGAATAGATTTGACATAGGATGAAAATATCCCTTGTTTGGATATACTTATTTCATTACTCATTACTTTCTTAAAAATTAAAATGTTTTATCGTTATTAAATTTTTAAATCCAAGGTTTGTGGAGGCCCTCAATGTGTGGGGGCCCCGGGGCTCCCGCCACGGTTGACCCGCCGTGCATCCGGCCTTGCCTGTACAATGACTATGTACAATATTTGAAAGTAATTCTCGATTATCCGAAATTCTGGTTATCCAAACAAACCTTGGTCCCAGTTAGTTACGATAATAGAGTTTCTACTGTATTTTAATCTGAGACTGGAAATACTGCACCAGCAGCACAGTCATGTTTCTGGAGGCTCCCTCAAGATTGAGTACCTTTTTTTTGAAATCAAACAAAGACGACATGAGAATTTTGTACAAATTTTGTACAAATTTTGTACATTTTTGTACAACCAAGAATGATTTTTGTACACCCTGTTTAACATGCCAAAATCGAAATTAAAAATGGTACTCAAACTTGAGGTCTGTGTACACTTTTTCCAAAATGAAATTTTAATTATACCATTGAAAAGATCGAATTTTGTACATTTTTTGTACACCCAAAAATTATTTTTGTACACCCTTCAAAAATGAAAAAAATCAAGTGTCAAAAGTGGTACACAATCCTGACAATTTTTTAAAACTTTGAAAAATTCATATGTTTATACGTCATCATATAGAGTGATTTTTGTATATTTTTGTACAACCAAGAATTATTTTTGTACACCCTATTTAACGGGCCTAAATCGAAATACAAAAATGGTACTCAAACTTGAGGTCTGCGTACACTTTTTACAAAATGAAATTTTAATTATACAATTAAATAGATCGAATTCTGTACATTTTTGTACACCCAAAAATTATTTTTGTACACCCTTCAAAAATGATAAAACCAAGTGTCAAAAGTGGTACTCCTGACAATTTTTGAAAACTTTGAAAAATTCATATGTTTATACGTCATCTAGCGTGATTTTTGTACATTGTTGTACACACAAAAATTATTTTTGTACACCCTTCAAAAATTATAAAATCAAGTGTCAAAAGTGGTACACATTCCTGACAATTTTTGAAAACTGAAAAATCCATACGTTATACGTCATAATATACAGGAGATCGGACACGATATGGCGTACTGCCTTTGCCCTGACTCCAAATGGGAGGTATATGACGACTTAAAGGATTCGAGGCTCTGGTGCTCAGGAAGCGAGACTGTGGTGCTAATGTACACAGTGTGAAAACAATTGACGGAAATTCGAACGATAATATACATAATTATTGAACTAGTTTGTTACTTGACTTTTTCCTTTGTGGTCATTTTAATTTCTAACTGTTCTTTACCATAAAATATGATTGTACATATAATTCTTATACCTAAGATTGGAATTCCTTATTAGACGTACCATTTATTATTTGTAAATTGAAAACTCTCATAATATTTTAATAAGAACAAACATGATAAGACTTTGTTATATACACTCAGGTAAAGTTTTTTTATTATATTTTGGTTCATTTTTTACTGTTTTTTTCGGTAATAATGTATTATTATATCTATACATATATTGCTTTGTACTATGGCTGTATGTGATGACGTTAAACATATGGATGGAAGTTTTCAAAAATTGTCAAAATTGAGTCTCAGATTTGAATGTTTTCATTTTTGGAGGGTGTACACATCTTTTCACTATTTTTTTTTTGGTAGTGTACACAGTCCTCAAGTTTAAGTAGCATTTTTGTGTTTCGTTCGATTTCGGCCGTAAAGGGCAAGTTTTTTGGTTGTACAAAAATACAAACTTCTATATGATGACGTAACACTGAATTTTTCAGTTTCAAAAAGGTATGGTTCCTTTTTTGACCTTTTTTCATTTTGAAGGGAAAAAATTGGGTTACAAAAAGATCTTAATGGTAATTAACATTTCATTTTGTAAAAGTCACAGCAATTTGAGTACCTTTCTATATTTCGATTTAGGTTAAATAGGGTTACAAAAAAATTCTGGTTGTACAAAAATGTACAAAAATTACTCTGTATGATGACGTATAAACATATGAATTTTTCAAAGTTTTAAAAATTGTCAGGATTGTTTACCAGTTTTGAACTTGATTTTTTCATTTTTGAAGGGTGTACAAAATTATTTGTTGGGGTGTAGTAACCTGTACAAAATCGTTCTTTTTAATGGTATAATCCTAAAGTTTTACATTTTGGCTCGTTTCGTTCGATTTTCGGCCGGTTAAACAGGGTGTACAAAAATCAATTCTTGATTGTACAAAAAAATTGTACAAAATTCTCATGTGGTCTTTGTTTGATTTTCGAAAAAATGGTACTCAGTCTTGGGAGCCGTTCCTGGACGAGGCTAACGTGAGGAGCCGCTCGCTGACGTCAAAACTTCGTGACCGCGTGGCGACGGGTCCTAACTTTCTGACGAATGGCGCTGTTAAGGCATTCAAATCGGCGAACACCGTCGAAAACACGACCGTTCCGGCCGGATCAAGATGCGATAAATATTACCGGGGATTCATAAATTGCGGCACAAAACGCCGCGCGCCGTCTGACTGCCCCTTTACCGCTATACTGACATTCACATCGTCGAAATACATACGTCTAATTCTCTTAATGTTAGCAAAGAAAGCTGCGGTCTTCAAGCTGCATATATAAACTCGTAGAAGTCAGACTCTATTCATTAAGCGGGAGGATGACGCTGAAGTTAAGACTAGTCCACCAAGGAAATCGAACCCGCACGGAATAGATCTACAATGATACCTTAACTCTCACTGGCTCTTTACCTTACTTCAGTCTGCAACGCATTACTTGCAAAAAATCACTCTATCAACTGGACGATGTTAGGAAGCAGGAAACCAGTTTAACCACAACCAGCAGGAAACAAAATTAGATTACTTTTCAATGTAGATATTACTTTAAATGAGTAACGAACAATCATGTTTCCCCATGTTCAAATTGTTTTGTAAGTTTTGTGAAATGTAAGTTTCATGTGGCAAGAAATATACAGCATTTTCGTAAAGTAGTGGATAATAAAATAGTGAGGGTCTTGATTCTTTTTGGCCACTTGTCAAAAGGATATGACGTCATCATTTGTTTTTTATGACAACCCTTATTTTTTACGACGAAACTAGAAAGACATTTTTTTATGTTAAATTTTATTGTATTATAGCTTTCAGTACCCAGTATCATAGCAGTTACCATTAATTTAGCAATAATTATATGTATGTAACCATATACAGTTCGTGTAAAGCCCACATTGGCCTGTTGTGACAAACGACAACTGCTACACCTCTCGTTCTAACGACAAGCGCAGGTGGTGAGAGGGCCGGTCTTATTCCCTCACTACCTTCGATGCGTATACCGTTGCTTCTTATCTGTCGTCTCACTTCTATTTGTCCTTTTTCATAATTGGCCGATGTCGGTTTTACACACACGGTATATACATTTCTTAGTAATCAGGTTAAAACATCTTACAATTTTCAGACCATCATTTCATCCACATTCCACATTGCTTTAAAATTTCTGCTTTTACACGCGACTATGAAGTAATTAAATTATCGTATTACCATTTTTTAGTTTTTTTTTTTTTTTTTTTTATTTTTTTTTATGGTTGATAAATAAAATTTTTTTTTATTATTATTTAATTATACCATTTTTAGAAGCAATTAACAATTTCAGTAAACAAGTTGAAATTGAGAACATCATTGCCTTTGTGGTAAAAAGTCCTATACGAGTATATCTGGGTTGTATTCATTTTTAATTATATTTATCACATATTTTTTCATCTTACATATATTTTTGTAGGTATGTACGTACAATTAGTCATCTCCAGAAATAAATGCAAAAATAAAATTTTGTTACATAAAAGCCTCATATACTTCATGAAGAATATAAGAACATTATTTTACTTTAAGAAGAACATTAAAAACTTACATGATATGAAAATAAACTCATAATAAATACTCCTACATTTAAAAATGATTTTCTTTTTCTCAGACTTTTGACTGTGAAAAGGGAAATATGTAGCACCATCCCGATACTGCATCAAGTAGCCTTCGAATTTGTTAACATCAATGCACGTCAAAAGCCCATGATTGGGTTCGGAGGACACTAGTTCTAATTATAGTGTAGTGCCGCGTGTATCATTGATTAAAAGCGTCATTAGAGCTAACGCAGAAATGTAACGCAGTCATTGACGGTTAGTTGTACGTAGCGAATGCATGTAATAATTATACGAGGACTATAATGAAGGGTCTCTATAAAGTTCGTGCACAATTAGTAAATTACTACTGACACTGCGCTTGAAAATTTATCGGAACATGTACTGTATTTCCATTCTAAATTGAAAATAGGTAGAAAAAAGCAAGGTTGTCAGATATATTTTCTAAAATTGCTAAGCTCACTATACAAGTATACTTCATACTTCAGTAAACTGTTAGTTCGTGACGTTCTTAGAAAGCTAGTTTGGATATATTTAAAAAAAAATACATAGATATAAATTTATTAGTTAGCATTAAAATAAAGCGTTTAAAATTGCTGGAAAAAATAATTATAAATTAAAACAACTTTATGTATATTACTATACTTAAGAAAATTTTGAAGAGCCGGCAACGCGATCCGCGAGCGAATGCCGATCCATTGTACTATTGGATTTGCTTTGTATCTAATACACCTTAAATACTTATTCGGTCCACTGTGTCATAACATTTTTACGACGTCGTTAAAATGATTTACGACTTTCCGAATTCTACTTGTTTCAGACGCCAGTGACGTTTATTTCAGCTAGGTTTATTAACAGACAATTTTTTGGGATTGTCTGGCTAAATGAGCATTATTTACAGCAAATTATATTACAAATGTTAAGAGTTTTGTATGCAGGCTAATTGTAGTCTCCTATATTGATTTTAATGAAAACATTATTTCACAATTTTCGAATTTATAAAAGATATGTGCACACCCATGGAATCATAAAGTTGCACCGCTTTTTTTGTTCCCCAGGCGTATTTATCATTTTCAATTAAAAATAGAATGACTATACAGAACGTTCCAGTAATTGCAAGAGTGGGCATACACAGTCACAGTGATGCCGCTAGAGGCATGATCGCACAAGATCTGATATTTTTTTATACACCTCACATCTTGACAACCCGGTGCCAAATGTAATCATTTTCCAGCTATAATAAATATCTACCTGAAATCTATTATTTTTTTACCATCAGATTTCATAATAACAGTTCGTATCATTTCATTCACCATTTAACACTAGGAGAAGTCGAGTAAACATATTAACAGAAACCGATAATAAAAAAAAAAACAAAACAGGAGAACCCAAAGTTAGTATATGATTTTTCTATTTTAAAATGAAATTAAATAGCAGCCTTTCACAAAGCTCTGTGGGCGTTATAAAACCATGTTATCAAAATGTTGTAAATGCAAGTTTATTTTTTATATTGATCTATGTATTTTGGAAATACATAGATCAATATACAAAAAATAATACAAGTTGTTGAAATTTATATAGCTTTAATCATATTTTTCAATATGATCTGAAAAAAAAGAAATATATGATTCGTTTTTAAGATACGATATAAATGTATGTTTTTTTATCGAATACTTTGTACACTTTTACGAATTTAACTAGCAGTGTTTTGTCTTTGAGTATTACTTGCTTTACTACCCTTTACTACCTTTTTACAACAATAACTAAGACAGAGGGGGCATATAGCTGTCCTCGCGGGTATTAGAACGAGATATAGCTTGAAGGACTAATGTGACCCGACCGATCTCATTCCTTGCTTTGGTCAGTACGTTTCACTATTCCGTTTGGGTTGGGCACTGTTGTATTTGTGCTGCCAACCTGGCTTTGTTATTCTGAACTTTGACTATCATAAACAATTGCTCCGCCGCTCTAAAAACGTAGTAATATTCATAATAGTAGATCTTTAAGTATTTTTTTACCTGAAAGAACTAATTGTTTTATTTTAATATTTGGGCACGTGTATTTGTACTGCCGACCTGGCTTTGTTACTTACTTTGTTGTAAACATTGTTCAGCTATTGCAAAAACGTAGTAATATACAAAGCCTTTAAATATTTTTTTACCTGAAATAATTAATTGTTTTATTTTAATATCTTAACACAGTTTTCATACAAAAACATAAAAAATAAACAATTTACACATAGGGAAAAACTACCTCGAGTTTCACACCTATGTAAGCTACTTCGAAATTGGTGACTCGCTGTGACTGAATAGTATATTTTTTTCTAACAATTAAACCTTTTACTTTTATTATCATTTTGGAATCTTCATTAGGGGTGTCAACTTTTGAGGGCTGTTGTAGATTCGATATAATACATAGAATAGTCAAAGTTGGGCGATGATAGTAACCAAAACTTGATGAATTTCAATTTTTTTTTTTGAGTAATGTGAGTGTTGAAAAAAAATAAACGTATTCAATTGACGTATTAATTAGCTCAATGTACTGAAAAAAATACAATAATAAATCTTCATTTGAAGCCATGGCTGAAAAATACTGACGTAGGGGACCTTTTTTTTTAACATGACGAGTCACAACCTAGTTTGTAATCTCCTTTCGGTTTGGCGTTGCTATTTTTTCGTACCTCTAGCAACAACCGAGATAAGGCATGGTCAATATGCTTATTTACCGTTAAGCATATCAAATATACTTACCACTTATTATTTTAATCAATTAAATTTCCACCTCCAATTGAAATTTCCATGTCACCAATTTAAATTTTCTATGTTTTAATCGAATCATCAAAAAAATAGTTAGCCTAATTATAGAACAAGAATTATTTGTACACTCGTTTTTAGGTAAACATCGCCGTCTGAATGGTAACACTGGCGGCCTATACAGAAAACATACACTTTACACCACACTCTGAAATCGGTAAGTCTTGATCAGTTATTTGCTGCCGAAGCTTCTGTTCAGTTGAGTACCTACGGAATAAGATTATGTCGAAAGATGTACTTATGTCCATCGTCCATTGTAGTGATCTTCGTAGCTTGTAATTGTCATGCTCGATGTTTGTTTAATATACTGGTGAAATTTAGAATTCTCGTATTTTCGTAAGGGATCATGACACCCACATCATATTTAGGGGGTGATTACTAGATCTAAGTAGAAAGCTATTGTGGCAAAACAAACCTCAAACGAAACTTGCAAAATGTTAGCGAACAATTTTTTTCACGATTACCAAATGAATATAAACTGTTTATTCTTGTGCTTTTTACAAAATTTTCATTTTACTTAAAGATACAACCATTGTGAAATGTTAGAAACGAAATGCTGAGGTTAAATAACAATTCAAATTACCATAACTTTTGTAGATCCGAAATTTGAAAAATAGAGAGTAGTTTTTAAAAGATTTTGTGTTTGCTTGTGGTGATTATGAAAAAAAGTATTTCACAAATATTTTGCAAGGCGTTTCCAAAATCTTCTGCGCACATTCTTTGAATTTTTTAAAAACTACGTCTTGACTTAATATATTTCCATTTTCGAAAAATCCGAAGAGTCTAGCAGGATCAATTTAATTATTATCTGTGTAGTGGCTTTTCCGTACAAAATACCGAAAATTTTCAGTTCAAAAAATTATAGTGATATTATAGTAAATTTCAAAACTGAGGCCAACTGAACTAAATTCCATTTTTTTGAGTCCAAACTAGTGTTACTTCAAAAAATATTGAAAATATTGTACCTAATCTTTTAGATACGTACCTACTAAATATTCATGATTTCTACGAATTTTAACGAATCGTAAATATGTAAACGTGCATATTTTACTCTTCCATAGCTAAGAATAGACCTTTCAGTGTGCCAACGGTTTGAAATTCTCGAATAGGCATGAACTTGACAAAGAAAATTCCAATTAGTACATCTCATTCTATTTTGTTAATCCATTTAAGAAACTTGAACAACTTAGTTTACGTTGTCATCAGCTTTGAGTTGCGCTTTCCTTCAGTAGTATTGTTGGTATTTCAGCTTTTAGACAGTAACTATTTCCATTAGAATGGGTTTTCCTCCGGGATGGTTTCTAGATATACATTTTAGTTCTAAATGTAGTATATACTCGTATTTTATACAATTGACAGTCTGGTTTATGACACTCTTTTAAAAATATGAATAAAATATCACTAACTTGCCTTCCGCGAAAGGAAGATTGTTTAAACTGTAGTAATTAATATTACTCTTGAAATAACGAATGTAATTTGAGCAGGTAAATATTTCTTTATTATTATTTCATTTATTATCTAAATATTATTTTAGAAGTTTCGTACACTGGTGTAATGGTGCTTTTGTGTTTTATCTGGAAATTTTGGCTTCGTATTAATTAAGTGTTTACCTGCACGTTCATTTTCTGGGAGGTGCCTGCCGTTCGTGTTTCACAAGACGGTACCCAAACAAGGGCGTAGCCAGTAGTTATCTTTGCGGGGGGGGCGCTCAATGCAGATGAAACAAAAAAGCCAAAAAACATTAGTCATTGGAGGCAACGGCAACCAAAAGCCCGAAGCGATCGCTGCAAATAAAACAAAAAAAGCCAAAAAAAAAAAGGTCACTACAACCGCATTCCCCCGAGTATTTCGGTTTTTACTTGACCCCTTTGGGGGGGGGGGGCGATCGCTGCAGATTAAACATAAAAGCCAAAAAAAAAAGGTCACTACAGGCAACGGCAACCGCATTCCCCCGAGTATTTCGGTTTTTACTTGACCCTTTGGGGGGGGGGGGGGGCGATCGCCCCCCATCGCCCCCCTCCTGGCTACGCCCTTGTACCCAAACAGGACATAATTATTATCACATTAAGTGAAGAACGAGAGTGTCGGTTCTATCCTGACCATGAGAGCATACTGTGGCGATCTCTATCGATCAGTATCGCCCTCTAGTGCATGTTAATGGGATCAGACAAATTTTGCTGTGCGACAAAGTCAGCAAGTACCAAATGTCCCAAAAGCGCTCTAGCGATGAAACCGCCAATCTCAGATGAAGTGAGATATATATCCTTGTTCTTTGACACGCACGTCAAAAGTCTATATCCAGATTTCAATCTCATTAGATCTCATCAATACGACATACTTCATACACGACTTGGCTTGTGGAACAACCAAAATATGTCGGGTCCCATTAACATGCACTAGAGGGCGACACTAAGGTATCGCCAAAGTATTGTCACATTAATTTATTATTTTGCAGTCTATTATTAATCACATTAGTAAAAATCTTATCCTGATCAATATAAATAACTGGGTGATATTTGGAATTATTTAATAGAGGGTGGCCGCAAATTACGCCAACTGCCACAACGTTTAACTGCAAATTAAAGATGACCAATAGATACGATCTATCAGTGGCGGCTCGTCAGGGGAGGCAATGCCTCCCCTGTGAAAATTACAAATAAGTTTTTTTTTATAAACCCATTATACTTTAATTTTATTTAATAAAATTAATATTTAATATACTACCTATAATACTTTAATTACCTTTCATTTTTAAATTCATATATCGGGTAAAAAAATAATTTAAAAATAAAAATATTAATAAACATATGTTAAAAAAGTTCCTGCACTATTATTTGCAACATATTAGCCCGCATAAACAACACAGCGCCTAGTCTATCGCCGTGGTGGCAAGCCTCCGATGCCAATGTTATCACATATGTATTTATAAGGAATAGGGAGTTGTCATGATACTCAAATAAATAGTCCAACCTGCAAGCATACTGTTGAGTATGATATAAAGTACAAATTTAGTCACCTGTCTTATGAGGATAAATTATTTGTTAAAAGATTTAAGAGTACCACTGCCAGATCTAAGTAAAACTTTAATTAATCAGGGTAAGCCGGCTCGTAGTTTTGTTAATACGTGCTATGATAAATGCAAATGGCTAAGTGGTTATTTAACTTAAATAAATAAATTATTGTGTTGGCCGTGTGTATTATTTTCAAATCGTGGAAAAGATGCTTGGACAAAGTCTGGATTGGATACAATCTTAAAACTTTATCTGGTTCAGTTGACACATTCAAAAAATCAGGAACATATTAGTTGTGTTTGTAAATTACGTCTTTTGGGCAAACAAAATATTATGAAAGTGATCAGTTCAGCCCGTCAAATCTAAATTGGCGCAGTCCTGGCAAAAATCCGTATTTTATTTCACTGCATCTATTGATTGTAAAATAATTTGACGGGAACTCTACACCTTCCCGATGGTTTTGCTGAACCAATAAAATAATTAGGTACATTATGTTAGACAAATGTCCTTCTCCTAACTATGCGGCATATTACTTTTACAAAACTAATTTTTACAAAATATGTTTGCCTCTCCAAAAAAAAGTCACGAGCCGCCACCGCGATCTATGGAAAAAATCCACCTAAAAATGTCTTTAGTGTTTGAGTTATAGACCTCCAAAGTTACCTATAATCATTATATATCAGTATTGAATTATAACCCAAGTGAATAAAAGCCTACATAAATCGATCACTATACAGTGTGGAACTATAATATGGAATGACGGCTTGGATTACACATTTAATCTGTCGTTTGTGGATTTTATTCCTACTATAATTAACTAGAGTCTCTCTTATGACTTGGATGTTTGTCACCTCTTATTTTTCTCGGATGTTTGTCACTCTCATATTTTTTTAATAGACTTTATCAACTCTGTGATTACTTACAGGACATCAAATAGCACTAATTTTAAACAAAAACCGTTAGCAAGATGTTGAATTTTACTTATTGTTAAATTCAGCAACGGAAAGATATCCAACGAATGGGACTGAAACCTTCGGCGTGTAGAAACACAAGCTTAAACACATCTTCCACTTAAACTTAAAATTGATTTTATCAACTCCTGATAATGAAATGATATGAATCTTAATTAAATTAAATGAGAGCTATGCTTTCTAGGTATCAATACCATAGCTCTACAAGACGACACGCTCGTTCTTCGTCATTCGCCGTCGGATATATCACTCTGATGAGATCTAATAAGATCTAAATCAGGTTCTGTTATTTCTGATGGGAAATGATAATGAACGGGGAATCATTTTCGCTTTATAAATATATAGTGTTTTTTGATGTTAGCGGAAATCGTGTTTAAGTCTGTGTTCAATCAACATATATCACATATAATCAACATATATCGGCTTACACATATAAGCTGTCGTTTGTGGAATATATTCCTATTATAATTAACTAGAGTCTCTCTTATGACTTGGATGTTTGTCACCTATTATTTTTCTCGGATGGTTGTCACTCTCGTATTTTTTTTTAATAGACTTAATCAATTCTGTGATTACTTATGTACAGGACATCAAATAGCACTAATTTTAAGCAAAAACCGTTAGCAAGATGTTGAATTTTACTTATTGTTAAATTCAGCAACGGAAAGATATCCAACTATATCACGACTGAAACCTGAATAGAGACAGCGAGTAGAAACACAAGCTTAAACACATCTTCCACTTAAACTTAAAATTGATTTTATCAACTCCTGATAATGAAATGATATGAATCTTAATTAAATTAAATGAGAGATATACTTTCTAGGTATCAATACCGTAGCTCTACAAGACGACACGCTCCTTCTTCGTCATTCGCCGTCGGATATATCACACTGATGAGATCTAATAAGATCTAAATCAGGTTCTGTTATTTCTGATGGGAAATGATAATGAACGGGGAATCATTTTCGCTTTATAAATATATATTGTTTTGATGTTAGCGGAAATCGTGTTTAAGTCTGTGTTCAATCAACATATATCACATATAATCAACATATATCGGCTTACACATATAAGCTGTCGTTTGTGGAATATATTCCTATTATAATTAACTAGAGTCTCTCTTATGACTTGGATGTTTGTCACCTATTATTTTTCTCGGATGTTTGTCACTCGTATTGTTTTTTTTATAGACTTAATCAATTATGTGATTACTTATGTACAGGACATCAAATAGCACTAATTTTAAGCAAAAACCGTTAGCAAGATGTTGAATTTTACTTATTGTTAAATTCAGCAACGGAAAGATATCCAACTATATCACGAATGGGACTGAAGTAGAGACAAGCTAGTAGAACACAAGCTTAAACACATCTTCCACTTAAACTTAAAATTGATTGTATCAACTCCTGATA
Organism: Aromia moschata; assembly: GCA_029963805.1. NCBI lineage: Eukaryota > Metazoa > Arthropoda > Insecta > Coleoptera > Cerambycidae > Aromia > Aromia moschata. The sequence goes on from JAPWTK010000083.1 coordinate 996,132, forward strand.
ATGAAATGATATGAATCTTAATTAAATTAAATGAGAGCTATGCTTTCTAGGTATCAATACCGTAACTCTACAAGACGACACGCTCGTTGTTCGTCATTCGCCGTCGGATATATCACACTGATGAGATCTAATAAGATCTAAATCAGGTTCTGTTATTTCTGATGGTAAATGATAATGAACGGGGAATCATTTTCGCTTTATAAATATATAGTGTTTTGATGTTAGCGGAAAACGTGTTTAAGTCTGTGTTCAATCAATATATAAATAGACATGTGAATTTATCGAATGAATTGTATTACAGAGTGCCCCCCAGCGGACGACGGAATGGAACGTTTCGCCTGCCCCACTCCTGACAGACAGGGCAGATACCACTGCATAGACGACCACGTCCTTTGCGACGGCTTCATAGACTGTCCCTCTGCGGAGGATGAGGATCGGCAGGCCTGCATGTTTTATAAAACTGTAAGTGTTACATTAGACTATCCTGCGTACATACGTATAGTACATACTAGGGTGCAATAAGCTCGAGGTAAATCAGGACCGAACTCGGGAAACCAGTACAAAATTAAAATATGATAGAGACACTTACCCAAACACTTATCCATTCTTGCACAGCATGGGCATATATCATAGTCACTAAAATACGTTCTGCATTCACCGCACTTAGATGTGACCGATTAGGTCGGTACATATATTTATATAATGAAAACGATCGCTCAGCATCTACAGAAGTCAATGGTGCAAATTTGAAGTATTCGACATAATTATTCGACGTAACAACATTCTGCCTATTTGTGTAAAAATTACGTATTGTTTGGTAACCGGTATTTCTATTTAACACAGTTTCCAGTTTGTTTTTAATTGCGACATCTTTACGATCTAGTAAATTAGTCATTGTACTTTCAACGTCACTTATTATAGTTAAAGCTTCTTCACACATTTGTTTTGTGTTCCAAATTAGTCGGTCCACTATCGGGTATTGTTTTGCAATTTCACCAGCAACAAGATGGAAGGCATGCGCTAAACATGTCACGTGGGTCATATTTTTATATGTGCATTTTAGACGTTCAGCAGCTTTTCGCATATATGCGGCTGCATCTGTGACAAACACCAGTAAATTGTCATTGTCAACACACACATTGCGTACAGCATCCGTCACCAATACATCAATCGTTTCAGCCGTAGTTTGTAATACACGTTTACTCGCGATTAATATTGGCGGGGTACTATTATTCACTTTTAAAACACGGAGCAGAACATTCACTACCTTGTGACCACGAAAATCCACGGTTTCATCAACAGTGACCCAAATATATTGATTGCGTACGTCTTCTCTAATACTGTCCATCACATTATTATAAACTTTGGG